>CM034701.1:326155230-326174854 GCA_020142125.1 Phrynosoma platyrhinos
GCAAAATAGACAAGAGAGATAATATTTTAGCATAGGCCAGCACCTTAAAGTATTTTGATGTTTTTAAAGTAAGTAAAAGTAACTGTAATTACTTTAAAAAATAACTTTCCAAGCTCTGCCCTAGGGGCCTGACCTCATTCTTCTTCTGTACTTTCCACCAGTTACACATGTGGTTCTGGCTTCTCCAGCTCACTCCATTGACCTCAGAGTTTATAAACTAAAAGCTTCTATGTCTAGATTGTAAATATGTTTAGTGTTTATACTAGCAGAGAGCAGCAGATTACAGCAGTCTGTTTAGGTTACAGCAGGGGTAACTGCTCTGAATGCTAAAAGTAAGGTAAAAAGGTTTTTAAAAGGTAAGGTAAAAAGAAAAACTTACTTTTATTTTTTTCCTAAAAAAATCCACTCAGAAATACTGGAGACTTCCTAAATTTAGTTACAGATGGTCTAAGGCTCACTTTTATGTGAGGCATAAAAGTGATAGAGACTGACTCCATACGATCTTTGCCTCTCTCTAGCTTAAGAAACAGGAAATGACCTTCAGAGAAAAGAGGAAAGAAATACTGTATAGCATAAGCAGAGCACACGTTGATAGCTATCTATCTGCTTATTTCCCATGACTATTCAGATTACGTGCTACAGTGCCAGTGCTTTAATTTCCAACCCTGATGTCACTAAAGCCATTCAAAACCTGGAACTTACATGAGACCAGTCTTGTACATTTAATGATAACTAAGGTCCAAAACACACTGCAGAAATAATCCAGTTTAAGACCACTGCCTTGGTCAGTGATAGGGAATCCTGGAAATTGTAGTTTATTGCAGCACCAGAGCTCTCTGACAGAGAAAGCTAAATGTTTCACAAAACTACAGTTTTCAAATTTCTCTAGCATTGAGCCAGGGCAGTTTGAAATGGGATTATTTCTGCAGTGTGTTTTGGACCTAAATTTTTTTTTAACTGATTTGCCCAATAACCAAATTTCTCTGGGCAGATTACAAAAGGCTAAAAGAATATAGCGCAGCACAGAGCAACACAGTAGAAAGCAAACAGTACAGGTAAATATATAAAAGCAGCATAAAATGGAAAAATCTAAAATGTCTGAAAGAAAAGAAATGTCTTTGCCTGGCACAGAAAAGATAACCAGGCAGGATTTATGAAGAGGACCTAAGGGTCTATGCAGATTATGCATGGGAAGTGTTATCCTTGAGATACTCTGGTGCCAGCTATTCTGAGTTTTAAAAGTCATAATACCAACTTTGAACTGGTCCTGGAATCAGGCTGGAAGCCAGTGGAGTTAAGCAAATTATTCAGACGAATAGTAAATGACTGAGAAACATATAGCAGCTTTTCCCCACACTACAGCTCTCTGGATGTGTCAGACTACAACTTCCATTCAAACTATAATTTCTATCCCAGCCAGCTTTGCCATGGAGGGGACTGAACTAAGGAAAGTTGATGAGGCATGATTTCTAAGAAATGGATGGAGACAGGGGGGAAAGCAATAAATATAACTCTTGAAGTGATCTGAATAACACAATGCTGTAAGCTTGCCATTTGTTCAAATATATGATAAACATTTTGGTAGAATTTTAGATCAAGTCTCTCTTTAGAAACATTTCAAGACAATTTCCATGATTAAAATCTAAATTCTGCTGTGAGCAGATTCTGTTCATTAAAAAGAGGAGGGCAGAATCTCTCCACTGCATTAGAATACCTTTAGTTAAACCTAGAAAAATCCTAAACAATACAAAAAATAAACTGCCATTTTTCATATAATGGGCAACTAGAAAAAAGAAAATATTCCTTGCCAGATTCAGATGCAAAACAAAAACAAGGTCTCCCTGTATATGCTCAAACAAAAGAAGAGGAAATAAAATCCATACTCACAAAAGATTAAAAAAAGACAGGTGCCCTAGGGAATGCTGTTTTAATTATGAATTTTATCAGTGTTTCCAAGAGCAGCTGATACCTTTCCCATTAGTATCTCTAAATTATTCTTCAGAGAAAGGCTCCTTGCCTTGCATCGACTGACACATAGGAGCATCAGTGTTTCTGTCCCAGATCAAGGCAGTGAGACATATAATAATAATGTACTGGGTTTGACATACAGCTGAGAACAATAGGGTCACAGGGCAGCATTAAAGATCCAATCCAATGATCTCATGTGGGCGATGGGCTCAAAATGCACATCAAACTGCTTTCTCCATCCACACAATGAATTCTTTAACTTGTAAAAGACAAGAGCTCTGTTTCAAAGTGCTTTGGTTCTTTGATCTACAAGATCAACACCTGGATTTCCAGTACCTGAGGAATCTGACCAATTCAGAGCTCTTCTAATCTTTGGCAAAGTTAGGGAATGTTCACTAAGGGCCTTTACAGTGCCAGAAATAATGCAGCTTGAGACCACTTTAACTGACCCGGCTCAGTGCTAGGGAATCATGGGAACTGTAGTTTATTGTGGCAGCAGAGCTCCTTGTCAAAGAAAGCTTGGTGTCTCAGAAAAAATACAATTCCCATGATTCCCTAGCACTGGGCCAGGGCAGTTAAAGAGGTCTCAAACTGCATTATTTCTGGCAGTCTGTAAAGGCCCTAAGATAATTTGGATCTAAAATACTCCTCAAAATGACTGCCGCCTGAATAATTTTAGAATCTGAAATATTTTGTACTGGTTTTCTGGCTTCCCATAAAATATAAGAAAGAACAACATAATAGTGACACAATGCCTTTTGAGCCATACTGGGTTATTTGTTAGCAGGACCAGTTGGGAAGCACTTCAAATTTATTACTAAAGAATAGTTTCCTTTTAATCACTCTCTTCATAATTTTAAAAATCTCAAACATCTTCCCATTCTATCCCTGCACATTTTGATGCTAAAAAGCTCTGTCTTACTGAATCTGTTACCTTCTCCAGCACTACAATATCCCTTTTTTAGGATGGGATGGGCCAAATTAAAATATTCTAAAGCAGAGTCCAGGAGCCCTTTCACACCACCCAGACAGCACTGTTATTCCACTTTACCATCCACAGTTCCATCCTATGCAATCTTGGGATTGAACCTCTAGGGAGGGGTACCTAGAATTCTCAGCCAGAGCAAATTACCGTTCCTATGATTCCATAGGATGGTGCCATGGTAGGTAGAACAGAACCTTAATGCTATAATTGTGCCATGTGACACGCGCTCTGACTGCCAGCTTTTTGTGTGATTGGTCATTGAAAGCCATTATGAAAATTTCAAACATGTTGTTATACTGTTTGCTAACAGTAACTGTTCCATAACAATAGTGGTGTCCCCACCCCAGGTGCAGGGGGGGCTGGCAGAGGGGGTGGCAGCAGCCAAAGGGAAGCACTCATCCCTTTCCTCCACCACGGTTCAGCAGGAGTGGCACAGTGAGAGAAGGGCCCAACCAGGTGTCATCCCTCTTCTGTGGTGTCACCAAGTGAGGTCCTCACCCTCTGTAGCCTACTAGACCTTGGACACTTAGTAGTTTTTAGTCATTTGTTCTCATCATTTGATACAGTGTTCACTCAGTATCCTGTTACTGTTCACTTGTTAAAAGTAAACGTAAAGCTTGACAAGGTTGTCAAGTCATGTCCAACCATAGGGGGCGGTGCTCATCTCTGATTCTAAGCCGAAGAGCCAGCATTGTTAAAGTCTACTCTGTGATCATGTGGCCAGCATGATTGCACAGAACACTGTTTGCCTTCCCACCGAAGTGGTACCTATTTATCTACTTGCATTTGCATGCTTTCAAACTGCTAGGTTGGCAGAAGCTAGGACTAGTGATGAGAGTTAACCCCATCATGCAGCACCCGGGCCTCAAACTGCCAACCTGCTGATCTTGCAATCAACAGAGTCAGCATCTTAACCACTTGAGCCACTGCATCCATGTTACACTTGTTAGAACATTGAAAAAGTATCTGCTGTGTTGTTTGTCATGCTGCTTGTTATTTTTCTAATAACTTCCATTACTTTTCTGAGGGGGAAAATATAATTGATAAGGGAATGGTATACTAGAAAAGACAGTAATGCTAGGAAAGGTAGAGGGCAGTAGAAAGAAAGGAAGACTGCATGGCAGATGGATAGACTCAGTCAGGGAGGTTACAGGCATGACTCTGCACAGAGCAGTGGAGGGCAGAACTTGGAGAGGTCTCATCAGGATCAACTCAAGGGCAGTTAACAACAACATAACGGTTGCAAAAAAGAAAAAGAAACACTCTTCTAAATGCTTCTAAAAGTTATTCATGCCCTTCTCTTGGAAGCCTGATTGGCACCAGCAATGGCTCACTCTGGCACAAAGTTAAAACAGGGCTTTTCATCAAAACCTAAATATTGAATTGCTTTATATGCCTTTAGAATGTTCAAATCAATCTTTACTGTTTTAAATTTTAAGTTATTTTAAATCTTCCTAAATTTATTTTACTTTTTACGGCAGTAAAGAAATCATGGTATCCTGTGAGATATAAATATTTTAATCAGTGAATCAGTCTTTTAAAAAAGCTTTGAAAGTAACTATAAAACACCATTCATTACATCAACAGAACAACTGTTTGCATTACTTTTGAAATGTAACTTCATTGCTCCTTTGTTACTCCAAAAGTAATTAGTTACTAAGTAATAACACTATGTAATTAGTGTCAATTATAATTCATTACTATAATTCATTACTTCCTGAGTCCAGGTAGCTGCATTATACCTGAAACATCTAAGCTGTGGGACCTACCAACAGCCACATATATAGTGTTTATCTGGTTGTTTTTGCATATTGGTGTTAACCTTTAGAGCTGCAAACATTTAGCTTGGGAGGGGGGTAACTGAAGAAACCCTTTCTTCCATTTGATCCACCTCACATGTTCTAGTCATCAGCCAGAGCATTTCTTCAGATCCACCAACCTGCAACCTCCAAGTCATCCATCTTGTGGAAGGCTCTACCAATAGGAATTTGTCAAGCTCTTTTTTAGCCAGTACATTAAAACCAGGCTCTTGTATATGGCATGTGCTTAAATATTTTATCAGCCTGAATTTTATTGGTGGTGGCACATAAGGTAGACCCACTAAATCAGTCAGATTTACATATGTGTTGACTCACCATTTAACAGTTGATTCAATGTATCTATTCTAGTTTGTTGTTGATGTTGTGTGTCTTTAAGTCATTTTAGACTTATGACAACCCTAAGATCATGGGGTTTTCTTAGCAAGTTTCTTCAGAAAAGGTTTGCCGTTGCCATCCTCTGAGGCTGAGAGAGCGTGACTTGCCCAAGGCCAGCCAATGGGTTTACATGGCTGAGCTGGGATTCAAACCCTGGTCTCCAATGCTCAAACCACTACACCACACTGGCTCTCTCTACTCTTAGCTGGTACTAACAATAAGATTGGCGCCCTTGGGTGTTTTAGCCATCATCCAGGAACATATTCAGGAGTAGCTGAATTGGCCATGAAGCAAAATACAACAAAATCCACAAAACAGCAATACTTTATTGGGCCAACTCCAAAGCATAAAATACATTATGCAAGCTTTACTGGCTTCTTCATTAGGCAAAGATGTTAAAAATCATACAGGAATAAAGAGGTGGTGTATTTTTTTTCTTGTTCAGAAATCTACCTGATGAGTTACTCAAGAAAACCCAGTTAAATCAGTTGTTTTGTTTTTTTTTAAGGTAATGCTACAGTTAAATAAATGGGAAGGACACTCCCCACACTCCCCACACTCACATACCCTTTCAACATTTTGGACTATAGTCAAATATTTTACATTCAGTGGTCACATATCAACTTGAAAAAAAACTATATATACTGTACCTTGTGCTTGTGCCAATCTGACAACAAGACCAGAATTTGTTGTTTTTGCCCCCAAAAGCAGTTTAATGAAAAACAAGTGAATGTTCAACCATATGGCTTGTTGTGTACAAAGACCACAAAAACCAATCCATTTGACCAATAGTTTTTTTGTGGGTTTTTTCAGGCTGTGTGGCCATGTTCTAGAAGAGTTTCTTTCTGACGTTTCGCCAGCATCTGTGGCTAGCATCTTCAGAGAAAAAAAAGAAAGAAACTCTTCTAGAACATGGCCACACAGCCCGAAAAAACCCACAAAAAAAAACTATGGATGCCGGCCACGAAAGCCTACAACTTCACATTTGACCAATGCTTTGTTCAAGCTCAACGTAGATACTAGAAATTTACACCAGAGATACACAACAAAGATTGATACATGTTTTGTCACCTTTCTAGCTCCAAGCCATGTGGATTTCTGTTTAGCACCACAACCAAGCCACCCATCCTTACCTTCAAATGTGTGAATATACATTTGTACCTCCCTGTTCATAGACTTTCCATTCTCAGTTTTGAGTTTCTGCAAATGGGAAGCCAGGAGGGACAAAATGGCACATGTGTACACAGTGGCGCACGCAGAAGCACACCACCATTATACTAAATGAGCTTGAATATCCATGATTTTTCTATTTTGAGGGAGAGGTGGAACGGATCCCCCACAAACTGGGAGGGACTGCTGTAAATGTGAGATGTTTATGGAGCAATGAGTGTATGTGGATAGTTGTCATTATATAGTTTTGTCACTAGATGGCAGTGAACCTAGTTGTGTTAGAGTGGAGTCAAGTATTTCATGTTGCTGTTCTCTTCTTCAACTGCTGACACTTGTGTCTTCCAAGCTTTTTATCGTAAGAACAAGCAAACACAAACAAGTACTGTATGCTGTGCAGAATCTGAGCCTCAGAATTTCATTTTTGAAAAAAGTTTACTTCCAGAGAATTTTATTTGCATTACTGTATTGAAACCACAAAGTTCATGAAAGGAGAAACAAAGATATCCATAAGATAAATCTTGCTCCTCGGAGGTAAACAATTCCTGAATCGTTTCCATATTTTAAAGCTTCAAAGATTTTCACTTACAAACCTTTTCCACTCTAGAGCTCAGCGTGAGTTTGACTGCAGGGTGGTTTTGTGTGGCGGCCTGTCAGCTTACATCTCCACCACAGTGAAATTCAACTAATTGTAAGTGTGTATTGTTCCAGGCACAACATATACACTCTGCTGCCCAGCCAATGCACACTTGCAAACAGGCTGTATCAGCACGTTCCACTTCCACCCCCTGCCCACATGTTTTTCATGTGCATTCTACTTTTCTGACAGCATGCTCTGTTCTGGAAACTGAGTAATCTTATATATTTTTAAAATATAGAATATAGTCTTTTCATTTTGTGAAGTTAAATAAGAAATTCTATAATTGCCAGAGGAAAACAGGATCTGTGGGCAACAACCTAATATCTAATGAACAATAATAAGAGATGCTGGGAAATGAGTTTTTGCAGAATCACCTGTTCACAGACAAGACAATATTAAAAATTGCCCTCTGTATGTTTTGGATTGCAGCTCCCATCAACACTAGCTGCCCTGGCCAATAGTGATGGGTTAGGGGAAAGGAAGTCCAAAGTAGCCACAAGGCATTAGTTTGAGAAAAGCTCTGTTACACCTTCCTGTAGTTTGCTAGCAGCATTTCCCTTGTCGAAATTAGACTTGGCTATACCTCACAACTATTTCACAAGGACAGTCCCAATTACTCCTCTGTTGGCCTGCTTTTTCAGCTGCTTTTAAAATGTCCCAGTTTCTCACCTCCCTCATATTTTCCCCTTATGTCCTCTACTTACTTCTATTTGTACAAATTGAGTTCAAAGTACCAAAGTAATTTGCACTCAATGAACAGGGGCAAGGAATCTGAAAAGGCACTTGGTCTTCCCAGTAGGCTCAGGAAAAACTCCTGCAGCCTTTCCTAGCTTGTGTGTTCTTCTTCATTAATAACTTTTGCTATGTTTACCACACACTGATGTGGTAATCAGATTCTTGTCCTCACAAGGCTGGGTGGCTGCAATGTGTTTATATGAAGCTGCCCCCCAAAGGAAAAGCAGACACTTCCATTGGTGTGTGTCTGGATCTAGGACAACACCCACCAAAACTGTCATTACAACTCTCTCAATGAACTGCTACTAACAGCTAAATCTAGCAACAACAACAAAAAAACACCCAAACCCTAAGATATACAGAAGATAGCTGACTACTGTCAGTCCTCCATATCCATGAAATTTTCATCCATGGATTCAACTATCCATGGCTTTAAAATATTCAAAAAATATATCATTTCAAAAAGGAAGCCTTGATTTTGCTATTTTATATAAGGAGCACTATTTTACTATGCCATTGTATATAATGGGACTTGAGCATCCATGGATGTTGGTATGTTGAACATCCATGGATGTTGGGAGTTGTGGAACCAAACCCCATCAGATACCAATGGCCCACTGTATATGGACGTTATCACACATGGGCCAGAAAGTGATAATAAAGTATAAATGAGGCATTCCGAAAATAAACTGAAAATAAACCTTGATTCTGCAAATGGAATTACCTTAATTGCAAAATTAAAGTAAACGCATTTAACGTTCACACACAAGTGAGAAAAGCCCGTAAATGTACTAGAAATGAGCTTCTTGCACATGCACAGATAGAGGAATGCTCGCTGGAACCATGGGAAAAGCAGGGAAATGCTCCCAAATGCGCATTTGCTTTTCACATTACAGTAAATGCGAAATTACCTTAATTGCGCATTTGCATTTCCTCCAAACAACCGAATTTCAAAAGATTGCGGTTAACACCAGTTTCTGTCCACTTTCTGTCCAGTTTCTGTGCGACGTCGTGTGAAAACACGGGGCATTAATCCAGTTTCTGTTTCGGTTTTGTGTGGATTAACCAGCAGATTTGCCCCTGTGTGATAACGTCCTATAACTTCAGTGACCTCACACAATTTTTCTTCATAACTATTGTGATTGGATAGCACAGGTGGGACTCTTGCTCCTGGTTGCAAGTTAAAGCTGTCAATGTTCTCCTCCTCTTCATCCTTCCCCTTCCCATCACACCATGTTGGCATTTTCCTAATATGGTCACTTTATTCTTTAAAGAAATATGTTCAGATTTTAAATAGATTTTCAAATGTCGGTGCATCTTCCCCAACACCAACAGTACAGTCAGCTCTCATGTTCTTCTACCTCACATGTCTTCTACCTCACATGTTTACATCAAATCCACACACTGCTCATGGATCACCTTTCCAGATACAAATTGCTGTCTCAAAAGGTGCTGTTCCAAAACTTCAATTGATTTATCAATGATCCATGTGTAGAGGTCAAATCCATAGCAAAGAGAGCGGGGCAAAAACATAGTGAGACTGCAGATTTTACAGAAGTTTACTACCAAAGGCCCTGAAGCCACTTTTATGAAATTTGGCTAGCTTAATCTCCTTTCTAAAATCTTGTTGTAAGCTTCTTTAAGTCCTGGTGTCCTGAAAAGAGTGTATTTGAAAAAAGACTGAATCAAAATCAAATAGGTAGGTAAATAAAGGCACATGCTAGTACAGCAGCTAGTACATACATATATGCACTACATATATAACAACAATCCCATGTGTATGAAAACATGGGAAGAATGGGACACAAGCTACAAGAAAAGAGGCTCCACCTAAAAATTAGGAGGAACTTAATAAGACAGTAGGAGCTATTCAGCAGTGGGACACACTCCTTTGAAGTGTGGCGGAGTCTCCTTCTTTGGAGGTTTTTAAACAGGGGCTGCATGGCCATCTGTTGGGGTTGCTTCAATTGTGTATTCCTGCATGGCAGGGGGTTGGACTGTATGGCCCTTGAGGTCTCTTCCAGTTCTATGATTCTATACCGAAGCATCAGACTATCCAGCCAGGGTGAGCCTCTTCTTGTACAGTACCAGTGTAAGCTATAACAAAATGTTCAAGGTTCCAGCCAACCAGCCATTCCTTCTTTTAGGATGTCCTATTCCATTTCCTTCTCCTGATCAAACATGTTTCTCCAATAACTGTTAACTTCTGAGAACTGTTAGCCAAAAATGTAGTATTTCCAAGTTTTGCTCCCCTAACTGTTCTCTTTAGCCTTTGGGATACAGTGAGAGACAGGAACATACAAGGTATAATTGGTCCTAAAATATAAATCTGGTTGGTCCTAAAATATAAATCTTTCTCTGAAGATGCCAGCCACAGATGCTGGTGAAACGTCAGTAAGAAACTCTTCTAGAACATGGCCACACAGCCCAATAAACCCACACAAAAAAACTATAAATCTGGTTGTTGTTGTGTTTCCCTTCTCTCAGTTCTGTGTTCTTTTTCCATGGATAAAGAACTCCAGTCAAAAATACTTTGCTTTCATTTGCCTAAACTACCTAGTTCAAGCAATGTGCAGATCTAGCAACTCTCCTGTCAGTACGCTCTTATTAATAAGCAATAATGGCTGAGCTGCAGGTCTTTTCCTCTGAGGATTAATGGACTGAGGTGCATCAGGAGGTCATTAGCCCCAAGTCAGCCTTTAATCCCCAGGAAGCGCCCTTTGCTGGTTGGTATTGCTGCTCACTGGGAAAGTGTTACAAAGGAGTTGGGATTTGCATTCGTATTATTGGCAGAGGCAGAAAAAAGTGTTGTGGTACTTTAAAGGGAGGATGCCATTTGTCTGAGGGCATTTGCTGAAGATAACAAAGTTCCAGCAGATTGCACAATAATGTGTCGCAGCTTCCTGGTCTGTGATCACAGCTCAGTGACTTTGTAGATTCATTTGCACATTTATTTTGTTTCGCTGGATTCTGTTTGTTTAGGTAATTGTCATCTTTTTTCCTGTCCTTTGCTGACCTCAGGAAACAAATTTCTAAATACATTTATGCTATTTAAAAAGATCTTGTTTCCATTTTGGGACTCCTATTATCTAATGCAGCCAGCTGCGTGGACTTCCATGGACTGTACGAAGAAGAGAAAGAAAGTCCAGTGCATCCCTGAGCAAAAGTCACTGCATCATTCAACTTAAGACCAAGGGCGAAAAACTAGGTATCAGAGAGAATCTTCCTCCTCCTTCACCTCCTCTTCTTCTTCCTCAGCTTCAAGTATTCTAGGAACAAGACCAGGCAACCCAGGATGCAGTGTTTTTAAGGCCTTCATGGAATTAAGGGGAAAGGGGTGGAAAAGTTCATGGTGTTAATTGGTGACATTTACTCAGCATGATTTAGTAAAATAGAAGGAGGGGTAGAAAGGAAACTGGGAAGGCAAAACAGAGCAGAAGGGGGGAAATCTTTATGATTAGGTCCTGGGAAGGGAGTCGGGGGAGAAGAGTAAGAAAAATAAACAAATAAAAAGAGCCATGCAAGAGGAAGAGACAAAAGAAGGGCTTTTCTGGCTGTCTTCTGATATTTTCCAACTCAGCAAAAAATCCATTGTGTAGTCTGAAAGACCAAAAGAAAAGTTAAACTTGAAAGCTTAGGGCGTGAAAGCAACTGTTCAGCCATTGTGTTATGCAACCGAAGGTAATGCCAGCACCATTTCTTCATTAATTCGGTTCTCAATTTTTTGTTACCTTCACTTTTTGTTACCTTCACATTATCACTTTTACTTTTTAATTTGAGGGGAGAGAAATTAAACAGCAGCATCACTTAGAGCTTACTTTTACACGATCTCCAAGTAAAAGCTTCTGTCTGGAAATATCACTGTTCACCAGATGTCACTGACCTCCACCACCACCCCCCGCACACACACACAACAGCTGGCAAGAATATCAACTCAGATTATTCACCACAAGTACACTCTTTCTGTTTGTCTCCAGATAAAGGGATTTGAAAATCTTGCTTCTCAGAAGGGGAATGTCAAAAAAAACGATGGGATGGATTTCTTGCAGACAAAAGGAATACTTCTTTAAGATCATTAAGCCAATGACCGATAATTTCCATAGTGACCAACAGAGCATACAGACGACCTCGCTGCCCTTTGGATTTAACATCTGTTGTCCCTGGAATGGAAATCTTTGAGCTGAGAACTTTTCTTCTTTTAACCAGTCTTCTTTGCACATCACAAATATGTCCCTAAGGTAATCCAAGAGGAGGGACACAGGATTGATTTTCACATGTTTTCAGTAAACCAAGTGGGACAAAATAATGAGCATTATATCATAATGATTACAATAACTGTAATGGCTGAGACCAAGTTTCACATAAGAATTTCATTGTGGCTGAAATCAAAATCAACTGCCTCACTCTTCAAATACAACATTCCCTTTTGCGGGGAGAAAAGAAGGGTGTATCTAATCAAGTCTAATCTATTAATTAAGTAAAGTATACTGAATTAAGATAATTGAAATTGACTCCCACTAGCATTGTTAGCTTTTGGGTTTTATTTTGTTTCAGGGTATTTTCTTGAGAAGCAAGGCCTGGAATGCTAATAAATCCTGATTAACCATAGCAGAATCAGTGTCAATCACTGGCAAATATATTTCTTACTGTACTCTTTTCTTTGGAAACATCGTGCTCTCCCAGATTGGTTTAAAGAATCATGAATTCTCACAATACAGCTCTTCTTGGGTTTTGTCCAGTTTTGCCAGTTTATCATCTCCTTATTCACTTAGTCCATTTTTGGGAGGTGCTGTTTGCAAAAATGTTATGGATCTGCAATAGGGCTCTTCGAACAAAACAAAATAAAATGCAGGGCATGGTTTGCTGAGGTGGTCCTATGGTTTGGAGGTTAAACTTTCTCTTCTTTGAATTTTTCTAGAAGTTCTAGAAGTAGAGTGCAAATATGGTATTTCACTGGTGTACTATTATACCACTATAACTGAGAGAGAGAGAGAGCAGAAAAAGAGAAGGATGCTTTTTTGGTTCAGATATGGCTCAGAATTTTTTTTTTAAAAAAACTATTTTAGGGTGGGAATAAAATGTTGCACTGATTCCAGATTTCCAGAAAATAGACAGGGTCCACAGAAATATATATATATATATATATATGTATATGGATAACTTTAGCAGCAAATACCACAGCCTCCTGACACATTTCACCCATTTGCAGAGTCAAGAGTCTCTATTATGAAACACACTTGCCATGACACAGAAAAAAGAAAATTATTAAAATATTTCTACCTTGTCCTATGTCAAAATGGTCTTAAAAATAATTTAAACAAACTAAAAACATATTACATGCAATTAATGAGTTAGAACAGATTTAATAGAGTAAAACTGTTTAAGCTATGTACATTAGTATTTGAGAAAAATGCAAAGCCTCACAATGAGTCAAATTTCTCCTCTAAAGCAGAGCTGGATTAATCATCATTCAAAGTATGCAACTCAGTAAAGCCTTAGTGATCATACATTTTTGAGGCCAGTGGCAGGCCTGGAGAGGGTGCAAAATTGACCCTTGGACGTACTGAAATTGTCCACCTCTCCCTTTACTGCTATAAGGCTTTTATTATTAAATTATATTGTCATTGAGTAGCTATATAAATGGCTTGGATGAAAGAACTGAGGACATGTTCATCAAGTTTGCAAATGATACCAGATGGGAAGGAACAGCTAACACCTCAGAAGGCAGAATCAGAATTGGAATGACCTTAACAGATTGGGGAACAGGGACTGAACAAACAATGAATTTCAACAAGGACAAATGTGAGGTATTACATTTAGGCAGGAAAAATGACATTCCCAGATTTAGGATGGATGGCACATGAATTCACAGCTTTATATTTGAAAAGGACATAGGAGTCTTATAGACATGAATCAAAAGGGTGATGCAGCAAAAAGAGAAAGAAAGAAAGAAAGAAAGAAAGAAAGAAAGAAAGAAAGAAAGAAAGAAAGAAAGAAAGAAAGAAAGACAGTGCATCAACAGAAATATAGTGTCCAGACCAAGAATAATAATAGTACCACTCTGTTCCACTTTGGTCATATCTCACCTGCAGTACTATGTCCATTTCTGGGAACAGTGTAGTTCAGCACTGAGTATTCATGAAACAAACCATATAGTCCAGCAGTCCAACAAAATAGCCATTGCATCTATAGCATTCTAGTTACTTTTGGAAGCAGGAGTCCACATAGAAAGAAACCTAATTCAGATGAACAAGATGTATTCCATTTGCCACCTCTTCCTTTACTCTGGGACTCTAGCCACAACAGAGTGAGGCCACATTAACTGCCACAAATCCTTGCTATGGAATTATGGGATTGGTCGTTTTATGAGATATTTAGCTTTCTCTGTTACAGAGCTCTGACAAACAACAAATTCCAGGGTTCCCTAGGATGGGGCCATGACAGTTCAAGTAGTGTCAAACTGCATTAATTCTGCAGTGTGGCATCAGTATGAGCTCCCTCTTGGCAGGACGGAGGCCCAGCCATCAGTTTCCAGCATGTTCCACAGCTGGACTGGGATAGCTTATTGAGCTGGGAAATATAGGTGGGACTACTGCAGGGTCCAGTGTGGTGTAGTGGTTTGAGCATTGGACTATGACCCTGCTCAGCCATGAAAACCCACTGGGTTACCTTGGGCGATTTACATTCTCTCAGCCTCAAAGGGAGGCAATGACAAATCCCCTCTGAAGAAACTCGCAAAGAAAACCCTGTGATAGGGTCTCCATAATTGGAAGCAAACAACACGCACACTCACTGCAGGAGTGGCAATGGCATTACCACCAAAAGAGGGCACCCCTTTGGGGGAACCACTTCAGAAGTGGTATGAGAACAAGGGCCTGTACTTTTGTTGTTTTGCAGAAAAGAAGAGTGCACCTGTTTAAAGACAATGCCCTTTCAGGATAAGCAACTGCCCATTTTTGTGGGGACAGAAAGTCTGTTTCCAACAAAGGGAGGAGGGACATAATGGTGCTCAGAGAGCAAGAATCCAAATTACACAGGGTAGAGGGAGATACGGAAATGGGAGATGGTTGCACTCTCCTGGATACAGAGTTTATAACAGGGTGTTAGTCAATCCGAAACTGTCTCCCATCCCAAATATTCTGGATAGCAATGACAGCAGTCCACCTGCGTTGAAAATGCTGCTGCTTAATGCTAGGTCAAGGAATGCTGAAACAGCAGCCATTCACTACTTGAGCTTAGATGAATGTGCCAGCCTGGCATGTATTACAAAGACCTGGTTGGGTGGGTTAATCTCTCTCAGCTTTGCCCACCTGGATTCCCCTTACAGCAGCAGGGAAGACCTGGAGGGTAGAGAGGAGGAGGTACAGTGGTCTAGCAGGATAAAATACCCATGACTAGGTTTCCTGTCCCTCAGTCTGCAGGGTTTGAGTGTGTATATTTAAAACTGGATAGCTAGGACAGGGGATGCAGTGGCTTAGTGGTTAAGACAACTGCAACCACAGCTGGTCGACAGGTCAAGACCCAATCACCACATGGCAGAGTAAGCTCCTGTCACTAGTCCCAGCTTCTGCCAATGTAGCCGTTTGAAAGCATGTAAAAGTGCAAGTAGATAAATAGGTAGCACTTTGGTGGGAATGTAACAGCATTCTGTGCAATCATAGTGGCCACATGATCACAGAGTGATGTTTGACAACTCTGGTTCCCTCGGCTTAGTAACAGAGATGAGCACAGCCCCCTACAGTCAGACACGACTTGACAATCATGTCATAGGGGATACCTTTACCTTTACCTTTAGACAGGACAGATTAGGAATTCTATTGGTTTACTGCCTAGCCCACTGCTCAACAGTCTCCCTACCCAGGGTAGTCTCTTGGGATTGGTGTTAGAATCCCCATAGCTTGTGATGCTGGGGGAATTCAACATCCATGCTAAAGCTACCCTGTGACTCAGGACTTTATGTTCAACATGACTACCATGAGTCTGTCCCAAGTGGTATCTGACCCCACTTATGCTGGTGGGCACACACTAGCCCTTGCTTTTTGTACAGGATAGGATGATGGAGACACTTTCACCAGGAATGGAGGCACTTTCTACTACTCCATTGTCATGGACAGGCCACTTCCTGGTCAGGTTTAGACTTCCTGGGACTCAGATCCTCTGCAGGGGTAGGGGACTGATGAAGATGTTCCACCACAGGAGACTCATGGATCCAGATGGGATGTTTGCAATTTTCTTACTGCTTTGGCAGGCAATTCTCTTAAAGCCCTAGTTGATCTCTGAAATGAGGAAATGACTAGGGCAGTGGACAAGATTGCTCCTAAGCATCCCTTCTCATGGAGTGAAGCTAAGCTGGTTTTCCAAAGAGCTGGCAGCAACGAAATGAATGAGATAGGGACTAGAGCAACAGTGGCAGAAAACTCAGAGTGAATCGAACTGAAAAGTGGCTGAAATCTGTTTGAAGGCCTATGGTGAGGCAATAAGGATAGCAAAAAAGGCTTTTCTGACTAATACTATTGCAACCACACAGAATCATTCAGCAGAGCTGTTTCCAGTGCTCAGAGATTTGTTACAATCTGGCCCAAAGGAGTATGTGAGACATTCAACAGTTCACTGTGAAGAATTTGCTCAATGTTTCACAAATAGAATTGTTTGGATTTACTCAATGACTTGAATGCCAGAGTTGATACAAGTCCAGTGAATATAATCTTGACCCCTGCTTCTGCAGTGCTGATGGGTGCTTTTATACATGATATTATACATGTGGTGGCTCTTGAAAAGGATGGTAAGAGCTGTTTGACAGTGGAACATGCTACTTTAAAGACTGGTAAAGTCTCCTACTTTGAAGGTTTTTAAAGAGGCTGGATGGTAACCTTCAGGAATAATTTGACTGTGTATTCCTGCATGGCAGGGGTTGTACTTGTGGTCTCTTCCAACTCTATGATTCTATGACTGAATAAGGAAATTAATTAATGCCTCTTTACAACAAGGCAGGGTCCCAGCATGCCTGAAAAAGACTGTTGTAAGCGCTATTCTGGAGAAAAAAACTTCCCTGGATTCTACTATACAGGATAATTATAAGTCAGCATCCTGTTTTTGAGCAAGGTACTAGAGTTGTGATAGCTTCTCAACTGCAGGGACTCCAGGCAAATCATCTAAATCCATTTCAGTCTGATATCAGGCCTAGTTAAGGAACAGAGACAGTTTTGCTTGCCTTGGTGGACAACCTACACAAGGAAACTGGACTCAGTTCTGCTGAACCTCTCAGTGGTTCAGTATCGTTCTGAGTCTCCTCTTTGGGATGGAACTTGGAGATACTGTTCTACAGTAACTCTGTTCCTTCCTAGAAGAGCACTCTCAGAGGGTGGTATTCCTAATCAATAATTTGGCAATTGGCCTGTCCTTAGAGTTCTGTCTCCATATGATATTTAATGTATGCATGAAACTGCATGTATGTAATCTTAAATCTTGTTAGCCACCTCGATTATACTCAGAGGGGCGGGGTACAAATAAATTTATTATTATTATTATTATTATTAACTGCTGGGAGAGGTTGTACAGAATTTTGAAGTTTGTATCACAATTATGTTGATGATTGTTGTTAACTGCCCTTGAGTCAATTCTGACCAATGGTGACACTGTGGATAAGACATCCCCAAGTATCACTATCTGCCACTGTTCTGCTCAAGTCCTGCAAGCCCATGCCCATAACCCCGCTGACTGAGTCTGGTATATGGTCTTCCCTCCTTCTTCTGCCCTCTGCCTTTCCTAGCATTATTGATTTTTTCTAGTGATCCATGCCTTCTCACCATGTGACCAAGGTATGATAGCCTCAATTTGATCATCCTGACTTCCAAGGAGAGCTTTTGTCTGATCTATTCAAAGACCCATTTGTTTGTCTTCTTGGCTGTCTGTGGTCTGCTAAGTACTCTTCTCCAGCACCACATCTTAAATGAGTTGATTTTCTTTCTGTCTGCTTCCTTCACTGCCAGCTCTCACATCCATCCATGACAATGGCCTGAATGATTCTTACTTTAATACTCAGGATTAGAATTCTTATAGTGGCTTTTCCCATTCCTAGTCTTCTTATTTCTTGACTCCAGTTACTATTCTGGTCAGTGTTTGATCCTAGGTATAGGAATTCTTTAACTATTTCAATTTCCTCATTGTCTAGATTGAATTTATGTATTTCTCCTAGATTGAATTTACGCATTTCTTCTGTGGTCATTAGTTTTGTTTTCTTTGTGTTTAGCATTAACCTGCCTTTGCACTTTCATCTCTAACCTCCCTTATTAACTGTTCCACATCTCTGCTGTTTTCCACCAATATTATGGTGTCATCTGCATATCTTAGGTTGGTGATCTTTTTTCCTCCTATGTTCACTCCTCCTTCTTATTATTCTAACTCTGCTTTCCTTATTATGTTTTCAGATATAAGTTAAACAAATAAGGTGATAGTTCTGACTGTGGCCTCTTGTCCTTGGTACAGATTTCTCATCAGTACTATCAAATGTAATGTCACCCCCATGTTTTTGAGCATGTTCCATAGCTTTTCGTAATCTATACAGTCAAAATGCTTTACTATAGTTTATGAAACACATGCTGAATTTTTCCCCTGGAATTCTTTGTTGCGCTCCATCAGCCATTTGCGATGTGGTCCCTAGCACCTCTTCCTTTCCTGAATCCTACTTGCACCTCTGGAATTTCTCTTTCCATGTATGGTTGGAGTATATGCTCCAGAATTTTGAGCATTATTTGCTTGCATGTGAGATTAGTGTTATTATCCTATAGTTGCTGCAATCTTTTTTATCTCTTTTCTTGTGGCTTGGTATATATATTGATAATTTCCAGTCTGTTGATCACCTCTTTGTTTTCCATATTTGTTGGCATATTTTAGTTAACACTAGAGTTGCTTCTATCTGTGTGCATTGTAGCAGTTTAATTTATTTTTTTCCAATTTCCCTTGTTGCAGATTATTGCAGATATTAATGATACTCAGGTCTATTACACATTTCTACTTAATTCCAAGGAAATTCTTTCTGTGCTAACCACTACCTGGCAGCTGTAATGGGCTGAATGAGGGAAAACAAATTTAAATTTAATCCAGGCAAGACAGAGGTAACCTAGTCAATTGAAACACAGATCTTGGAATAGAGATTCAGGCTGTGTTAAATGGGGTTACACTCCCCACAAAAACACAAGCTTGCAGTTTGGGGATATTACTGGATGTAGCTCTGAGCCTGGAGACCCAGATTTCAGCAGTGACCTGAGTGCTTTTGCATAGTTAAAATTAGTGTGCAAACTTCACCCATTTGGCCATGGTGGTACATGCATTGGTTACATCCTGTTTGGATTACTGTGATGCGTTCTACATGGTTATCTGAAGGACTTTTATGAGTCAATTAAAGCTCTGAAATAATCTGGAGAGGCCTTTCGCTTTGTGCCATCACTTTCTCAGGCTTGTTTGGTGGGAACCAGGGAGAGGACCTTCTCGGTGGCTGCTCCCAGACTTTGGAACTTGCTCCCTAGAAAGGCCAGGATTGCTCTGTCCTTGCTGTCCTTCTATCAGCACATCAAAACATTTTATGCCATCATTTAGAAACTGGCTGGGATGGGTTTTTAATGCTGTGCAGTGCTGCTTTTATGTAATCTTTTAATGAATTTTAATATGTTTAATGTTTTAACTTCATAAAGTTTAATTGCTTTTAAAATAACTGTTATATTTATAAGTTTATTAATGAATTTGTATAGTTTTTAAATTTGTATTGTTTTTAAATATACTGTTAGCCCCCTTGAGTCCCATTATTGGGGAAAACGTGTAGTATAAATTAATTGGATAAATAAATAAGAATGATATAAATGACAGAAATCTCTTACCATACCAAAAAAATCCTTTGCATCGGCACAAAGGACTCGTACGCATTGTTATGGGTAAAAC
>CM034701.1:326174954-326204424 GCA_020142125.1 Phrynosoma platyrhinos
TCTCTTTGTTCCATACAGATCCGGTATATCCTTCCTATCCTGACTATATTTCCATTTTTTTTAATATCCTTGCTGTCCTATATGGTTTGTTCTGACTCTCCAAAAAATACTGCTGGTGAAATTCAGAGCCAAATTTATTTCATATGATTATAACCCAGAAATTCAGGTTGACTAGGTTAGTATTTGAATATATGAATGCAAGGCCACATGGCAACCACAAAGAAAGAAAAACCTGCCACAAATTTCAGGCATTGGGCTTGTGATGTAAACAGTATACATCTACATAGCCTTAGTTACTGTGGGACCTATTTGTGTGTTTATTACTGCCCTAATACTACACCTAAGCAACCACTATTACACCTCAACAACTTCATGGAAGAACTCCAAAGAAAGCCCAAATGTAATAGCTATAGGAAGTGACAGCAGTCATCCAAAAGCAGAATTGCTCTTACTGAATCAATGCTGGCAACATTTTTCTGGCATAGAATATAAGCTTAATTGGTTGCTTCTGGCTATTTAAAATGCCATGGCACCTTTCACACTCCTGAGTCATTCTGTTTTGCCCAGCTAATGCTCCCTGTAACTTTAATTACATTAATTGTGATTTTCATCTTGCACTCCTTAAAACTGTTACATAAATTTTTTGGCACAAAATGGCATGTGCTTTCTTTGCAGCTATGAGTTTGGGATAGTTACATAGACCAAGCTACAAAAATATTTTCTGTATGAAAGATATATAACTTGAATAACACACAGTTCATATTTATTGAGTTGATACACAAGATTCTAGCTGGACTAGAACCTGCCCTCCTATTAGAAGTGAGAGGATCACCTGAGGCACAAGATATTGGAGTTGGTGGCAAGGTATTGAGGAAAAGAACCGAATGCCACATGACTTACCCTATAGGGTCTAAGCTCAGCTGTTGCCATCAGATGCAGTGGCAGGTACTGTACTATCACTCATGTTGAAGAAAATTCCAGATTCTAGTCCAGTTGGCTTTTGTGCATGGAAAGAGAAAAGTCACCATCTTGTTCATTGCTACAGATAGCAAAATTACTTGACTATTGACCAAGCTGCACTATTTAGAAATAATTTTACCTTAGTCCAGTTCAAACTACTGTAGTTCAAATGTGCAGCATGATGTCATTTAAAATTCAAACAAACTGTGGGAGTCACCAATTTTTTTTTCACCTGGGCATCATTTGACCTAGCAGGCAGTTTCACTCCCATCCCTTTACCAATTCCTTTATCTCATTGTAATGCCAGCATGGTATAGTGATTTGAACATTGGACTATAACTCTGGAGACCTGGCTTTGAATCCTGCCTTGGCCAAGTAAATCCACTGGATGACCTTGGGTAAGTCACACTCTCTCAGCTTCAGAGGATGGCAATGGCAAACCCCCTCTGAAGAAACATACCAAGAAAACCCAGTGATAGGTTCACCTTAGGGTCGCCATAAGTTGGAAATTAACTTGAAGGCACACAACAACAAGTGCAAAGAAGCTATAACACTAGGTCTAGGGTGACTCTCACATTTACTGTCTCAAAATATGTCACCTGTTACTGCAGGTGACTGTAGAGCATTTTCATCAAGTTCATTTGAATTTGAATTATATTTGTTAGCTTACTTTACATTACCTGGACTCTGGAGATCTGGGTTTGATTTCAACTCAGCCATGGAAGCTGTGGGTGATCTAGGGCAAGTCACACACTCACAGCCCCAGAAAACCCCATTATAGGTTCTCCTTAGAGTTGCCATAAGTTGGAAATAACTTGAAGTCACACAACAGCAAACAACAAAGCCACTTTGACTTCTAGTTTTGTGTAAAAGACAGGGTATAAATAGAGAAAGAGACAGAGAGACCATATGCATAACACTGATGGTTGAAATAATTAATTTTGGCAGAAGATTTGTGATTAATATGTCATGCTGTCTCCATTTGGGGAAGCTGAATTTTGGAAACAAAGAAAGAAACATTCCTTGAATATTTGATGATGAAACCCGGGGGGGGGGGATTATTCTTGATCCTTTAACAGAAAACCAATTGAAAAAAGACAACTTGTTACGCACTAACAGCTGCTTGTAGCACCTGTTATATATTCCCATCATTACATTTCCTGTAAACTATCAGAACAGACTGAAGGGATCTCTTCTTCAGCAAAGGCAACCATTTATTTGGAATGGCATTTGCATGGTAGTATAGTTCAATTAGTATAGTTCAGTTATTATGGGAATTTTTGTTCTCAGAAGCTATTGAAAGAAATGACAGGCCTTTTCAAAAAGTTTCTCAAAGAAAGCAAATTTCCTGAGATGAGATACAAATTACTTGAGTTCCCCTGAATGACATTAATGGTGTTGTTGTTTTTCACTATGCAGTCATAACACCTTGCAGAGGGTGCTAGGAAACTGCCCCTAGGAAGCTGATGTGCTGAGGTTTTCATGCAAAGCTTGGAAAAATTACTTTTTGGGGACTAGAACTCACAAAATCCTCCAACCAGCATGACCAGTAGTAGTAAAACAAGTAACATTTCCAAATGTTGAATCCAAAGTATTATTTTAGCATGGTTTAGGGATGCTTTTAACCATATGGGCCAGAATCTTGTATGGAAGTTACATCTTCGTAAGTGGACTTAAGTATGTGGGAACTAGAATTGGGCAGTTTTGTAACATTTGTATCCAGTAGAAGGCTGCTGTCATGTTACTATGTAGCAAAGCCAGCAAAATGACCATTGCACAATGGGACCAATGCATAACGGAATCAATGCACAATGGGCCTGATGCACATTGGGCATTGATGTACATTTGGCACTTTTGCCAATGTCCTAATGCGTATCTTCACAATTTCCTAACAAGGCTTCTTAGTAGCATCTCTGCTACTTAACTAAGGGCCTTTACAGACTGGCAGAAATAATGCAGCTTGAGTCCACTTTAGCTGCCTTGGCTCAGTGCTAGGGAATAATGGGAACTGTAGTTTATTGTGGCACCAGAGCTCTCTGACATAGAACGCTTAATGTCTCAGAAAAAACTACAGTTCCCATGATTCCCTGGCAGTTAAAGTGAAGTCAAGGGGCATTATTTCTGGCAGTCTATAAAGGCCCTTAGTATACATAAAGTTAGATTAAGTAAAAGTTGATATAGGATAGTCACTCCCCTAATCCTATAATCCTATAATGGCCATAACTTCTAAGCTCATGGTGGCTGAAGGGTTTTGAAATTTTTTGTCCAAAAAAGTGACTTTTTCCAAGCCCATGTTTCATGTTACTGAATTGTCCTGCCTGTTTTTTCCTTCCCCTCATCCTTTCAGATTGCACCAAAGAAGGTTTGGTAGCTGTGAACAACAGACAGCTTTCTGAGTGGGGTGGAAGACACTGTTAAAGGGGGTCTGGGAATGGTATATGTTAACTGTCTCACCTAACAGGATTGAACCTATCTTTACGCAAAGCAGAGTGGTGACCTCAGATGGCAGACTTTAGCAGGAGGCAGCAAAGTATTGTAAGAAAGAGCTGTATGCTGCACAGCCAGCCCTGCTAACTGGCCAGTGGCAGCTGGTGGCTTCCATGTCTGTGTTTTAATTTGAACTTGAAAAGAGCTTTTCAAAATCTTGAACACTATCTCTAAAATAGGTCCAGCACCTTAGACAGCTCCTTTAAGGTTTGAAATAACACCTGGAATAGATTTACTGTCCCACTGACCTTGAAGTCTCCTTCTACTGCTGGATTCACTACTGACATAGATCTGCATGTGACCTAGCCTGGGATTGCTTCAGATCTGAGAATGGATACTGTCATTAAAAAGATTCACCTGCCCAGTCTAGTTGGATTTTGGATGTGGAACAGAAGAGGGCACTGTCTCATTCTTCCCCTCAGGCACCAAAATGCATTGAGCAGGGGTTGGCAGCTCTCCAACAGAGCTGAAGCCTATAAGTGCTACTGTGTATGTTATGTGAAGTCACTTATAGAGAAAGAGCAAAGGATTCTTTCACACTGTGAGCAAGTCCAGGTGTTGAACAAGTCTATTCTAAGAGCATTGGAAAGGCTACAGGAAGAGGCTAATGGGAAACTACCAAGACTACCAAAGGCTAAGTGACAGGAGACTCTGAAAGCTGTAGTCCAAACATGTAACTTTGCCAATCACTGGGTTTTGTAAAATATTATCTGTCCTCTGATGTTGCTTTATCCACAGAGAATGTTTGATGCCCTTACCCACTGATTTTTCATTGAACCTGGTGTCATTTGGTCCTGATTCACCTACCCATTCAGACTATTGTACTGGCATGCAGATGCAAAATCTCTGCAATCAGAAAGGAAAAGAGAGAACAAACCCCCTGAGAAACCAATGGGGAAAGGTTTTAGGAAATGAACTTATTAGGAGTAGTTGGAAATGTTATGATTTTGGACCCACAATGCCCCAAATCTGAGGTTTGTAGTTCCAAAACTATTTTTTCTAAGTTTTTTTTTAATCCTCACAGGTTCTATGTAATCCAAAGAGAAAGCAACCATATGTCTGAATGACTGGGTTCCTCTTATGTCTCCTAGAATCTCCCTCCCATTTTCTGTTTTAAAATTACAACAAAGAGCCTTTGGGGCACCTTAGAGAATAATAGATTTATTGCCATGTGAGTGGGCTTGGGTCCATGAAAGCTTCACCTACAATAAATCTATTGAAAGATGTCACAAGAAGACTCTTTGTTCTTGAGAAAGCCTAAGATGACTATCCCACTGTACTTCTTAAAGTTACTGTACTTTTTAAAGTTAGGGTGAACAATGACATTCAGTTGGGGTGTGAGAGACACACACACTCCACCTGAACGTTATTCTTCACTCTAACTTTTAAAAGTACATTGGGATAGCCATCTTAGCTTTGACCACTGATTTTGTTTGATTTGGTATCAGAGATGTGAAAAAGCCTGGGGGGGGGAACAGAAAAAATGAAGGGAAGGGTTCTTCCATGTTTTGTTCTTCGACACTAATTTTTTCTGGACAGGAATTGAAACAATGGATTATGGAATATTTATTGTTTCAATTATGGATTAAATGTTTATGAACAAGTATTCACATATTTCCCCCCACAACATTATTTCTGAAAACTTTATTGTAGGTCAAGCTTTATGTAAGACAATGTACAGTATCTAATCACTGCAGCACTAGGTCTTGGTTTCCCTCTCTCAGTTCTTTTTACAGGAATGACTGCTACAAAACACTATGGACATTTAGTAGAGATGAAATGATTTTCACTGTTTAACTCAGTTTTACTTTGTTTTTGTTTTTGTTTTCAGATTTTTAATTGCCTTTTGCCTGCTCTTAATGAATCCACAAAATGAAAAAAGTTGCACACAGTAGTTTAGGACCTTGTAGTTCCTTTTGTAACACATAACAACAACAACAACAACAATAATAATAATAATAGAATTAATTAATAATATAAATTAATTAATTATTGTCTGAATACATTGTTTTAATATTTCAAAAATGACAATTTTCTACCAAACAACATTAAACATAATACATTTTTGCTCCTAAAGTCACAAATTTACTTTCAGTCTATAAAGTGGACTAATGCCACATTTTTCATTTTTTTTCCTGAAAATTCCTGTTTTTTCCTGGGAAAAACAACAGAAGAAAGGTCCCTCCTGCCACAGCATGGCTTCAAATTTTCCAGAAATTTTACATCTCTCCTCAGTAGTATGCCCACATTTGAAGTTCCACTTCTAAAGCCGGGAAAAAGAGAACCTCATTATAACCTGCAACTGGCTGGTAGGAGAGTGGAGTCTGGGAACTGTAATCCAGAAAAGTAATTGTTCCAGGTGCTTTTTTAAACTCACTTTTCCATTGATTTTCCATTGGGTCTTACAGTGCCTCCTCCTGATGAGTATGGATTCCATTGAATTCACTGGCCAGACCTTGAAGAGCACAACTCTTGTCTTACAGATCATATGAAGAACAAACATTTCTCACTTGCTGCTTTTTCAGCCCCTAAGAAGGTAGACATACCCTGAAGGCACCAGACCTTTCTGATCTTGGAAGCTAAGCAGGGTCAGCCCTGATTGGGTGGGAGACTGCCAACAAATGTCAGGTGCTGAAGGTTAGAGAAAGGAACTGGAAAAAGCACTTCTGGATATTTCTTGCCTAAAAAAAACTCTATAAAATTCATGGAGTCATCATAAGTCAACAGGTGACTTGAAGGCATGCACACACACACAAATATAGAAGAGACGTGTAAAGAGAAGATGTCCCTCATGTGGGGGGTTTTCTCCCATGAATATAAAATCAGGTGAGGAGGGAATCAAGGCCTCTAGCTTTATGGGCTACTACACAGAGTGGACATCTGTGTGTCTGGAGCTCCAACTTGCATGGAAAGCTTCTGCCCAGAAGTCTACAGTACTTATGTATGTATGTATATGGGATGACTTTCTTGTAATTGCAAGTAGCTTCACATAATTGTGAAGGGAACTGAAGTTTTACTCCTGGTCTTCTTCAGAACTGCCTCTTGCTGCTCCATATAACCTCACTTTTCTTGTATAACTGCAAAATCCATGATGTGGTCAGATTGTTCTGATTCCCGGACTGATTTCTGGAGAACAAAATGGCCTAGATATTAACTAATATCACTTAAAAACAGGGCTTTGGATCTTATCAGGAAATAAAACATTTTAAAATCTGTGTGCCAAAAGATTTTTTTTAGCCTGTTTTTTTAATCATGTTTAAATGTCTGGTAATCTTGACATTTTTATTTAAACACTTGCTTAATTGTCACAATCATGCTATAGGTCAATGTCAAATAAATTCTTCCATCAGCTCAGATGGTATACATGGATAAGTCAATTCCACTATGTTAATATCTACAGTATTTGGTAAAATATCAACTGCCAAGTACTAATATTTAGTATTTAATAATAGTATCTATCCAGTGTTGTTTTCCCAGCCTCGCGGAAATATTTCCATTTGTCTTAACTTTATGAAAACATGTTTTTACAAAATTACACTGCAAGACAAATGAAAGTGGACATGTCCTTCAAAAGCAACAGTTCAACAAAGCACAGTATTGTATTTCTCAAGAGGAAACGTCAAAAGAACTTTATCGTCTGGCAGATAGATAACCTAGATAAATTTGCCCAGCTCTGGGTGCTCAGATCTGCCATTCTAGGAGATAATACTTCCTGGAATCAATTCAAAGACAACATGGGCAGCATTACACAAATGGCCTGCCAGTGTAGCATCTAAGGTTACACTGGGTTTTCTTTCATTAGAACTAGAAAGTAAGGGAAAACAAGATCAAGTTTAAAACAACAACAATGGATTTAGTGGCCACAATCCAGCCCAGAATGAAGTGTGCTTGGACCCATTTAAGTCAATGGGCTTAAATATGCACTTTCCTCTGTGATGGACTGTAGTTATTTCCTATTGCTGACAGAGTGGTGTTCAGCATTAAATAGCAAAGCTTGGCAAAGATATGTATTTAGGATGACAACTCCCAACCATCATGGCTAGTCAGAAGACTGTAGAAGTGATTGTGAGACTTCTGCCTCTTTTTCTGCCAGTTTTCCTACCAGATGTAAGGTTCTGCTTAAACCTCCACTGCCACCAGACATAAAGACATCCAGAAATCTCATGGCAATCACCAAATGTAAGGGCTTTCCCTTATCCCCACCTCAGTCAGCCATGGAAGGACCTCCTTCTGTCCCACTGCTGTGGCTACCAGCTGTGGGGACCTACTAGATGCCCTCAAGGTTCCTGTGCAGGATATTATACAGCTTCTATTCCCACTCAACAGCCACGCTCTTTTTTCTCCACTGTCACCCAATCTTTATATATCTAGTGGTTCCAGAGGCCAAAAGCATATGATACAAAACAATACTTTAATACATTTAAAATAAATAGCAATTGAAATAAGCTGAGAACAAAGGGGGGGTGAGAAAACTGGGATATTTTAAACAGAGCTGAAAAAGTGAGATGACAGGGAATTACTTGAGACTGTACCTGACAAATCAGGACATACCAAGCAGGTATATCATGTACTGAGTCAATGTGTCATATAACCCAGTCTTGTCTATTCCAGTAGGACTGTTCCTAGTCACTGGTTTAAAGTTTTCCCACTCCCCTACCTGACATGCCTCCTAATTGGAAAGTCCAGCAAATGGATTGAGCACTTCTAATGTAAAGTATGTATTCTGTACTATATAAGGCCCTATCCTTTCTTTAAAAAATGGCTTCCTATCAGCCTACACCAGACATTGAAATCATGCAGCCTCCAGATGTCAGTGGACTGCAACACACAGCCATTATTCACAGCTGATGATGCAGAAAAGGGCTGCTGGGACTTACAGTCCAACAAAATCTGAATGAACATATGATTCCTACTCCTGGCATAGACAGTGAGCTTTTCTAGGACCCCTCCATACCTAATAGTCCCTACTCTTTCAAAAGCCCTTCCATCTTTCTGTGAATGAACAGTAGGAGAAAGTGTAGTACCATGCCAAGTATGGAAATGTACTGAGGTGGGGCAGAACCATGCATCTGCACAGGCTTTGGTCTAAAATCAGCACAGATCTGAGGGTCTGGGTAGGATGCATCAATGCAATGTTAGGGCTGTGCCAGTGTACCAATTTTTAAGGATATTACACCTTATGTAAATATTGCAGTTCTTAGAATAATAGAATCATAGAGTTGGAAGGGTCCTCATGGACCAATGAGTCCAATCCCCCACACAGCGCTCGATTCTTAGGCATTTTTGGGTGCTGTATGCCAACTAGAAGAACAGGAGAGGTAAGACACAGAATACATAGTCTGAGACATATGAGCCTGTTTTTCAGGTATGGGGATATTCAGCACAAAACTTTACAATGATCAGTGGAGCCAATAAAGAAGCAATCATGTCCCATGATTTGGATTTGTTGTTGTTGTTGTTGTTGTTTAGAGATCAACACAGCTGATAGAACTGCTGTCATGGTGACTCATTGGCTTTAAAAGGATCTCAATGACTTCTCATCCTTCAGGTATCTTGAAAAGACTCCCTTCTCTAGATGTTTTGGACTTCATCTCCCCAAATCCCTGACTGTTGGCCAAGCTGGTTGGGGCTTCTGGGAGTTGAAGACCAAAACACCTGGCAGACCAAAAGTTGGGAACCACTACCCTACACTTTCATGGTGCACAGTAGCAGCATACCCTTTCATATACTTTCAGGTACAGTATATCCATAAGTAGTTGGCCTGCTAGACCTGTCAGGCATGGCTACAGAGCTCAGGAATGTTACTTCTTTAGACTAGTCCCCTTCCTCCCACCCAGCATAGACAGTCATTTCAGTTTCTGGATTCTATCACTTTTGACACATTCTGATGGGGACCCTCATAAGACGTCATTCAGGTTTATTTTTTCAAAACCAAAGGTCATCTTAAAAATGCCAGAGCCAAACAAGAACCCAATCATGAAAAAGTGAACAATGAGGCCACATTCTTGTTTGATGTATGTTCTTCTTGCATTTCTGTGAATCACCTATATGCCACATGAATACAAGCTGACATCCTGTCAGTGGCATGCACCAAGTCCAACTTATGCCTGCATATGTCTTTTGTTGTATTTGCTGTTGCAGAGGTCACAATTCTCTACCCTCATACAACAACCCCCAATCCCTACCTTTATAATGCTAACCCCAACCTCTGAGCACATTTGGGGGAGAATGGGAAAAGACTGTGAAGCATCTGGCTGTGGCTATAGCAGACACACAATGATGAAGGCATCTTTCAGGCGCTCCTGAGAGTCCTGGAAGATGATGTCATTGTAGTGCTATAGTCGCCAGATACTCCTCAGCTTTCCCCCACCCTCCACTGGACACTAAATAGCCATGGAGGGGGGGAGCAGTGGGGAGAGAATGGAGATTTATAGTAGCAGAGCTTCACAATGTCTCCATATAGGCTCTAAGCCATAGCATGCAGCTTAAGACTGCTAGCTGATTTGTTTATTTGTGTTCCCCTCTCACAATGTTAGAAGAAAGGTGGGATATAGGTTGAGTCTCCCTTATCCAAAATTCCAAAATCCGAAATATTCCAAAATGCAAAATTGTCCACATGGGTGGCTGAGATAGTGATTCCATTGTTTTCTGATGGTTCTGTGTACACAATGTTTGTTTCATGCACAAAATTATTAAAATATTCTTTATAATATTATCTTCAGGTTATGTGTGTAAGTTATATACAAAACATACATGAATTTCATGTTTAGACTTGGGACTCATCTCCAAGATGCAACTATTCCAACTATTTTTTTTTATTCCAAAATAAAAATAAAAATTTCAAAATTCAAAACACTCTTGATCCCAAGCATTTCAGAAAAGGGAGACTCCACCTGTATATATTAAATAAATAAATAAATAAATAAATAAATAAAATCAGGAAGGGCCATAATCTGGATCATGTACACAGGCAGGGAAGTTTTATTCCTCCCCTTCTTGCCAACTCTTTTGCAATTTGCCCCACTCATATAGGGGCTAAAAAGGGAGGGAAAACATAAACTAGTGCCATGGGAGGTCATTTCCATTTTTAGCCCCTGCTAGGGAAGATTTCAGGGGGGTAACTGGAAGACTTAAAACATTACCACTTGTGTGTGATGGTCTCAAGTACACTTAGGATCAAGTACACTTAGGATCATGTACAAGCTACTTGGGTTCTCATATTGGGAAAAACATGGGATGTAAACTAGATGAAATACTTCAGAGACAAAAAAAGAAGTGCCCCTTAACTACATGCTATGTGTTTAAGAGCCAGACCAGTCATGTTTTTGTGGGCAATGTGGTTTGCATCTTTTCCAAGAAAGTTCTGAGTAGCCAGATTTACACATGGGGAGTGGTTGTCAAAAGGTAAGTATACTGATAGGTAGGTTAATACCTAGGTAGGTGTAACATAAACAAGGACACTGCAAGAAAATAAGAGAAATGCTTTTCAAGCACCTTTCTCTGGAAGCAAGATCACTGCCACATATTATGAGCTGAGTGGACAGAATTTCAGAGCATTTCTATGCTAGTTTTACTTGGAAGACTCAGTAAACTGATCAGAACGCCCTGGACTGATCTGACATATAAGTTTATCACACAGTACTTACAGGAATGGAACGGAACAGAACAGAACATCATGGAACGGGCCGAGAACGCATGTTACCGCAAAGGACAACACCGCTGATGCTGCCGGGAGTTCCCAAGCCATTCCCTAGCCATTCCTGGCAGCTGATTTTGAAGAACGGTTCAAAATCGTTCTTCAAAATCGGCTGCCAGGGATGACTGGGGAATAGCTTGGGGACTCCCGGCAGCATCAGCAGCATTCTCCTGTGTGGTAACACATGTTCTTGCCCTGTTCCATGCCGTTCTGTTCTCGTTCCTGCAAGTGTCGTGAAATAAACTTAATAGTTCAGTCCTTTAAATCCCATCTGAATTAATGGAATATTAAAAAAAACTGTGTTCAAGTTTGCAGCATTTGAGTATACATCACATTTCATGCACTCTATCTTTGAGATACTACTATGCACTTAAGCAAAGTATGCAAGCATGTGCAATGCTGAAAAATCATCTGGATCGCCTGATGTGGCTTTTGCTGTTGCTTGTACGAAGGTCTTGTTTGTACAGTCCTCAGTGGAATATTAACAAATTTACCCAACTTCTTTTCATATACACCTATTTCCCTGCCTACAACATAAGAGCAGATTTGGGGCTGCTTGCTTAAAACAATTTTTCCACTAGAGTTTTATCTGTTGACAAAAATCTAGACATGCATCATGTCAGGCCAAATAAATATGACTGCTTATAGGGTATAGAATGCAAATGAGTCTTATGTTGGGTCCCTGTAGATGCAGCTCAACAGGTGTTCAGTTTAAGGACATAATTACACAAACATCAGAATATTTTGAGCATCATTTTATAAAGCCAACCTTGTTATCTAATATTAGGGTATCAGCTCTCCCAAACAGCCAGGAGAATCTGCCCTGATCCTGCCAGAAGTATTTTTTTTTTTAAATCCTCATAGGGATTCAGTCTGCCAATTGACGGGACTTGCTCCTGTGCAAGTCTGGTAATTTACAATGGCCCTAGCATGAGCCTGGCACTCAATTATGGACAAAGACCAAAAATCCATGAAAACACAAGGTTTTTCAGTGCTAGAAATGGAATGGCAAATCTCCATAGACAGAGATGTTTTCACTTGCTGCAGTCAACAGTGGGAGAGCCTCAGCTGGGTGTGCAGTTCTTTGCATGGAACTTCATGGCCCAGTGCCCAAATGAATGAATGAATGAATGAATGAATGAAACAGGGCAGCCTTACAGATCACTGGTCCATTTAGGTTAAGCCTTTGGTCAAGTGCCATGGTGATGGCTATCCAGAGTCCACAATGTGGTGAGAAAAGACTTTTTCAGCTGCAACTCCCAAATTCTCCAGCCAACATAACCAATGGCCATGTTAGTCAAACTAGCTGGGGAACTCTGGGAGCTGTAGTCCAAAAAATTACTTTTTCCCAAGCTTTGCCAGAGTCTCAGATGAAAGATATCTCTTGGTGTTCCTGTCTAAGATGATCTTTGAAGACATGAGATGTCACAGATTGAACTATGACTATTATGTACTCCTCTACCCATAGCGCACACACACACGCACGCACACACACACAGACCCCAATGTCCTTTCATGTTAATAAAAGCTTCTAGCAACATGAATGAGAGAATTAAACAGTGTTTTACAAAGAAAAATGCATTGGATATCATTAATAATATTTATTTTGGAAAAATATTTTAAAAATGAATTTCTTCATTAACAAAAACAGTAAAAAAAACTCAAATAACATTTTGCACAATATTCCATAAATACATTATATACAAAAAATATAGTCACATAGACCCGGAAGTGCCTTTGTACATATTTACCCAAAAAAATTAAATTATAAAAAAACATCACAAAATACTCAAGATTTACAAATATCCTGAAAATAATTTTTACAGATTAAAAAAAATAACACACTTTTTCCCCCACCTAGTAAAAACGCATTTTAGTATAAAAAAGGACAATAAAGGCAGTGTTTGTAGCTCTAATTCAAGAAACAACTGGCTCATAAGAATCCAAAATATACACTTCAAGCAGTGCATGCTTCTTATGGAGGAAATTAAGTCCGTTCATTTAAATATATATAGAAAAAAAGCAACTGACCATAGTGCAATGATAAATATTCATAAAAGGCAGTGCAACAGGTATCTTTGAACACAGCCCCTGGCCTAGTGTCCACCATGTATTATTTGCAGTCACTTTGCTAACTTCAGTAGAGAACCAGCTCAGCCTGAATTTAGTTTCTCAGCAGCAGTCAGTGAAGGAATCTTTCTCCCTTTCCATGTTCAGCAGCATTCATTGGGGCATATCACCTTTGAAAATTGTTTCAGAACAACAATTTTGCCATATTGTTGTCTTTTCTTTACACCTGCAAAGAATTGAAAGGGAGAGAAGGAGAGACAGGATGAATGGATGCAATGATGGTCAGAAGATATAGAGATCAGATGAATGGAGGTCTGCAGTTTGATATAAACAGTTACTCTTCTGGGCACCTCTGATAAGACACCATCCCCTCCAGACAAGAAAAACACATGATGGAAGTTGTTATATGCCTACCCCCACCATCATTATTCTAGATGCATGTACTTCAAGTGGGGCTGTACTAATTTCTATAGGCTAATAATTTTTGTTTCATGGCTGATGTCTCCATCCTAAAAGGAAGACCTATTTATTTTCATGAAGAACACACCATGACCAACTGTTCATATATAGTCCTCTCCACCCTCAGCCAGAAATGCCACATGAAGTGTGCCCTTGTATCACAACACTTCATATTTGGTACGTTTCCCTTCCAGAAGACTCATTCCTGATTCCATATTGTTGACAGTAGCCAGATCTAATTTGGAAGGCAATACAATTCACTAAAATGAATAGATGGTTCAATAGCACTTAACTGGTACAGTGCCTCCAGAAATTTTACTATGCATTTCTTTCATAGGTTGTATCACATGGTGAAACTCAAATTTTTAAAGTAAGCTCAAGTAGGATCCAGTTTTGTCTAGTGTGAAGCTGACACAACTCTGATAGGTGAAAGGAAATGTGCTGTTTGGCTCTGGTCAGCTTGAAACATATACCAAAAGATTTCTCTTTTGAGCCGAAGAATATACTAACCTCTGTTGCTATGATACATTCATCCTTCTCTTCTGATATAACATACACCGACTGATACTTAGTGTCTTTTGAAGTGGAATATACAGATTCTGGTCGTTTCCTTTCAGATGTTTCACTGCAAATGAAAAAGAAAAGAATGAAATGGCTGCTTCTGGAAGCAAAGGAAATATGTTCTCCCTCTTGCAAAGTAAACTGTTAACCATCCACCACCACCTAAACACTTGAACTTGTCTTTGGCTTACCTCTTTAGCTGTACTGTGGTTTTTTCCTCTGCCTCACAATCATATGTTTCACACTTAGCTTCACATTTGCTGTGGTCCTCTTTCACAGAGTCCTCATTCTTGAGTTCATGCACCAAATTGTAATCCACTGATGGGTATCTGGCTTTATAACCATTTTTGTCAGCACTGTCACTGTGGAAGTCTACTTTCTTATTGGTGTTCTTAATCTGGGTGGCACCAATGACACTTATGGAAATGTCCTTCTCCCGCTGACAGTTGGCCAAGTTGTTCATGGTCTCAGTTTCACTCCTGCAGGCATCTGGCTGATGCTGCCTCTTCTGCATTTTGAGCCGGAAGCAGACGACAATGGCAGCACAGCCCAGCAATAGCATGAGGACCAGAATAATTCCAGCACAAACTGCAATCCAAGGAAACTGGGAATTCTGGCCTTCAGTGTACTTCTCGGTTATATCAACAACAACTGCTCCCTGGGGTGGTTCAGGAAGCAGAAACTGGCAGTTGAGGCCTCCGTATCCACGAGCACACTCACAGACATAGCGGTTGTTTCGCTCGTGGCAAGTAGCCCCATTATGGCAAGGGCCATGTTCACATTTGCTGACAGGAGTGCTACAGTTCTTTCCACTGTATCCCGGGGGACAGGTACAAGAATAATCATTAACTCCATCTTGGCAAGTCCCACCATTGAAACAAGGAAAAGATGCACAGTCATCCACATTATCATCACAGTGTCTTCCAGTGAAGCCAACCTGACATTGGCATATGTAGGAATTCCCAAGGTCAACACACTGAGCTCCTGCACAATATTGGAAAGGATAAATGATAAATATCCAGGTAGCAAGTGACAGCTTTATTTGTTATCTACTGCATTTGCATCCAATCTTCTCTTCCACTCATAGGAACATGTGGGACTTTCCTAGTTTATCTTTATGACAACCTCTTCAGTAGATTGAGGAGAGACTGTGACAGTCACAATCACCCACAAATTTGGTGGCAAGATGAGGATCTGAATCTAGCTATCAGGGATCAAAGCCTAATGTTCTTTCTTACTACTGAATACAGCCTTCCTGTTCCTACTTACAACATCCTTGATCAAGATTTGGCAAAGTAGATGCTTCAGGGTCTACTGGCACTTTCCTTTTCTCATTTGTGTTACTCACCAAAGAGGTGAATGACACACAGTTTGGGGAGTAGGGTAACATGAAATTCACTCTGAAACATGTAACTGGTGGGTGGCCGTCAAGACATAACACTTGCTAAGATCTACAACAATCCAGAATATTAACATAACTCATAAAAAGTACCAAAAGGTGCATTCTATGAGTCATATATATTGTAATCAGGTTTCTATAGTTAATGAAGACATCTTAATAGAATATTTCAAGGACTATAATGGATAGGTAGCATTTGGGGATCATGGGATCTTACTGATAGTTATTCTTACTCCTTAAACAAATTCTGAAGCATAATAATACTATCATTCACTAAACCAAAACCAAATTTGTGGTTGATTCTTTTTTTAATCATAGAATTGGAGGAAATCCAAACGCCATCTCACTCAAGCTCCTTCTGCTTAAAAGATATAACAGTGATGGCGGAACTTTTAGGGGCCCAGTGCCCTAACTAAAATGCTTTCCACCACCTGGTGCCAAGGGCAGGACTTCCGTCCTCCAGAGGTGGGACTTCTGGGGCACATCTTTTTCCCCACCCTCTCAGACCTTCAGCTGCCTCTCTAGACACAGCTGAAGGCCCGGGGGGTGAGGGGGGAACAGGCACCCACCTCTTCCTCCTCCTCCTCCCCCTCCCCGCCCTCCACGTGCCATGATGGATCTAACAGGTTCTGCTACCTGCATTCATCAACATCTTTAGTGGCCCACATGTGTTGAAACTTGAGCCTCTCACTCAAATGCCAGATTATGAATCTGAGAAATGAACTCCCAGCACATTGTTTTTAAAAAAAAAAGCACATTCCCAGAGCTTGTTCAGCCTTTACGGCAACATCACAACACTCTAGAGCTCTATCATTATACAGGTAAATCAATCAAAGATGAGCAGTCACAATGCAATCATTCATGAGATTGCAACTGCACTTTGCTGGAGTGACATTTGCAGTTACAACTGATAAGGAAATGCCCATGGAAATCACATGTCACTATACATTCACATTTCTTTCACCTATTTTATTTACACAATCGTTAATAGGCACGATCCAACCAAATTTCCTTTTGATAGCAAGACTAAATCTGCAACTGTCAGGCTAGTCTTCTATTGGCCTTTGCAGACTGCCAGAAATAGTGCACTTTAAATTGAGGCACTGCCCTGGCTCAGTGCTAGGGAATCATGGGAACTGTAATTTATTGTGGCACCAGAGCTCTCTGACAGAGAAGGCTCAGTGTCTCAGAAAAAAATACAGTTCCCATAATTCCCTAACACTGAGCCAGGTCAGTGCCTCAATTTAAAGTGCACTATTTTTGGCAGTCTGCAAAGGCCCTATGTTTAGGGAACATTCAGCCATGAACTTTCCCCCCATAGCCTGAAGTGGGAGATTCCAAGAAAAACGTAATGACTTGATTTAGCTGAAAATATGTAACTTGGTGGCAGCTGCAATACCCACTCACACCATTAAGAATTTTAATTCTCTAAAATGATATTTTTCCTTCAGTCCCCAAATATCTAGCATTGCAGTAACTTAAAATTTAATTTGATAATTTAAAAATGGAGTTGAGGCATCACAAGAAATGGAGAAGCAAAGTGATCAAGGGAATGTGAACACAGCAAATGTAAGAGTTCTAGGTGTGAACCATTTTCAGTGCCCCACTCACTGCAATGCTAAAAATTTGTAGATTGGAGGAAAATTTTATTGAGGGCAGAATTCTTATTTGGGGGAGAATGTCTTCATTTTGACGCACACCCTATAGCTACATTCCTGGATAAATCCACCCCTAGGTCAGCCTTTGCCAACCAGGGGGTTTCTGGAGATGTTCTATCACTACTTCCATCAGCCAACGTACTGCTGATGGCAGCTGCAGTCCAACACAAAGAGTCATGAGTTGGAGAAGTTTACATAGAGAATAACATCTACTGACACATTATTGTTGCAGGCAAGAGTGACATGATGTGCAATTATATATAGGCCTCCAAATCTTATTGAGTTCAGTGGAACTTATTCTCAGATAAATGGACAAAGAACTGCAGTCTTATTTAAAAGGCTTTCAAGTTCTCCCAGCAACATTCTACATAGGATACAGATAAAACCCATGAGCCAATTAAGTTCATAAATATTTAAATAAAACTCTTAAGTCTATCCCCCAAAAAAGAGCTTGTGAAGCTGTTGTCCCTTTTAGTGATGACAGTGGAACCTTCCAATATAATATTTATAAAGTATGATGTGCTGCCATTTTCTTTATTTTGTTTGTCAACAAGTTTGGAAGTCTTCTTGAGAATCACTTAGAAAGGAAATTAAAAAAAAATATATCACAGATTCCTCAAGGAAGTCATCATAAAGCTCCACCCAAACTAAACAACATGCTTCAAAAATACCAAGGCAAACATTTACCTGCTACAAAAATGTAGATAATCACACCAGCTTGCTTTCACTGACAGGGCACATGAAGGCTGCAGGAAGGTTGCAGTTCTTTGAATCCACTCAGGAACACTGGAGAAGTTACTCTGTAAACCAGAACTCCCAGAATACCCCAACCAGCAGTTACAATTTCCATAATCCCCCAGCTGCTAGCTGCAGCATAATGGCAGTTCTGGTCTAAAAACTAACTTCTCTAAGCTCTGTTCAAGCATAAGCCCCACATAACAAAGTGGGCTTTCCTTCAAAATAGGAAGATATAGGCTGTGTCTCTCTCCCACTGCAACCACTGTTTTTCCTTGCTTGGCTCTTTCTTATCTTTGGCTATTCAAATGGGACTCCATGTCATAGCACGTCAAATGAACATCAATGGGAAGTTGACTTGCTTCTCAAAATTCTTGACAAAATGCCCAATAATAAAAATAGATGGGTTGAATGCTTTGTTTGGCTTACCATTGGCACATGGATTGGAGCTGCAATAGTCAATTTTCTTTTCGCAGTTAAATCCAGAATAACCCACTGGGCAACGGCAACTGTATCCACCTTCAGGGTTGTCCGTACACCTCCCTCCATTGAAGCAAGGCCCATCAGCACAAGTCATGGCACCCAGCTCACAGTTTTTACCATAGAAACCAGGGGGACATGTGCAGGAATAGCTGTTTTCAAGATCCTGTTACAAAGAAAGCATGGAACTTAGAAAATGATATTGCTGTTGCTTACAATAAATTGATAAAGACTGTAAAATTTGTCTACCATCTATTGAAGATATAAGTATTTTGAAACTTACAGTACAGCTCCCTCCATTCTTGCAAGGACTGGCATCACATTCATTGATTTCTATCTCACAGTTGGAACCGGTATAACCAGGACGGCAAGAACAAGTGTAACTCCCTTGGCCAGTGTTGGTACAAGTGGCTCCATTCTTGCAAGGCTTGTGGTGTGTACAGTAATTGAGATCTGCAGAAGACAAAAAAGGGGAACACTGGTAAGGATTCATGTACCTTTGCAATGACATACCATGGCTTTAGTTAGATGATGTTCTAGGAAACTCTGTTCTTGGCCTAAATACTATTGAGTAATTCCAACTAGACTTCACCCAATGAATCAATTAATTGAATGGTATGTCAACAAATAAGATAAAGCCCATTGATTCAATAGGTCTACTTTACTTGGGTACAAATAATAGAATTCAGCCCTATTAAAAATGAAGTACTTACCTTGGTTACAGAAAAGGCCACCCCAGCCTTCCTGGCAGTTACACTGCCATGGCTGTTGACAAGTACCATGAAGGCAACCTGGGTACCGGATGCATTCGTCACAGTAACGCCCTTGCCAACCAACTCGGCATCTATGAAAATTAGTAAAAAACAAAAACAAATAAAAAACCAAAACAAACTTTCATTTTAAAAAAGTCAGGAAAGTTATACTTCTAAACTGCATCATTACTATAACTTTCTAACAATATTACTGCCTTCATTAATCTCACATTTGAATACAGAACCTTACATTCCATTCATTATAAATATTTGATCCTTTCTCAGAACAAAGTACTTATGAAGGTATACTTTATTACGTATCACAATATTATGTATGATGGGAGGTTTTTTCATTACATCACTTAACTTTTTGACTACAATTTTCAGAGCCCCCCCCCCTCCGCCAGCACGACCACTTTTCCAAGTTTTGATTTGGAGTATACCAACTTTGGGGAAATTGTAATAGAGAGGAAGCCCCACTGAGCTTTTGCTTCCAACCAAATGTGAACTAACTAGGGATATTAAAACAAGATCCAAAGTAGTAGTCCCTGGATTGGTGCTAGTCTGTGAACGATGAGTTGCTGGTCTGCATAGTTTCCAGGAAAGAAATAAACCACTGTAGCCAATGGGCACAACTATGGTTCCAACCCCTGATGCATTAGAAAAAATAAAGGCCTGTCTCTCATGTCAGAAAACTTGAAGAGCAATGCACTAGACCATTCTTGCTTTCTGAACTGAAGCTCTGACTCAGTGCTATTTGGCTGTTATGTATTACCATCAGGTAAAACCCACGAACATTTAAAATAATCTCTGTATGATTTTCAGATCCGCTGTACAGGTCAACGGACAGGGTGGAAGTGGAGGTGGAGTGAGAAGCGTTCCAGAAACTTACTTGCATTCTCCAGGCTTGTCACAAAATCCATGCTGCTCATCACATCCAGGCAAGCAAATTGCTGGGGGGAGAAAAAGGAAAGGGGGAGCCAAGAAATTTAGACTACAGTGAAAAGAAGCATGACCCACTCCCACAAAGCTCCAAAGGGCTTATAACTCCCTTTTCACTCTGGCTGAGTTGCTAACAGCAGCTGAATTAATCTCCAGGCCTTGGTAGGAGTATTGATCTCCCTTAGTCAGTGGCTGCTTTTACTTATTGCCAGGGCTGAACATTCCTCTTAATACAGTTGCACACGGACAAAAGAGGGCTCACAATTGCTCCCTTCTCCACAGCTCCCATCCGCCTTTTCTTCCCAGTCAGGGTCAGAAGTCCTCTTCCCCCTGCCTGGCTCACCCCCTCCCAGGCTCACCCCAATTCTATGCACACAGCTCCTCCTCTTGCTATCCTCAGAAGCTGTGTGAAAGTGTGTGTGTGTGTGTGTGTGTGTGTGTGTGTATGCGCTTGTGTGCGCCCAGATAAGGGTGGACAGCTGGTGTGCAGGGTGCCAGCCGGGACAGCTGCTCTATTGTCTATTCTCTCCCAGCAGCTGCCCCATTGCAACAATACCCCCCAACCTCTTGCAGCCAATTGAGGCCACGATGGGCTTCCTCAACAGCCTATCCCTGCCCAGATCTAATCTATGGCACGAGCGTGATTTCTCCGGGAAAGGGGTAGGGAGGCAGGGGGAGAGAAACTTTTTTTTTCTTATTCAAATAAATAAGTCTAAAGTTCTTTCACACATGCACACACACACCCAAAAGGGAAGAAGGGGGGATGGAGGTTGGGGGAGCACAGACAGAAGGAAAAAGAGGTAAGCAGGCCAGCAGGAGGGAGGTTGGGAGCAAGGCAGGAGGGAAGACTTCTGCTCATTACTTTGCCTGGTTATGGAACTCATTAAGCAGGCACCACAAGTTTTAATTCAACAAAGCAAGTGCATGGGGAGGGGGGGAGACAATGCTGAGTGCCCAAGAAGGAGGAGGAAAAGATGAGGAAAAGTTGGATGGATCATCAGATTGTCTCCACGCACAACAAAAAAGCAGATGGAATGGGAGCAAGGACAAAGATTCAGCAAGCCTGAATATTTATTTATTTGCTTTTCCCCCACCTCATCAAAAAGGCACTCATGTGCTCATAAAATCTAGAATGTTTGTTGTTGTTTTTAAAATAAAATGGTCCAGCCACACAAGCAGTAGTATGAAGCAGGTACACAATCTACTGCTTTGGAAGGCAGCATCAAAGAGCACCATTATAAACAGTATTTTAATTCGCTTCTCTTCTAAGAGTGGAAGGCAAAAAAAAAAAAAAAGACTCTCTGCCTGTTGTACTAACTGGAACCACAAGCTGCTCAGAGTCCTGCCAGTGCATTAATGTCAAGTATTTAGTTTAACACATATATACACACAGCAGCAGCAGCAGTAATCATATCTGAATCTCTTATCATAATGGCCAGGCTCCAAAGAGCTCTTTCAGGCACACCTTCGGACTTCAACATGCCCAGTATGTGTGGAGGGGGGGGGGTGACATTTCCCTTTTTCTTTTTTTAAACACCAGATTTCTATACTCTACAACAATTATATTTTGGAAGTCTCCTCACATTTCAAAAGTGACTTGACACATGTGGGGTGCTGTATAAGAACAGAATTTGTGAAAGTTACCTCTTGTTGTTGTTGTTGTTGTTGTTTTAACAACAACTCCCAGAATCCCTCAGTGGCCATACTGGCTCAGGGATTATGAGAGCTGAAATCCAAAAAGGAATTTTCTCAAGCCTCCTTTGGCAGGAGTAAACAAGTGGTGCAGTTACTGAGATTCCAACTAATATTTGGTACAGCCATTGGCCATATTCAGTGTGATTTCCCCCTATGACTCCTTCAGTTCAGCAGGCTAGTAGTACTTGCAAATGCACATTCAGACATGCACACTGCAGCCAATGTGTGTGTTTGAGGAAGCAGGGACAGGGAGGTGGAGAAGCAAAGTATTTCTGTAGTTTATCCTACAAATGCACTGGCCTGAATCTCCCATATTCCCCAACCAGTGATGTTTTCTTGGAATGATGGCAACTGTAGTGCACACATCTGAAAGATGTCAGATTGAGGAAGGCAGGTCTATTTTAAATCCATACCTTACTTCATTGTGCTTCTCTAGTATCAATAACAGCATTAAGTACCACAGAGGACCTTATCCCACGCTGCTCTCAAAAGTGGCAAGAAAGCGATATGAGCATCATTGCAGTACTATAGCGCTAGTATAAATATGGCGCTAGCGCTATAATAGCGCTATGGATAAGCTCGCGCTATTGCAATGCCCGCTGAAACCGACATTCAAAAGAACCCGAATGATGCTGCATTCCGAGTGGTTTCTTGTTGGATTCTGAGCGACGTCGTGTGATCACCCGGAAAACTATAGCGCTATAGCGCCTGATTCTTAGCGGATTCTGAGCGACGTCGTGTAATCACACGGAAAACTATAGCGCTATAGCGCCTGATTCTTAGTGGATTCTTGCTGCTTTTGGCCCCATGTGATAAGGTCCAGAGAGAAGAAGATTTAAACTCCTCCCACAGTTATATTAGCATGGTTTTTGAAAAAAGAGGACATTAATAGGCTAAAGATGTCAAGAGCAGAAACAATTATGTTGGCCATAAGAAAAATCTGGAAAATCTGTTCTTTAAATTTATGAGTCCAACCAAAAAGGAAGAAGAGAGAACTTGCTAGAATCTATTGCTTCAGCCCCAGCCTTTTCCTTCTCTCTCCTGTTCCCATTTTGTTTACATCTAGCCTAATTAAAAGTTCTGGAGTACCTGAAAACATACACTGTCACACTGTGTTTGTCATAGATCTAAACTATTACTATGATATATATTTTATAAATTCTATAGAATGAGTTTTTAGAAATATTTCAGTAAGACCCCCTTAGCTTCACATTTAATAGTGATCAGAATTTTAAGGTGTATCCGCACTACACAAATATAGTACTTTGATGCAGCTTTAACTCCTATGACTCCATCATAAGGAACTTTGAGGTTTGCAGTTTAGTGAAAGACTTAATGCTGTAATTCAGAAGAGTAATTTAGCTCAAAAAAGAGAATTCAGCATGTCTCATCAATATACACAATTCCAAGATTCATAAGATGAAGCCACAGCATTTGAAGTGATATCAGCTACTATAATTGTGCAATGTGGATGCACCTCAAGAGGTTGACAGATAAAATATCAATTCTGAGCTGGAATTGCCCATGCAAATGTAATGTACTAGATTGTTTAATGTTTCTGTCTCATTATTAAATATATTAAGAGGGAAACTGCCTCCTTCTATTTATAAAACAAGTATATAGTTGGAAGTAAAACAAATTGATTAGACTGCTCAGTAGTTATTGAACTATTAGGTTATATTCATCCTGCTCATCTTCAGTAAATAATTTAAGTGTTGTTCAGACCAAATTATTCCTTCTTGATTTCTTTGGTGATGGGGGTAGAAATAACATTAATATTTCTCTCAAAGTTTCTGCAGACTTCCCAAACCAATATCTTTGGCTGTGTCATATGAAGACAATGTTGTCTTTTGTTCAGAATTCTGAATTCTACACTTTTACAGTAGGGAAGGAATAGATTTTGATAGAATTTCCCTTCCATTCTCCTTGTCAAGTCAGTCTTCCAGGTGAACATGAATCATTTTGTGAGACAGTAACAGGAAGCCCTCCCATGAGTCACCAAACAGGTCACGTTTGCACCTATATAGGTGAAGAGCCTACATACCCTAAAGGCACCAGATTTCATCTGCTCTTGGAGGTGAAGCAGGGTCAGGCCTGGTTAATACTTGGCTAGGAGAACACTAAAAGGTACCAGGTGCTGCAGGCTCTGTTTCAGAGGAAGATAATGGCAAACCACCTCTGAGTAGTTCTTGCCTAAGAAAACCCTATGAAATTCATGGGGTCACCATAAATCAACAGAAGAAGGATGTTCATATAGCGCAGTGGTTAAATGCCTGTACTGCAGCCACTCACTCATAGACCACAAAGTTGCAAGTTCAATACTAGCCAGGGCTCAGGCTAGACTCAGGCCTGCATCCTTCCGAGGTCACTAAAATGAGTACCCAGCTGTTGGGGGGCAATGAGCTTACAGTTGTAAACCGCTTAGACATCCCATAGCATGATATGAAGCAGTATATAAATGAAGCTGCTTTGCTTTGCTTTACACACACGCATGTGAAAGACAGCAGAACTGGTACTAACATCACTCAGAGAATAAAAGAAAAGCAACCCAAAGTTGCATTGTGGACACTCACCGTCAGTGCAGTATTGTCCTTTCCAGCCTGGATTGCAGACTTTCTCCCCACGCTCTCCACAGGTGAAGTGGCCAAAGGCATCATCCCTGGGGCGACAGAAGACAGAGCAGCCTTCACCATAGTAGTGCTCATCGCACACAAAACGGTAAGAATACTTGAGGTCAGTGCGGCCACTGCTGTGCAGGTCCTGGGACCATTCTTCCCCAACGGTCAAATGTCTCTGGGTAGCCAGGCGGCTAATGAGACGCTCTGGATTCTCTGCAGAAGGGGGGGGGGAAAGGACAGGGAGAAGATAGAAATGCAGTTAATTCAATGGGAAAAGTGAAGTTACCATTAGAAGCTACCATTAACTGGGAACTTGGAGGGCCTGAGTCTGGGTTTTTAATATCAGATTTTAAAAGTAGGCATGCAAAAAACATTAAGTGTTTAGGACACCCCCAGCTCTCTGTATGGGTAGAAATTTTCCACTGACTCTGATGGGACTTGCATGCAAGTGGCTTAGGATCACAAATGTGAACAGGCAGCATGAAACAGCCACTAGAGCTAGGCTTGTGACTATTTTTAAAAAACTGTCTTCTTGAATGTAACCGGGAAGTATTTACCTGTGTTGAGATCATCAGGGGAATCAGTGTGTAGTGCTTCAATGATGAGAGAGAAAGTGCCCTGTAAAAGACAATAAAAAAAATCCACAATGAGAGCAAACTGTCTGCAGTCAGCAAAATAACAGATCACAGGAGAGGCTGCGGCTAAAGTGGAGACAGGAATATGTGTGCCTGGCCAGCCAATGTGACTCGCTTGATCCCCTGACTCTGACCTGTTTTCACTTTCCTCAAGGAAATGGCAGCACTTTTTGAAAAGTCACTTCCTGACCTGTTTTTTCAGGCCTAGTTGTACAGGATGTGGCATTTTTAAAAAGCAGAGAGGAGATAGAGGGGGGAATGCAATGTAAAGGCTGGAGACAGTGGGGTGGGGAATCATTATTCCCAGTCTTCCCATTTTAGCTTTGCTTCCCAGCTTTGCAAACTAAAAGGCAGTGAGTGGGGTGGGGAACTGAAGGTGAAGCCTTGGGGAATTTCATCCTGAAAATGACAATGACATGGCCATTTCCATAATGGGAAGCCAAAGGGAGTGGAATGACTATCCAATCTGGTAGGCCACACAGCGCTCCTCATTCTCTTCATCCCTTCAGATGACTGGCTGAGGCTGCTAAGGATGAGACAAGCAAGCTGCCACTAACAGCAGGATTGCCAGACCAAAAAATGGAAGACAGCAGGGCAGCATCTCAACTCTGGAGTAGAATTCAAATGTGTTAGTCTGGATCAATATGCAAAGAGATCCTGCAACACCTCTAAAACTGAGAGAAACAAGTTGGTAGCATAAGTTTTTGTAGAAATCTGATGAAGAGGCCTAAATACCCAGAGGCACTAGCTCCTATCTGATTTTGCAAGCTAAGCAGGATCAGCCCTGGTAAGTACTTGAATGAGAGACTGCCAATGAATACCAGGTGCTGTAGGCTATATTTTCAGATGAAGAAACTGGCAAAGCCACCTCTGAGTATTCCTTGCCAAAGAAAACCCTATGAAATTCATGGGGTCACCATAAGTCTATAGGTGACTTAAAAGCACATACCCACACACATACTTAGTCTATGAAAACTTGTGCTACCAACTTCTTTCTCTCAGTTTCAAAGGTGTTGAAGATCTCTTTGCATACTGATCCAGACTAACACATTTGACTTCTACTCCAGATGAAACATGCTGCCTTGCTGTCTCAAAGGTGGGATAAGATCTCTCTCCTGTAGAGTTTCAGCCATGTGTTATCATATGTAATGCTCTGAACTAAAGTACTGTGGCTTAAAATAAGGAACGCATCTTACCGAAACACACACAAACATCCAAAACAGACATCTGGCTACTTCACTTTTAAACAACATTAATCTCTCCTTTCCTAGGCAAGCAGCAGCATCACTAAGGGCTTGAGGAGGCCTATTGATTATTGATTTCCAAAAAAGTGGCAAAGACAAGTCTGAGAAGTTTACAGTCCACAAAAGCTCCCTGTAGAATAAATGTGCTCATCTTTAAGATGCTGTGCCTTTCTTTACTTATAGCATCCAAGAGTGCAAAAGAAAGTGTGTATACACAAAAACACACACACCATTTCTTATCTACTTTATCTTGCTTCTAATCAGAACTCACAATCATCCTTCCCACAGAAGAAGCTACATTTGGGGGAAAAACCATTTTCTTTCATTAAACCCTACATTTAGAGCTTGGAAAAGTTACTTTGGGGGTATTGTTCCTAGAATCCTCCCAAGCTGGGGGGCTCTATTATCATTATTATTATTATTATTATTATTATTCCAAGAGTAACTTCCTCAAACCTCTGCCTCCTATAGAAGCACCAGAACAATTAAGAAAGCACAAAGAACAATCTTTTTTGGGGACAGACGTTCTGAGAGTTGGCTAACTAAACTAAATTCTTAAAAGGGTGTTTTGGTGGAACAGCAATCTTGACCAAGACACACCCAGTTATTTGCCAATACTTCACATGTGCTAATAATAAAAACTGCAGTGAGGGGAGGAGCAGTCCAAGCATTATTATGACCTCTGATGCCCACATTTCTATTGAAAACCGCATTTCTCTTGAAATCAATTGAGGGCAGCTTCTTCATTAGCAAGGAGACAATGGGCTTGAATTTTGTCATTCCTCCCAATTGGGTTGACCCACTAATAATAACTGTTGCCACACTGCAGAATTAATGTAGTTTGCTTTAACTGCCATGGCTCAACGCTATGTGCCTTCAAGTCATTTCTGACTGACCCTAAGGCAATGGGATTTTCTTGGCAAGATTTGTTCAGAGGAGATTTGCCATCACCTTCCCCTGAGGCTGAGAGCATGTGACTCACCCAAGGTCACCCAATGGGTTACATGGCCAAGCAGGGACTTGAACCCTGGTCTCCAGTCACAGTCCAACACTCAAAACCACTACGCCACACTGATTCCACGCTATGGAATCCTGGGATTTGTAGTTTGTTGTGGTACCAGACTGGAGGCAAGGCTAAGTTGTGAAACTACAAACCCTGGAATCCTATAGTCTGGAACCATGGCAGTTAAAGTGGTGTGGAACTGCATTCATTCAGGGTGTAGATGAAGCCAATCAATGCTGGAACCAATAGGATTCAGAATTCAAAGGCATAGCTGTGTTAAGTCTGGGAAATCAATCTGCCAAGGGATCTTGCAGCCCCTTTGAGACAACTGAAACAGGAGACGCCTCTGAGGAAGTAGGCTCAAGTCTACAAAAGCTGAGGCTACCAACTTCTCTCTTTTAGTTCGTCTCAAAGGCAGGGTGACCAGATGTCCTCAACTGGCGAAGAGGTCAAATGTAGGACATTCAAGAAAAAGGTTGGACATTCCCAAACAAAGCTTAAAACACTAATGCGTATATAAACTGATGCTTCTTAGTCATGCTCAGAATGGAGGGCATTTGACATTCCTCCTGGACAGAGGGTTGAAATGGAGGACACATCCTGGCAAAGGAGGACATCCATCTGGTCACCCTGCTCAGAAGGGCCTGCAACATATATTGGCATACCAAGTGGATCCAGGGTCATTTTCTACTCCACACAGGGTGACCAGATGTCCTCACCACCAAGGAGGAGGAGGTATTCTGAAATGTAGGACATCCATGGAAAAAGGTCAGACATGACAAAACAAAAGCTCAAAACACTCATAGAAATACAAATTAATGCTCTGGGTCCTGCTCCAAATGTAGGACTGGGGGGGGGGTCCCTCCTGGACAGAAAGCAGAAATGGAGGACATGTCTTGGGAAAGGAGGATGTGTCCGGTCATCCTGCTGCAAGATCCTTGGCAAACCGGTTTATTTGTTATTTATTTCAAGGATTTCTGTCCTGCCTTTCTCCCACAATGGAATTCAAGGAGGGTTACAATAATATTAAAATTTAAAGATATAGCTGTGTTAGTCTGTAGAATTAACATAGAGAGAGATTTTGTAGCACCTTGGAGGCTAACTGAAAAAAAATCTTCTTTTTCAACAAGTTCAAGCGATAGGATGTCGTACGTGTGGGGAGGAGCCCTTTGCAAAACTACGTATCATGTAGAGCTCATGGGTTCTACTTATGCTGACTGGTTCTGCAGTAGACAACATCCCTTTCCAGTTTGCTTCAGTTAAACTCCTGCCCTCCTGTCTGTGCCTGGCTTCCACGCCACCACAAGGGGACATACTAAAACAAATGACAGTACTTGCCCATAGGGAGCCCATACCTGCCCACAGAGTATCAGTAAAGAATACTTGTCCATGGGGAAACATAGGAGAATACTTGCCCACAGGAAAACATTGGGCAACTATTCTATGTTTCCCTATGGGCAAGTATTCTCCTATGTTTCCCTATAGGCGGGCATTCTGCCATGATTCTCTATAGGCAAGTACTGTCATTTGTTTTAGTACATCCCCACCACAAGCATCTGAAGAAGGAGGCTAAAGTCTATGCAAGCTCATGTGACAAACTTCTTTGTCTTCAGTTAGGGCCTTTGCAGACTGCCAGAAATAGTGCAAATTGAGTCCACTTTAAGGGTTAGGGTTAGTGCTAGGGAATCATGGGAATTGTTTTTTTTTTTTTCTGAGACATTGAGCCTTCTCTGTCAGAGAGCTCTGGTGCCACAATAAAATACAGTTCCCATGATTCCCTAACCCTACCCTAACCCTAAAAGTGGACTCAATTTGCACTATTTCTGGCAGTCTGCAAAGGCCCTCAGTCTCACAAAATAATCTTAAAAGGCAGAATAATCTAAAAAAAAAAAAGAGCAAAGTCATTAAACGGCAAGTTCCAAAAGATAAAAGTAATCATTCAACCTTAGTATGTAGAAAGATCTTGTAGTGCATTTGAGACTCACTGAAAGAAAGAAGTTGACAGCAGGAGCTTTCGTAGATTTCAGCCTACTTCCTCAGATGCTTTTGGCAGAGTGGAGGCCAGGCACAGACATA
>CM034701.1:326223248-326236001 GCA_020142125.1 Phrynosoma platyrhinos
ATCCAGTTTTTGTTTGGGATTTGTGTGGATTAACCAGCAAATTTGCCCGTGTGATAACATCCAGAGACCAGGATTCAAATCCCTGATTGGCTATGGAAACCCAGTGGGTGACCTGGGACAAGTCACACATTCTCAGCCTCAGAGGAAGACAAAAGCAACCCCCCCCCATTAACAAAATTTGCCAAGAAAACTCCTTGATAGGTTCACCTTAGTATTGGCAAAGGACATGAAGACACACAACAACAACAATACTTTAGTTAACAGAGGGGGGTTGCAGACTGCCAGAAATAGTACAAATTGAGTCCACTTTTAGGGTTAGGGTTAGGGCTAGGGAATCATGGGAATTGTTTTTTTCCCCTGAGACATTGAGCCTTCTCTGTCAGAGAGCTCTGTTGCTACAATAAACTACAGTTCCCATGATTCCCTAACCCTAACCCTAACCCTAAAAGTGGACTCAATTTGCACTATTTCTGGCAGTCTGCAACCCCCCAGAGTAAATATGTTCCTACACATTACATCTTTAACATAAATTTTGGTCCCAGAGGCAGGAATAGCATGGAAAGAATTGGGATAGTTTCCTATCTACAAAAAAGGAGACAAGTTCACCGTGATTCAGGGAACTTTTATTCAAAACTAACCACATGCACATATGAAATGACAGAACCCCGTAAAGTAAGTCTCACATAAGTAGGCAAACATTTATGGAATCTTCTAAAGACCTCTTGAAGGCATCTTCCCAGATGCATCCAGGGATGACTATTTATTTCATTAGCCTTTCTTTTTTTATGATTTCCATTTTGATGGTCAAACTTACAGATCAATTTTTTTTTCAATGCTGGGTGTGGTTGGTATCTGTGTTATCTGCTGTGTTGTTGTTCACACATGCTCAGTGGGGGATTCTGTAGGCAGTTGCTGTTTACCTTGACTGTCGTAGGCAAGTGCAGACAACTACAGTAAGGCTGGCTACAGCAGCATCCATTTCTTTCCAAGTTCAAACTTTATTGCACTGTTTCAGGCAGATTCACTGCTCAGCCTGCCACTGAAAGTCTTGTGTTTCTTCAGCCCTGTTTTAACATTGCCAGTGCTTCTAAAAAATATTGTCACTGCAAACGCTTCTAAAACAAACTTCCAGCTAAACAGACAACGAGGAAGAAAAATAGGATCTAAGCCAAGGTTAGGCAACCTTTTTGAGCCAGGGACTGGGTTGCTGTCCCTCAATTGGGGGGGCCGAAGCACCAAAAATAAATAAATAAATAAATAAATAAATAAATAAATAAATAAATATTTTTTTAAAAAAAAATTTAAAAAATTAAAAATATATGCATGCACACTCTCTCAGCCCCAGAAAAGCCATGGCAAAACCCCTGTGGAGATTTTGCCAAGAAACCCCCAAGAACAAGTAATAACAACAATAATCAATATCATCATGGCAGGAGGGGGCGGCGGGGGGGGGGGGGGCGCATCCGGCCCCTGGGCCTTAGGTTGCCTACCCCTGATCTAAGCCTATATTTCAGAGGAAGGAAAGAACTGGCAAAACCACCTCTGAGTATTCCTTGCATGAGAAAACTGTAATGAAATTCATGGAGTCGCCATAAGCCAACAAGTGACTTGAAGGCATATACACGCAGAGAGATGTAGGCATAAAAATATTTTTTTAAAATGGAGCTTCTTTGTCAGAGGCTTTGTTAAGTCAGGTATGTCCGTATTGTATGAACAGATTCTGAGGAGCAGATTAAAAAATAATGCATACTTCACCTTGCTGTCTGAAATGGTACATGCCAAAACTCTTATCACCTTAAGTCTTCTAGTATCTCAGTCTGTTTATTGTCCCTGTTTAGACAGGCATAGAACTGAGCTGAACTATTTTTATCTGTTCAGATACGTTCAATTTAAATATGGTCTTGCCCACACTGCTTGCTTGGTTGATTTATTTAACTTGTACCCTGCCTTTTTCACAGGATGGGATCCAAGGCATCTTATAGGAATTTAAAGCAATATTAAGTTAAAATCTTGTTTTACAAAAGTTTTTTTAAAAAATCAATAATGACATTTCTTTTCTTTTCCTTTTTTAAAAAAAATATTGCTTTCACTTATGCCCTCTGTCATTGCCCTTCAGTTTGCCTACTGCTGGAATTCGGTCTCTCCTTCCCAAAGTGAAATGCAGAAAGATCCTCTGCCTGCTGCCATGTGTAGAAAGGTCTGCACATATGCAACCCCTTGCATGATGCTTCCACTGATATGTAAGCATGAGTAAATACAACCTGTGTGTGAGGCAACCTGTTTTTCAAGTTAGGTATCAGGCTGTTCCCAGATGAAAAGAAGTTATCTAGCATATTCAGATTATGTTTTAATCACCATCAAGTTATCAGAATTCATCTTTTGCTTTTGTTGTTGTGTGCCTTCAAACTGTTTCCGACTCATGGCAACCCAAAGGCCAACCTATCTTGGCAAGAGTTGTTCAGAGGAGGTTTGCCATTGCCTTCCCTGAGACTGAGAGCATGTGACTTGTCATGGTCACCACCCACTGGGCTTCATGGCCAAGTGGGGAATCAAATCCTGGTTTCCAGAGTCATAGTCCAGCACTCAAACCAGCTCCTCTTATCTCCAAATTAGAAGGTGGGATTTCCAAGCAGAGGTGTTGTCTTTCCTGAGAAGCCTGAGCCCTAGTATCACCCATTTCTGAAACACTTCAGACACACCATACCATTTGCTCTGGATTTCTTAACCTGTAATCCTAAATACCCTAAAGGCACCAGATCCTGTCTGATCTTGGAATCTAAGCAGTGTCAGCACTGGTTAGTACTTGGATGGGAGACCATAATCAAATACCAGGTGTTGTAGGCAATATTTTAGAGGAAGGAACTGAGGGGGGGAGGCACTGAGTATTCCTTGCCTAAGAATGCCCTATGAAATCCATGGGGTCACTATAAGACAGAAGACAACTTAAAGGCACACACACTAAGATATATATGTGGTGGCACTAAATGTGTGTTAGAGCTATCACCTTACTACCCGGACACATCTGATCTCAGTTTTAAAAACTAAGTAGCATGAGGCCTGGGTAGTACTTGGATGGAAGAACGTCAGAGATCTCCAGGTAGGGCTAGGGAGAGAAGAATCCTGTCTATACCATGGAGAGCTTCTGTCTATCAGTACTGAAAATACTGAGACAGATGGACATATGTTTTGATGCAGTATGAAACAGCAGCCTGTTGCCAATATGTTTCTGCCCCTTAAAAGCCACTTTTTCTTGGACTCTCCATCCTATTCAAGAATGGGACTCAGTACCCATTGCCTTTAATTGACATTTTTCAAGGAATATGGGTTGCAGGAAAATGTTATTAAGGGATAGGTAATCCATATTGTGTCAGTTTGATTATGGCTCTTAGGTATATTGGCCATAAGAAGAAGTGATAGCAATTTAAAGAGTGTGAGCCAGTGGTGTAGTGGTTTAGCATTGGACTATGATTCTGGAGTCCTGGGTTTGATTCCCTCTCAGCCATGAAACCCAGTGAGTGACCCTGGGCAAGTCAGCCTCAGAGGATGGCAATGGCAAATGTCCTCTGAACAAATCTTGCCAAGAAAACAGTATGATAAGTTTGCCTTAGGGTCACCATAAATTGGAAAGACTTGAAGGCACACAACACATATCAACTTTGTGTATTGTACATTATCGTTGTACATTGTACAATAACTTTGTACATTGACAGCGCTTTAGAAATAAACTTTAATAATAATAATAATAATAATAATGTATTGCTGGAAAGCAAACACATGCAATCATACAAGTCATATAAAATACTTCCCTGTCCCTTTCTATTTTCTTATCATCTTTGCAGCCCCAGAGGGAGGCAAAGGCAAACTCACTCTGAACAAATCTGACAAAAAAAACATGTGATAGCCTTGCCTTAGGGTCACCATAAGTAAGAAACAACTTGATGACACACAACAACAACAATAATGCTTATAACAGGCAGCCACTGTAGTGGTTTGCGTGTTGGACTATGACTCTGGAGACCAAGGTTCAAATCCCTGTTTGGCCATAGAAACCCAGTGGGGTGACCTTGGCCAAGTCATATTCTCTCAGCCTGAGAAGAAAGCAAAGCCAAACTCCCTCTGAACAAATCTTTCCAAGAAAACCCCATGATAGATTTGCCTTAGGGTACCTGTAAAGGAGAAATGACTTGAAGGCACACAACAGCAATATTTGTTGGGAAAGTTAAATCCACAGTGGCTACATTATGCAAAAGAGAGACAGACGGGAAGACAATAAATAGATAGACAGAAAATAGACAGGGTCTTCTTGGTGGCTGCCTCTAGATTCTGAAACTCCTTCTTTGGGAAGCTAGAGTGGCCTCTCCTTGGGGTCCTTCTGTCAGCTTGAAAAGACTTTTTCCCCCAGTAGATTTTGAGAACCTAAGGTTTTTAAAGAGAGTGCTGTACTCACTAATTGTATTGTTTTTAACTGCTTTTTATCATTTTAACTGGATATTTTAAATTATTTTTAGTATTTTCAATAGCTTAATTCCACATTAATGTCAATATTTGTATTCTTTGACTATATTCTATTTTCTGATTTGTGAGCCACATTGAGTCTCAGTTTTGAGGCAAAGGCTGGTATTCCTTGAGGTTCCCCCTCTTATTAACCAGACGTGCTTGTGCTTAGCTTCTGAAATCAGATTACATTTGTGTGTGCAGAGTGATATTGTACTTGTGTTATACACTACTACACATTTAAAAAAAACACACACACACAGTGGTTAGGGTTTTAAGGGGTGGGAGGGTTAGGGGTGGGATGATGGAATGTTTTACTTGTTGTATTTTTAATCTGTTGTATGCCACCCCAATTGCCAAGCAGAGGGGTGGGTTAGAAATAAAAATTTATTATTATTATTATTATTATTATTATTATTATTATTATTATTATTATTATTATTACAGGGTACCTGATGATGTTTTAAGTATGTGCTGTAAAATGTCACATATGACTGGAAAAGCCTTCCATTCTGACACAGACATCCAGTTTAAACAGGATTAACCTGCTCCCAAGTAAATAATTTAGAATTAGGATGACAAGGGCTAGCTACAAAAAAATGATTTTTCAAAGTTCCTTCCCAATGAAACAGATTATTTTACTTCCATTTGCTCTCATTTTGATATCCCCAAAGCAGATGCTCATAATACATTCCAAAAATGTAGATCTTTTCACTCCAACAAAATAACTATATCATGCATAAACGATTATATTTCATCAATGTTTTTCTTTCTGGTACCATATTTAAGTATGCGCTACTGGTAAAGAAAGATAATATTGGAATAACACTTTTCTACTATTGATACAAAACTAACCAGAGTTTTCCACAAGGTGAAGAAAAAAAAAAAAACAGGATTAGAACTACAAAAGGACCAGCCATTCATTGCCAAGAGAATGGTGTGATGTCATGTGTTGTGTTAACTATTGGTGAAATGGGGCCTGATTTGGCACTGATTAATGCTGGCTGGAATGAGAACACCTGATGCTTAGAACACCTAGAATATTTAACTAGTGATACACCTGCTTTTTGAAGATGCATTCAGAATACAGCACATTCATTCACACTTTTTGGAGGGAAAAGGAGATCCAACAGAAGGAAGTTCTGCTCAGGGGGCACATTAAGATTCCCCGGGGGCAACTTATTTTTCAAGTAGAGGGGCACTACAGCCACAAAAAGTAGGTGAAGTCTCTCCCTGGTTCAGACTATGTGTGTCTGATAGGTTTTCTGGCACTCAGTGGAGGCTGCACTACTGCCTCATCTGCTATTGCTATCATCATCACTTCCAGCATTTGGTGGAGGCAATAGCAATAGCAAATACATTTTTATACTGCTTATCAGTGAACTAGCACTCCCTACGGTTTACAGTGTGTAAGTCAATTGCCCCCAGCAAGCTGGGCACTCATTGACCAACCTGCGAAAGGATGGAAAGCTGAGTCGACCTTGGAGCCCTCCAGGATCGAATTTACAACGTTGTGGCTTCAGGACCAGCATTTAACTACTACACCACCAGGGCTTCCTACAGCAGTTGTGATTTGCTTGATACTTGATCTTTTAATTTTCTTTCCTCTATATGGTAATTTGTTTATCTATTTATTTTATTTTATTTCTTAGAGTGTATGCCGTGGGCAGGCTTTTTTATATTTTATATTTGTAACTTTTTTACTTTGTACAGCGCTGTGTATAATTACAGCGCTCTAGAAATAAAGTTTAATAATAATAATAATAATAATAATAATAATATAAGTGGACGCCAGAACATCTAAACATAACAAGGTTCATCAGCTATATTTTGAAAAAGGGTGATCACCTGAGAAAAAAGATAGGGCTCTTTCCCCTTTAATAGCTGTGAGGAAGAAAGAATTTGGCCTAAATACCCTGGGAGCACCAAATCCCATCTGATCTTGAAAGCTAAGCAGAGTCATCCCTGGTTATGACTGGGGTGGGAGACCTCCAAGGAATATCAGGTACTTTAGGTTATATTTCAGAGGAAAACAATGGCAAACCACCTCTGACTATTCCTTGCCTAATAAAACTCTATGAAATGAATGGAGTTGCCATAGGTTGACAGGAGACTTGAAGGCACATACACAGCCTGTCATGCAAGATACTGGCTTGAAAGTAGAGGAGCTCTTTTTTCCTACTCATGAAGCCACTCCAGTGTAGCATAATATACAATAAGGAAGAGCCCTCCTATGAAACCATTGGATGGAAGTAAAAATAGATATTACGATCTAAAAGGGTGAGGACACAGTAAGACCATTAAATCTACAAATATGGAGGTGTAACACTGATTAAAGTCCGTGGGTTCTGCAGCTCCATCCTATGCTTGTTGATTCATAAATGTGAGGTTGTTCAAGTCTCCAACAGGGCTTCCTTCTGAGGCATTATGCACAGAAAAACCTCCTCTTCAGCTTCCAAGGAAATACATTGAGAATCAATCGGCAGTGTACAGGTGCAATACAGTAAAGCAAGTTATGCTTTCTCTCTGACAACTCTCTGCTGTAGCCTAAGGGAGGAAGCACTATTGAGTAAGGGATTAACTTTCTGATTATCTCTTTCATTTATCTTAGGACTTTTTCACATGGGAGGCAAGTGTCCTCCTCCTGTCATCAAATCACCATTAAATCCCGTCAATATATTGTGCAATAATGGGATGATTTTCAGGCGACGTCACATGACGTCGCCATTATCATGCCATTATCCTGTAAATAAAGTGGCAAAATCACACCACTTTTTATTCATGGGATAAATACTGTAACTTGCTTTGAGAATGTCATTTTATAGCTGGACTATAAATATTTCAAGTATACATAATAATATATTTCAGTCCTAGCCCAGTTCATTAGGAAATGTCACTGAATTCAAAGGAGGCTCCTCTCAAATAAGTGTCCTTGGACCTTTGATTTATATATTTTATTTCATAATTAAAATACTTATATCCTGAGATCTCAAGGCAGCATACAATAAAACTAACATGACTAACTACAAATAGTGTAAACAATATGAATGGTTTTAAAAGGTTAAAAACACACTGTACAATTTAACAAGTTATAAAAGGGTAGATCAAATCTTGTTAAAAATAGTTTAAAATCATTTCATGTACATGTGAAGATTTGTGTAAAATTAATTAGCCCCAAAGGCTTTAGTGAGCAATAAGGTCTTCTCATGGAACAGGATATGAAAGCAATGCTGATGTCAACATGCGCTTAAAGGGGAAAGTAGTCCATAACTGGGATGCTACAGCAGAGAAGAACTTGGCTATAGAACTTGTTATGAAAATGTGAAGTAAGATGATGTTAAACCTTCTCTGAGCATATGCAGGGAATATTTTCTTCAAAGATGAATAAAGGTCACTGAACCTTATGCATCTGTGTTAGGACTTGCACCTTGGAACCATATTGTGATAACCAACCAGATAGGTGAGAGGAGGCTATATGCTTTTTAAAATATTTCTGTGTTTTAATGTGAATCTTCATTGTTAACAAAAAAAATCTCACCACTTCAATATCTAATATCTAATTTACTTACTAAAATATTTATTTATCACATCTCATTGTTAACAAAAACATCTCACCACTTCAATATCTAATATCTAATTTACTTATTAAAATATTTATTTATCACATCTCAATCTGCCAGAGCCCTGAAGTGTTGCACAGCAGATAAAGCCATTCTTTAAACTATTCTTTTAAAAAGGTTTGAATTGCACATAATTAAAACAGCCCAAAAACTAGCCCTGTTTTACATATAAAACAGTGTAGTTTTAGCTACCTGATAAAGAAATTTTATTTTGTCCACTTTCACTACCACTTTATAGTATCAGAAGGCATCCCAAAAAGCAATTAAGAATTTTCTTTAAAAGGATGCTGTGTTACTACAGTTAACAATCACCTTATCATATGGGATCATATAGTGGTATACTGGACTACATTTATCAGTCCTTCTTTTCATATTTTGGATCTAGTTTGCAATTCTAAACTTCCCAATCCTAAACTTGAAACTTAAGTCTCACAGAATCCAGCCAAACTATTTCCAAAGTAAGTATACCCAGTTAGGAGTTGCAGTGTTAGGAAAAGTCACGTTTACTGCTTATGTGCTGCAGTTAGAAAACATCTATTTTGCTGCCGTCTCTCCTCTAGTTCCTTCCAGCCTCACATAATATTCTTTCCCCTTTTAAACACTTTTTCATATGTTTGCTTTGATTTTGATTTAAAGCAAGCCCTTTGCAAAAAGTGATTTATGAAGCAGGAGTTTTCTGTTCTGTTCTTCCCTGGGTTTTCTTCTTTTTCTGGGAGCAGGTTTCCTCCCAGCTTTTTTTTTTTCCTCCTCCTGTGAGCATCTGCCTGGAGAAGAACAGATGTGGGCACCTGTGGTGACAGGCTGCATATGTTCCATCCTATTCACAGGCATTCAGACGTGGCTACAATGGTAAGCCTTTGTGTATGAAAAGTCACTAAATATATTAATCTGTGTTCCCCAGAGCACTGCTCTGTTTAATTTTTCCACTGGCAATAACATCTGATCTAATCCTCCAATTGGCTCCCCATGGTGCCCCCATCCCTCTTCTCTCCTTCCCCTCCACCCAGAAATTATGTGGAGTTATTCAAGCTTCCACCTGTTGCCTATTAGAATGAAATAGGTTATGTGATCATCAGAACTTCAGAGAGAAGCTCATCATTCAAAGTTAGGAGGGAATGTGTCTGTCTATGTGTGTGTGTGAAAGAGAAAAGGGCATTTTATGGCTCAAACACTGCACTGGAAAAAACAACACCACCTCGTCTTATATGTGACCTACTGCAAAGGCAAACCGCCATCAGAAGCCACCCTCTGATATCCTTCTATACAAAACTTCTGCAAGGTCAGGACAATAGGAGGAAAGAACAAAACACTGCCCTGACTACACCTTTTCTGCCTTTTGCAAACCTTCAGGAAAGTTCCCATGCCAGGCTTTGTTTATTAAACTCTAGTGGTTATTAGAAACACTGGTCAATAGGCCAAGCAGCCAAAAGGTAACATAAATCTCAGATGCATGCAAGACTTCGATTTTGGGGGACAATTTTGTTGCAGGACTCTTTTCTCTGATCATCACTTTTTCTATTTTGATCCTCCCCAGCCCTCCTGGCCACAATACATCCTTTAGTTCCATTGTAGCCGGCACAATGCCCATGGATATCAGGGCTGTGAATGAAGACAGAAGCAGTTTAAACAAACCAGGCTCTCTTTCTTTCCTCTCTGCCCATTGTAATATGAATGGGCCTTCTGCATTCTGCTGCTAGGAAACCATCTTTTTAAAGCCCAGCTCTAAGAAAGGGACACAGAGAAAAGAACCCCAATAAAAAAAAAAGAGAGAGAGAGAGAGAAATAGGGTTGTGTATTTTGATGTGGCAAAGAAAGATGTTTAAACATACTTTTTTTCCATTTTCGAAAATCATAAAACATTTAAGAAGACATGTATAGTTTTAAAAGTATTGCTCCACATGCTTTGTCTCCTGGTTTAGTGTATAACTTATAAAAGAGAGCCCTGTTATCATCATCATCATCATCATCTCTGGAGGGAAAATAAATATCGGAGACAGACCTTGTGCGTTTAATTTGTTCACTATTTATGTGTCTCTACAGGTTTAAGCATGGCGTAGTGGTTTGAGTGTTGGACTGCGACTCTGTAGACCGGGGTTTGATTCCCAGCTTGGCCGTGAAACCTACTGGGTGACCCTAGGCAAGTCACACTCTCTCAGCCTCAGGTGAAGGCCATGGCAAACCACCTCTGCACAAACCTTGCCAAGAAAACACTATGATAGGGTTGCCATAAGTCAGAAATGACTTGAAGGCGCACAACAACAACAAATGGATTTAGCATTTGGGAATCGCAACTCCAAGTAATGTTCTTTCTGAAGAGGGATGGTAAAGCAATGTTTTACTTTTGGAAGGTATGATGTTGAGCCCTGATGACAGAAAGGGAAAACAGTGATTGACTGATTGATTGTGGGGTGAGTCACTGGATGAGATGGAAGTATAAAATATATTTTAAAATACGATTGATGGGTAAAATGTAAGGGCTGGGCCTTTTGGCAGCAGTGACTTGTAGTATGTTCCAAATGCTTATCATTAGCAAGGAAAGGTATCAGGGCAGAAGGCTGAAGCTTCAAAATGTTTACTGTGTGTTCTGTCCATGTCACTACACACTCTGCAATGGCCACAAAGGCTCCATCCGCACTGCAGAAATAATCCAGTTTGCCACCACTTGAGCTGCCATGGCTCAGTGCTATGGAATTCTGGGAAATGTAGTTGGCTGTGGAGCCAGAGCTTGTTCTGAGGGTGCCACAACAGACTACAATTCTCAGAACTCTATAGCACTGAGCCATTGTAGTTCAAGTGGTGTCAAACTGGATTATTTCTGCAGTGCGGATGCAGTCAAAGAGACCCCCCCCCCCCCCCCCCCGTGGGTCTCTATCGTCGTCCTATTGGCATGGCCTGAATTCTGTGCGGGCGGCGACGATAAGAAAGATGCTCCGACAGCTGATGGGAAGATCACGTGATTGACAACGTTCTTGGCCGAGAACCATAGAGTTCGTGAGGGGAATTTGCGCATGCGCATTCTCACACCATTCGCGCAAAGAGTTTAAAATGGAGCTTCGGGAATAGCTAACTTCCGGTTCCTTTCTAGTGTATAAGAAATGAAAAAAAGGAATAGTGTAAAGCTTTAAGGCTGCGATCCTCGTTTACTAGAAAGGAGGTCCTAAAGAATTCGATGGGCTTTACTTCTGAAAAAGAAAAAGATTAGTGAAAGATTGCTTTGTAAATAAAAGAAACATGCTAGGACTGAAGGCTCATTCCTTGCATACCCTCAGGGTGCATCTTCACTACAGAAATAATGCAGTTTGATACCACTTTCAAGTGCTTCAACCCTATCTTAGAGAACCCCAGGATCTGTAGTTCTACTAGACCTTCAGCTTTCTCTGCCAAAGAGTGCTGGTGCCTTACAAAAACTGTAAATCCCAGGGTTCTGCAAGAATGGAGTGCTGGCAATTAAAATGGTGTCAAACTGAATTATTTCTACAGTGCAGATGCACCCTCAGCCCTAACTGCCATGGCTCAATGCTGTGGAATTTTGGGATTTTGTAGTTTTGTTAGATATTTAGCTTTGTGAGAGAGCTCTGGTGCCACAACAAACTACAAATCCCAGGATTCCATAGAATAGAGCCACGAGAGTTAAAAGTGGTGTCAAACTTCATTAATTCTTCAGTGTGGCAGCAGCCTCAGGGTCACTCAGAGGACTGACGGAGGCTGGGACAGGCAGGAGCCATGGAAAAGTAGTATTGTGCACTACTAGTCCCAGAATCCCCAGTCAGTCCTCTGATTGATTGATTGTGGGGTGGGTCACTGGGTGAGATGAAAGTATAAAATATGTATAAAAATACCAGATTGATGGGTAAAATGTAAGGGCTGGGCATTTTGGCAGCAGTGATTTCTAGTATGTTCAAGTGCTTATCAGTAGCAATGAAAGGTATCAGAGCAGAAGGCTGAAACACCAAACTTTTTAAAGTGTTTGCCCTGTCCCATGTCACTACACACACTGCAATGGCCACAAAGGGTGCATCCGCACTGCAGAAATAATCCAGTTTGACACCACTCGAACTATCATGGCTCAATGCTACAAAATTCTGGGAATTGTAGTTGGTTGTGGCACCAGAGCTTGCCACAACAGACTACAAATCCCAGATGCCAATGGCATTGTTGCTAGGGGGTCCAAAAATGTCATGTCTCCAAGCTCTGCTGGGTGAGATTCATGGCCTCAAGAAGAAATGTGGGCTTTGCCCAAAAGTAAGACAGGATCAGGGTTGCCAGGTCTGGACTCTTTCCAGGCCCTGAGAGGCAAGGGCCAAAAACTAGGATCTAAGAACCTTCTCCAATGATATCCCAGAGATGGATCCTGGTGATGTCTTTAATAAACAAAGCCTTGAGCGCAGTTGCCCAGAGGGTGCCATTCAAATACGAAGCACGAGGTCTTAAAAAATGAGAGAAGTACATATACAGACACTTTTCAAGACTGCACTCTCATCCTGAGATTCCTCCCCTTCGACTCAAAGAATGGAGACAAGGGTCCATGCCCTGAGATCTGATAAGTCTAGACAGGACAGATGCCACAGGTAAGACACAGGAGCTGTGAGGGGTCCTCCATGTTTTGTGAGGCTGGGTCAGTGTCTCGGAGTACCCTGCC
>CM034701.1:326251771-326272652 GCA_020142125.1 Phrynosoma platyrhinos
TGCCTCTTCCTTTCCTGACCCTGCTTGGACCTCTGGTATTCCTCTCTCCATGTATGGTTGGAGTCCGTGTTGTAGAATTTTAAGCATCATTTTGTTTGCATGGGAGATCAGTGCTATGGTCCTATAGTCCCTACAGTCTTTTGTGTCTCCCTTTTTGTGGATGGGGATGTATATCCAATCTGTTGGCCATTGTTTTATTTTCCATATCTGTTGACATATGTTGGTTAGCACTAGAGTTGACTCTGTCAATGTGGACTGCAGCAGTTCATTTGGAATATCATCTGTCCCTGGTTATTTGTTTTTCGCTATTTCTCTTATTGAGTTTCCATCTCATTTTTTAGAATTAGGGGTTCATCTTCATATGGCTCTTCATTCCATGTTTCCTTCATTTTGTCATCTCTTTCATATAATTCTTCTCTGTATTGCATCCAACGTCTTTTTATTCCTTCCTGGTCTTGAATTATGTTATTTTTATTATTATAGAGCATCCCGGTCCTTGGTTTGAATTTTCCTTTGATTTCTTGTGAAATAGGCCTCTTGTTCTTCCCTTTTTCTTGTTGCAGGTCGTACAATGTGCTATCTCCTGCCTGATGCTTTCTTTGTTGAGGGCTTGGGGAGCACAGCAAAGTGCTGGGTCTCCCTTGGATCTATCAAGATTTAACAGATTTTTAACCATATTGAATCAGTATATGCAGAAATAGATAGTCAAAGGGCTACTCCTCTTAAAACGGTTTAACTGTGACTGATGTAGACTAGGAGTGAGAATCAGGTAACCCTCCAGATGTTGTTGAATGCAAGTCCTGTAATCAACTGTGTGGCATGCTCATAATTCCAATCTAACAACATCTGGAGATTGCATGATTTCTTGTCCTGGTGTAGTCATTTATTTCACTTCAGCCTTTTACCATAGAATTTAATGTTTGTTTCTTTTTACAGGAGTATAAATTAGGAGGCTGAAAGCCCTCTGGTCTTCTAGCTGTAGACATTGACATAGACAGCATACCTTATGTTGAAAATAATTTTAATATGCAGTATGGAAGATTTTATTTTTATATAATCAGTAGATTTCAATAACTGATACTATTCACATGAACTGTAACCTGTTTGACTGTACAATATCATCCAAAATCCACAAAACAGTGATACCTTTATTTGGCCAACCAAAATGCACATTAAACATGTTGCAGGCTTTCAAAGCTCCACTAGCTTCTTCATCAGGCAAAAGTGTTAAATTGATACAGGAGAAAGAAAGAAAGAAAGAAAGAAAGAAAGAAAGAAAGAAAGAAAGAAAGAAAGAAAGAAAGAAAGATTTTGGCAATGTTAGTCATGGTCCTGAATGTCAATATTCTGTGGTTGTCAATATGCTGTGGTTGTTGTCTTCAGTTCATATTGTATGAAGGGGTATTCATGCAGCTGGGCCACTCCTCCTTCTGGCCATATGGGTACTTGGAGAAGACTGTAGCTATTTCTAAGGGCAATTTCACTTATGAAATTTCCCCAACTGTGTGCTTCCCAGATGTGTTGGGCTACAACTCCCATGATCCTCACCCAGTACGGCTGTTATGTCTAGGGATGATGGAAGTTGTAATCCAAGATAGGAGCAGTCTGGGGAAATCTGACATCAGAAATCCAAAAGGTATACAAGTTACATCACCATGTGTGAAAGTCATGGAAATATTTGTTTAGCTCTGTTAGGAAACCACAGGAAATGCACATTTTTGGAATGTTTCCTTCTGGTGGCATTGGAATGAAATGAAATGTTTTGGCAACACTCCTAATCTTCATTATCTCGTCTGTAAGGCTTGACATTCTCATACTTGTTTTTGAAATACTTTGGATCCCATAATAAACAGTTGGGGAAAGATATGAAAGAGTACATCCACAGTACAAATTTAGCCTGATTTAAAACTGGCTAAACTGGGAGAGACGTCACCCGACAAACCCTGGGAACTGCAGTTTTGTGAGTATGCTGAGAATCCCCTGCCCTTTTCCTAGAACAGCCATTCCCAAAGTTTGGTCATAGATGGTGAAATAGTCTTAGAAATATTGTAGCACAGGCATACTCTCAATAAATACAGAACCAAGAGATGGAATAATGGTACAAGACTATTATTATGAACATTTAGTGGCTAGTGCAGTGACTATTTTAATCAAAGAATTCAGGAAATCTTGTGGCCTGATAATTTGGTAAGAAGGATCATGTGTCTATCTCTTAATTAACTAGTTTAAGACATATTGCAGCTGTATCTTTCTCCTTAAATACCCTTAAGGCACCAGACCCTGTTTGATCTTGGAAACTAAGCAGGATCAGCTCTGGTCAGTAGTCGGGTGGGAGACTGCCAATGAATACCAGGTGCTGTAGGCTATATTTCAGATGGAGGAACTGACAAAACCACCTCTAAGTATTACTTTCCTAAGAAAACTCTATGAAATTCATGGGGCCTCCATAGATCAAAAGGCAACTTGAAAGCATAGACACACAGATGTCATTTTATTTTATTTATTTATTTTATTTCTATCCTGCCTTTTTTCTGTCTCCCAGTGCCTCAGCAGGGCTGAGGAGAAGAGGCAGAGAGAATCAATGTGCTTGAATCTTTGGAGGGCTCAGGCTCTATGGGCCTGGACATTGAAAAAAACATATATTACAAAATAAATGTTGATATCTCAGCAGACCAGACAGCAGCTGTCTGTTGTTAAATTTTTGCACACCCAACTCTTCTCTAAGCACCAGCATTTCAATTCAGATATAGCAAAGCACAAACAAGAAAATTGAAATAGTCAATGAGTTCCCATACCTTGGTTCAACTATTGATCACAACGGAGACTGCAGTCAAGAAATTAATAGATGGCTAGATTTGGGAAGGGCAGCTATAAAAGAAATGGACAAGATCATAAAGTGTAAAGCCATAACACTGAATACTAAAGTGAGGGTTGTCCAAGCCATTGTATTCCCTATCATCATGTGCAGATGTGAGAATTGAACAGTGGAAAAAGCTAGTAGGAAGAAAATCAAATCATTTTGAGATGTGGTGTTGGAGGAAAGTGCTAAGAATACTATGGATGGCCAAGAAGACAAACAAAGCCTGAACTCTCTTTGGAAATCAAGATGACTAAATTAAGGCCATCATACTTTGGCCACATCATGAGGAAAAACGAATCATTGGGGGGGGGAACAATAATACTAGGAAAGGTTGAACGTAGTAGAAAGAGAAGAAGACCACATGCCAGATGGTTAGACTCAATCAGGGAGGACACGGGACTGGGCCTGCAGGACTTGAGCAAAGAGGTTGAGGACAGGGGGTCTTGGAGATGACAAAACACAGTACATACCTTGAGAGCAGAAGTACTAGACCCCAGTCATAGTAGACTCTGGTTATGCCTCAACTTAAAACACTTAAAACATGTTTAAAGGAAATAGTAACATTTGGTTTGTAGGAAGACTGGAGGGGGGGCACAATAATGTATCTTATGCTAGGCCACTGCCAGCTCTTATTGTCTCTGGAAATCAGTTCTCCTCATGAATGGGAGGGTGGCAGCTGTGGGAATGATTTATGTAATTATTTGTATTTGTGATAGGAAGAGAAGGATTGGGAAAACGAATGGGGTGAAGCTGTATAAATATGTCTCTATATGAAGAAGAGGGGGCTATACAAATTTTGCCCTCCCCACTAGCCAAGGTCTTGTCCACCAAAAGCTCTGGTCTTGCTTTCATAGAAGCTGGAGCTGTTGTAGCATGGAAGGATCTATCTTTGGTAAAAAAAATATTTAATTTGAGTTTGCACACCTAAAATGCAGCAGTCCTTTAATACAACATTGGAACATCCATGCATCACTACTAAAGTCAACTTAATTTATGTGGCTTACCAAGAATGGTGATGTAGTTAAATCAACACATGCTCTATCTGTATTGTCACAATACAATGTACTATTTCCTTTTTCATTTCTAATTTCTTTCTTGAATGTATTGCTTTAACTAATTTGGCCTTAAATAATCTAACAGTAGTCTCATTTATAGGTATGTGAGTAGAGGTTTGCAACCGAACAATATAGTTCGATACATCTATACTCAGAAATAGCCTTCTGTAAGTGGACAGTTTTTCCTCCATGTAAACTGGAACGGGACAGCAAGTTTAGTCTTCTTTTCTTGTATTTAAAGGGCTGCTGGTAGGCTGAATCTTTCATTGGATTGCTCAATATCCTTGCCCAGATGTTTTATGTGTATGAATGTGTTACATGGTAAACTTGTTGGTTAAGTATGAAATACATCTGCAAAGGAGGACAGGCAGCAATAGCTGCATTCTTTAAAAGAACTAAAACCCTAGTAATCAGCCCAAACATAACTGATCTCATGAAAAGCTTTTGGGATCAGTGGACGGAGCAAGTCTCTTCTGCAAAAGAGTATATCATCCCATTAACCATCCCTATTCATAAAGGTTCTTTGAAAGATATGGAGGCACTGATTAAATCATTGAGTGTGATAGGCAGGTACACCCATACAAGGAGTTACACTTGCCCCAGGGCTCTTCTGCAATTGGCAGAAATGCCCAGTTGATAAGGAACTAACCCCAGGCAGAACATCTGCATTCCTGATCTCATCTTTGCACAATATCATTGTGCATATTTTGATTCTTGTTTGATCTGTACAAATTCCCCTTTGAAACAGCTCTGTGGGAGTGTGGATTACTGAGACCAACCTGCCTTGACATGCCATTGGCAAGATTTCTCCCTTATAAGAAGTACATTCTTAAAACACATGAGTTCATACAATCATATTGAGAGCACACCTAGTATCAGTTTTCAAATAAAGCATACTTGGGAAATGTCATTTCTTATTTTAACTTATTGATCCAATACTCATTTCTTTAGATGTCCAGGGAACAAGTCCTGTAGTAAAGGAGTGGTTTGTGTATCCTGGGAATTCTTTACAGCAACCAGATCTGGTGCAACCCAAACAACTCCCAGGTAGAGTGAAATTTCTTCTTGATTTTAAACTTGAGATCAGTATGAAATATTTGACTGTTAAAAATATGTAATGTTGGTTAGACTAATATTCTTTGAGACATTTTGGTTCTGGGGATCCAGACAGCTTAGAAATGTCAGCTTAAATAAATGCATTTATTTTTGATACGTGTCATCTGTCAGTGTGGTTTTATAAGCCCTCAGGGAGGCTTACAACATATAAAACTATAAACATCAACCAGCAGAATTCCACATGTCAAAAACAGAAGAACAGCAGTACAATCATGAAAACTCCATGACAGCCACTGTAGTGTTTAAATAAAACATAGGAAAGGATCTAGACAGAATCAGTTCTTGTGTTCTTAGTCAATGTTGCATTGAGCATACTTGAGCTTCTTTGAGAACGACTTTTTGCAGCTAGGGTGCCACCATCATTAAAGCCCTGTTCCTTAGGCAGGTCATCCTATCCTCACTGCCTGCATTCAAGGCAGGTCTTCATTGCTGCACAGAAAGGTTTATGCTGAAGGAGGCATTATCTGAGGTTTCCTGGGCTTCAACGGTAGCCAGTTGTTTGTTGTTGTTGTTGTTGTTATCATTTCTTACCTGCTTCTCTCCATGGACTGAGTCAGGGAACAATAAAACAGCAATGTACAACCTCAATTAAAACTTATTACCATTATTTAAAACATGCAACTGTTTAAAAAGACAAATAAGACATACACATTTGACAACAATCCTCACTTAAAATTCATCATCTAAATTCCCAATTTAAAAATCATCTGGGTAAGCCTGCCAAAGAGACTGGGCTTCAGTACTGTTTTAAATTCGGGCAGCAAATTCAGCTGTTAAATCTCCTTTGGCAGGTCATTCCACAATCAAAGGACAGCTGAAAAAAGTCCTCTGGCTGGCAAATGCCAACCTAGTGACCACAACTATCATATCAGCTTACACCTGGAAAGATAATCTGAACCCTGTCCAATTCGTTCAGCACCCTAGTTCCACCATTTCTTTTGCATACAAAAGAAATGGATGTTCTCAGCAACTTGGTGATGGCACTGTAGCAGACTACAAGTAGGTGTTAAAACAAAATTGTCCTATGGGAAAATGTTTGAGTAGCATTGTCCCAGCACCATATTCTCTAACCTCCCTGATAACTGAGAATAGGAACACAAAACAGAGAGCTTTTACTCAAATGATCTAGAAGGATACCAGGATTGATGGTTTGAAGCCACATAGAAATCCAAGCAGCCATCTGGGATATAGTTCCCCATCATTATCCATGGTGGCCATGGGATGGCATTTTTTGTTCTAAAAGCATATCTTAGAGCTGCTAAAGGAGTTTCCTGTATTTGAACCTATTTAATATAGCCAGATTGAGAAGCTTCCAGTCACTAATGCCATAATACTAATTAATATAATGTGCCATAAATTTTCATGGGCAAGAGTCTACTGTGTCACATGCAGACTACTGATTTCAGTGGTACTGTTAAGCATCCGTGTAAATCAGGGGTCCTGATTTAATGGACTGCATGTGGCCCCTGAAACTCCCTCATTCCCCAAAGTCCCTCAACCCTTCAATTTAAAAATAGTGTGGTTTTTAGGCAATTTTTGCCTAAAAACCACATAGGAAGCCCTGATCTACACAAAAATGCATAAAAAGACTACCACCCACCTTTATTACGCACACAGCCCGAAACACCTGTGTTTTCTTGCAGTCCTTCACAAAACGGCAATTAGAAGTGACACAGTGTCACTTCTGGTTGCCATTTTTAGAAGGACTCTGAAAAAAAAAACTGAGGTATTTTCTCACACTATTGGGGTGAGTGGGCTTTAGGGTGGTTCCAGAGAACTGGACCCATGCAGTTGCCCACCCCAGGCTTAAATGATATTAAGGGGACTTTTCATACCAGGACAATCTGCTGGTTGTTCTTTGTGATTTGTTCTACTAGTGAACGGTATTGCATGGTCACTTGTGACAGAAGTATTTAAACTGAATCTGGAGTAGGGGACCATGGTGAGATCAGGCATGATGAAAGAGGAGCAGCCAGCCTGTTGAGATTCAAAGCACTGACTTTGTTGCCCCCACAGCTTTCCCATGGAACTGTGCAGGTTGCCTGACTTCTCCCCATCTCTCTGCTGAGCTTTAGGAAGGAACTGAGGCAACCAAGGAACCTTTGTGGGTCGGATTCGGGACTCTAGTGGTTCAGATTAGGTTCACAGACTGAGGGTTCCCCTCCTTTCATGGGAAGGATACAATCAGTCTGGTAATATGGTTCTCATTTGCCAGCTGTATAGCAGATACTTTGTTAGGAGACATTTCCCATGAGATACAGCATGGTATAGTGATTCGAGCATTGAACTGGGACTCTGGAGACCAAGGCTCGAATTGACTTTCAGCAACAAAACCCCACTGGGTGACCTTGGGCAAGTCACACTCTCTCAGTCTCAGAGGATGGCAAGGGCAAACCCCCTCTGAAGAAACTTCCCAAGAAAATCCTGTAATAGGTTCACCTTAGGGTCGCCATAAGAGGGAAATTACATGAAGGTAAACAACACACAGGATGGGAACATCATCATCATCATCATCATCATCATCATCATTATTATTATTTGCAGTGACAACCACCTGTCACTCTTGGCATTTGCTTGTAAAAATAATATTTTTGCAAAGATTAAAAAGTGTGAGGCTCAGTAAAAGTATGAGAAATTTCAGCCAAAAATACCCTGGAAGCAAGACCGTATAATACACATTCCCTTTCAACTGTATTTACAACTAATGCTATAAGAAAAAAAACTGTTCTATTTCAGTGCAGATTAGGAAGGGAGAAGAGGACTTCCAGCATTTATTTTTAGTGTTCTGTTCCAAAACAAATATTTTTCTTAAAAATCTGCAGGCCATGTTTTTATGCCTTAAATTCTCCCATGAAGCTTTTATTTTCTGCCACATGAATCCATAGCTCACCAAATAAGGAACTTGGCAGCAGCTCACTTTTACATTTTAAAATGTTTTGGTAGGAGGTTAAGCTAGTCAGACTAATAAAAACAGATATAATATTTTGCTTATTGGTTCAAGGACCATTTTTGGAACATCTATAAATCTGCACCCATTTCCTTCCAGCAAAATACTTTCTCTGTCCTTATTAAGAATAACCAAGGTATGGGTGAAAACGTGCTCCATTGAGGTGAATGATCTGCTGCTTAACACAGACATCTTACCCAATTTTTAAGGCCCTGTTACAGTTTTTTTCATATAAATGTTATTAATTCATTCACTGAAATATCTATATCCCATCCTTTATCCAAAGACCTCAAGATGGTTTACAATAACAATTTAAGAATAAAATGGTAAAAAACAATTTACAGTTTCAAAACATATTACAATATATAGCAAGCTAAAACCATGTATAAGTAGAGAGATTGAATAAAATGATTAGATCCCAAAGACCTTAGTAAAAAGCATTATTTTAACTTGACATCAAAACGAAGTCCAGCTTAGTGACAAGCATACACCTAAGAAAAGGTCCTTCCAAAACAGGTTCCACAGCAAAATAAAAGTAGTATTTTACACCTTCACACATTGTGTGGGCCCCCACTGCTGGGTCACAAAGGAGGGCCCCTCCAACAGACTCAAGTCCTTGGATAGATATGTATAGGGAGAAGTTCTTCTTTAAGTATTGATGTCCTAAGAGCCATTTAGGGATTTAAATATTATCACCAGCACATTGGATTTAGACTGGAAGCATATTGGCAGCCATTGCAATTGTTGCCAATGTTATTGTATAGCTTCTATCTGCTCAGCAGTCTAGCTGCTGCATTTCTACTAGTTGCAGCACATAGGGCACACTGCAGTGGTCTAACAGGGAAATAATATGCAAGGGTAGCTCTGTTGGCCATTTAGCAAATTCAAACAAAAATCTACCAAACAGTGATACCTTTATTAGCCAACCAAAATATACTAGTTGCAGTGGAGCTTCAAAAGCTTCCAACAAGTATATTGTGCATTTTGGTTGGCCAATAGAGAGAAATAATAGTTACTGTACATCATGAACTACAGTGACTTTGATCCAAAACACACTGCAGAAATAATGCAGTTTGAGATTGCTTTTACTGCCCTGGCTCAGTGCTAGGGAATCCTGGGAATTGTAGTTTCCTGTGGCACCAGAGCTCTCTGACAGAGAAAGCTAAATGTCTCACAAAACAACAGTTCCCAGAATTCTCTAGCATTGAGCCAGGACAGTTGAAGTGGTCTCAAACTGGATTATTTCTGCAGTGTGTTTTGGACCTAAGTTTGCTGTCCAGGAAATGATGTAGCTGGTGGTCCACATCCCAGACACCGTGAGCCACAGGTTCACCGATATCCTTCATGAAAGAGATGAGTATTATAAGTACTCCAAAGGTGTGCAACTGCTCCCTTGCAGGGGATGCAACCTCACCTGGGGCAGGTTGCTTACTCAGTTCTAGACAATAACCATTCCACAGAGTTTTTGTCTTACTCAAATTTGCATTCAGTTTATTGGCCTGTGTATGTATGTTGTGAGCCTTCAAGTCATTTCCAACTTATGGTGACCCTAAAGTGCACCTATTATGAGGTTTTCTTACCCAGCCCTTTACAGCATCTGGGAAGTAGTCCAGCAGCTACAATGTTTCAGCCAACATCCTTAGCAAAGAGAAGTAGAGCTGAGTGGCATCAGCAAACTCCTAATAACCTAATGCAGTGGTCCCCAACCTTTTTATTGCCGTGGACCGGTCAATGTTTGATAATTTTTCCGCGGCCCATTGGGGGGGGGTTGCGGCATCGCATAAAATACGCTGCACAGAAGACGCAGTAGCAGGGCGGCCCGGTACCATTTGTTCTGCGGACCGGTACCGGGCCGCGGACCGGGGGTTGGGGACCACTGACCTAATGCAATGGCTTCTTAGAGATATTGAATCATGGGGTTGAACAGTGGTTCCCCAATGTCACTCTCTGGAAACAACCCAGGAGATAGGAGCAGAACCAACTTAACACATGGGACTTCTGAGTAAACAAGCCAGGGACTACATTATGAAAACCTTTAAGCGGCTGCTCTTGGGACCTCAAAATTGTCACTTGACGTTTATTACATTTGAACTCTTGTGGTGCTCCTCATATTTGCCTTTTGTCTTTGATTTTAATAGTAGTTCTCTTGCTTGCAGTTTCAGTATGAAGAAATTACCAAAAATATTTGGGAATGTTGACATGGAAGCACCCCTAATTGATGGGCCATGAAAATTTTCTTGAAGATTTACCTGCAGTGATAGTGCCCCTTTCCATATACATTTGGATAGGAAAGTACCTATCTTCTGTTGATTTGAGGCCTTAATCTTTAGAAAATTTGTTGCAAAGAAGCCTGACCTGAGGGTGATGGGCAAAATATTTATTTTCTGTTTTGTCTCTGTGGGCAAAAGTACCATTTGGTTCAGAGAGGTTTGTTGACTAAATAAACAAACAATTCTTTTGCCTACTATTTGACACCACAGCACTATCATCATTTATAGTGGCCAAGTGGTTCGTCCAAAGGAATGCAATTCTTGTGTATAATAAGAAAAGAAAGAGAAATGTGTCACCACATCCAGCTTAGGGCCTTTACAGACTGCCAGAAATAATGCAGCTTGAGACCACTTTAACTGCCCTGGCCCAATGCTAAGGAATCATTGGAATTATACTTTTTTTCAGAGACATTGAGCTTTCTCTGTCAAGGAGCTCTGGTGCCACAATAAACTACAGTTCCCATGATTCCCCAGCACTGAGCCAGGGCAGTTAAAGTGGTTTCAAGTTGCCTTATTTCTGGCAGTCTGTAAAGGCCCTTAATCACTCTCCTTACTGAACTGGCATCTTTGTTTTACTGAAGTACAAAATCAAAATAGTTTTGAGGGAGAATTTATCTAAATAAAGCTTACCAGGTGTTTTTTTTGTATTTCATACTCACTTATTACATGTAAAGATAATGTAACATTAGAAGCAATAAAATGTCATATTTTCTAGTTCACTGGAAGCACTTTAGGTTGGATGTAAAATATTAATTTGAACAGTAATTTGAAACTATTAAAAACACATTTAACATTAGAAGCAATAAAACACTTAAATATGTTTTTAATAGTTTCAAATTAATGTTTTAATTGGATAGGTTACTCAATTTCCCCCTACTTTTGTACTATATATTGGTTGAACTTTCAATCACCCCTCCATTCTCACAGACTTGGAGTATTCATGGAGGGGCAACCTCCGTTGAAATCAATGGGGCACACACCCGCGGGGGCACACCCCATTCAAGCCTATGGGGCTTGAATATTGGCGAGTCTCCGTTTTTGTGGAGGGGCAGTCTGGAATGGATCCCCATGAAAACGAAGGGCCAACTGTATATTGTAAGCTGCTTTGAATCCCATATTGAGGAAAAGGCAAATAAAATAAATTAAAATAAAATAAAATGGCTTCAATATGAGCATAGCAGCAGTGTAGCAGCATTGGTAGTTTATGTATGTGTTGTGGTAGCCTTTCCCAACTTGATGCCTTCCAGGTATGTTGGACTACAACTCATATTATCCTGAGGCAATAGCCAGTGCTGTCCTCGGGGAGGATGGAAGTTGTAATTCTGTGCATTGGGAGGGTGCCAGGTTGGGGAAGGGTCTGTTACAGTTCTCTGGATCACATGGAGAATAAAATAATAAGCCCTGGTAGTCTTTGATTGTAGACTGTTTTCCACATGCGTACTTGGACTCTTGAAGGAAAGACAGAGACTCCATGTAGGGCAACATGGACATTAATGTCCTGTCTACCAGTTTCTGACATTTAGGAGCACTATACGGTGGGCCCTCCACATTCACTGGGGTTTGAGGCACAGGACCCCTATGAAAGTGGGGAAAAACACAAATAAAAAAAGAGTATTTTTTGTTTGTTTTTACCTAAGAGAACACCTCTCTAGAACCTCTAACTCCTCCAGAGCAACTCTATGGTCAACCTTTGGCAGAATCACACTGGAGGGCCTAGAAATTACTAGAGAGAACATATTAATCAAATCCGTGAATCATCAGATCTGAAAAAGTCAAAGCTGCAAATGTGGAGGGCCAACTGTAGCTGTAAAAGTGTAGTCCTCAACCTAGTAGCTGCTTTTCTGTTTTAGAGGAAGGCATGGTCATGCAAGCATGTTCCTATGCATGCATGAATCTGTGAAAATGAATGAGAATCTATGTGTACTGTAAATCACCTGTGGGTATTTACACATGAGAGAGAGGTTTCTTGGTGGCTGCTCTTAGGCTTTGGAATTCCCTCCCAAGGAAGGTTCGATCTGCTCCTCTCTGTATGCATTTTTGACTTTTGTACATTCTTAACTGTTCTGTCTTAATGTTGTAAGCCTCTTTATATCCTATTCCGGAGAAAAGTGGGATATTAAATACATACATATACATATACATAAAGTAATGTACATGGAACTTTGGACTGGAGCAAAGACCTTACATATTAAAACCTGTATTAAGATTAAGTCTGCTATCCTCTCTGGGCAGCATGCAGAGCCACTTTTCCTCAGGATTCAGTTTATTCTCCTCTTCAATATTGCCTCCATAAGATAGGAACAGAATACAGGTTGAAGGGCCCATGGGAAAGTGGGTTGTTATTGTTGTCATCATGTGATTTTAAGTTACAGTATTTCCAGCTTACAATGACCCTAAGGTGTGACCCTATCACAGGGTTTTCCTGGCAAGACTTGTTCAGAGGGGGTTTGACTTTGCCTTCCTCTGAGGCTGAGCAAGTGTGATTTGCCCCAGTGGGTTTTCCATATCTGAGTGGGGATTCGAACCCTGGTCTCCAGAGTCATATCCACCTCTCAAACCACTGCTCCATGCTAGCTCTCAGAAAAGTAGGTAGGTTATCAGATACTGTAAAATGAGGTGTAGAAGGGTCTCCGTGTCAAGAGACTGCCTGCTGGGTTGCAGTAGACCTGGAGCAGCAGTTGTGCCCAGTACATAGAAAGGATGCACTGGGAGAGGACAACAGATTAAAGTTAATGGGTAGGAACCAAAAAAATTCTGAGAAAGAAGCAAAACAGGGTAGTTGGCCTCAAAACATTTGCAACTTTGCAGCACTTACAGTGAGGGCAAGTGTTTTCTGTAAAGCAAAGAAACTCATTGCATACGTTGCACAAGAAAAAAAATCTTCCAACCTTGCAGTCCTGTGGGTCTATGAGATGAATGTGGCTCTGCCTCATGAAAATGCACTAGAAGCCAGGGCAGTTGTGGAGGGTCTGAGCAGCAGCATCTTTGATATTCCTTAAACTGGAGACCCTTTGATATTTGCATTGTAGTAAAAAAAAAAAAGCGGGGGGCGAGTAATTGTTTCCTGTCGCATCTCAGTGAAGAATGCTTGCCATGGGTTGCTTCTGCAGAGTTTCAAATGTCGAATTTCTTTCCTAGGTGGGACTCCTGGGTTGAGATCTCTATGGCTTAGCAGGGGACCAGAGGCTGAAAAGCAACGCCATCACACATTTCTGGCATGCTTTCAACTGCAAGACATAGCAGAGGACCTCCAGGCCTTGGAAGCTTCCATTGAAGCTGCCTGCTCCTTGCTAATCTACCTCACTCTGCAAGTAAAGAATGTCTTAAATTTGTACCTAAATTTTTCTCTCACACATCCACAGCAGATTGGTATAGATTAGTTCATAATGTATCTCTAGCAGAGTTTGAAAAGTCAATTTTGGGGTTACTTGGTTACTTTGCAACTCTGAGAATCTTCTGTCCAGCATAGTAGCTATGAACACATAGAGGACTGCAACCTTAAGAAGTGATTCCATCAGAGTATGAGCAATTTAAGGTTTTTTAAAAGGAAGAATAACAAAACATTAGCTGATATGATGGTCTTCTCTTTTGGAATATATGAATTACAGTCCATAGAGTTTCATATGATGAAAGTTCTTGCCGTGCAATGTAACACAGGGCTCATTCCCACTATGATTTACAGCGAATTGCTGATCGCTGTATATGTGCCTTGTCCCCAGTGGGAATGGTTTCAGAAGCGACTGCAATTGTTCGGACCTGCTTTGAACCACGACAAATCCAAAAAAAAAATCCACTTTTGGAAGAGTGGTTTTCTGGCGGTTCTTTTTGAAAAAAATTGATTCAGAAACATGTTCAACAAGTGTGAATGACGGACCTGAATCGCATTGCACTGGAGGGGCTGCTCAGATGCTTGGCCTCCATTGCCTGCATGCCCTACCTGTCTTTCAGTTCACCTTATTTTGCCCACCTCTCTGCTGTTTCTGCTTTGGCTGCCGCTTCTTGTACCGCCAAGCCTTCCCTTGCAGCCTTTTTCCCACGACTGCCAGCCTCAGCTGTCTCCCCAAGCCCCTGCTTGCTGGTGCTCCGAGGCTCCCAGCCTCAGTCATTCTTTGTGGCACACACTTGCGGCGAGCCTCTCTGGGCTCCATCAGGCTCTTTTGCCCCATTTGTTCTCTTGAGGCTCCCAGCAGGCGCAGAGGAAGCCCACGCCAAGCCTTTTCTCATGGTGGCTGGGGACCTGGCTGGGCTTTTCTGACCCCAGCCACTCTCCCGGCAGTGTGTGTATGTTCCTCATTGCCCTTCAGCCCCGCCAGTTCTTCACGCTGTTGGGCACGTTGGGTCTTCCCCTGGCTGCAGCCAATCTCCCAGCAACACACAGCCTAGCCGGGCCTGTTGCAATGGGGCTTATTTAGCCCCAATCCCTTTCCTGGCCTAGGAGGTTGTGCTGGGCTATCCCCCCCCACTGCCCCCAGTCCCTGGCTGTTATTAGGGTACAGTTTTAAGGGCACCCTGCCCTTCTCCTCCTGCTGCTGCTGCTGCATAATGCTGGAGCGCAAAGGCACTAGTGGGAACAACATGGAAAAAGCAGATGAATCGCTTCCATAGTGGGAACAACACATTGGCTTGAATCAAATCTGCAACCTGATGTCACTGCTATTTGCAAACCGGTTAAAATGTAAGTGGGAATGAGCCCACAGATTGCTATTTTAAAAGCTCTTTTGGATACCTGGAATTGTGCAATTTTCAGGAGAGGGACTATGTGTAATAAATTATGATCTAAGGGCCACAGGAGACACTTGGAAGAGCAAAGTCCGTTGCACATATGGGATTCTGAATAAGCCATGGATACCTCATAGTGTTTAATATAAAATAGCTTCAGGATCGTGCTTATGTTCATGAACTATTTCCTATATTGAAATTATGGCTGAATCACAGTCTTCACACAAAAAGCTAGAAGAAGTAGGAAAGAAATATGGGAGAGTTATAATGCATAACAATGTCTAGATAACCCCCACCCCCCTCCCAATGCTGTCTTTCTGTCAGGACAATTACAGGAGAAAAACCTTATCTAGAGAAATTGGCAAACCACCTCTGAGTGTTCCCTTTCTAAGAAAACTCAATGGGGGTTCTCATATATCGACAGGCAACTTGAAGGCACAGACACAGAGAGAAGTTTATCCCAAGTTTATGACATTTTCTTTCTTCTGCATATATCTTTTTGTTCTGTTTTCTCAATACACTTCTTTGAATGCATCATGATATGTAACAATGCTTACTGTATATACTCATGCATAAGTCTAGAAATTTAGGTTAAAAATTGACCCAAAAAAATTGAGTCGACTTATCCATGGGTCAATGGAAGTACTTTATTTTAACTCTTATATTTAAAAAGGAACTGTCCTCTGGTGAAAGGCAAGAGCGTAATCTGTCTTGGAAGCACTGACCTCACTTAGGGGCTTTGCAGACTGGCACAAAGGGCCAGCCTGGGGGTGGAGTTGGGTTGGTGCAGCCACACGCCGGCTGCCCCGACACCACCCTGACCCCATCCTGATGCTGTGCGCCCATTCGCAAGGTGCTGGGCGTCAGGATGCCCTCTTGGCACAGTGTGTACACACGCTGTGCCAGAAGGGTGCAAAAAAGCTGCCACCACAGCTGAAAGGGCAGCCTTTAGCAGCCCCCAAAAGGAGCTCTGTGCCGCCCCTATCGAGCCATCTGTATCGGCCCTTACTCTCCCATCCATCCAGCCTTCAGTATGAGCACAAACAGTTATGCCTGCTGGAATTTTGTTCTTTGGCATTGTTTTCCTTTGCTTCATTCTTTACATCCTTTGTTACATGACCCTAAGTTTTATCCTTGACTTATTCACAGGACATATCAAAATCCATCATTTTGGCCCCAAAATCTGCTCTTGACTTATACATGAGGTCGACTTATACTTGAGTATATACGGTAAATATCTAGAGAGGTGTCTCAGTGACTATGTTTAGATCATTGGGAAAGTTGCAGAGGGAGGGGAGAGAGTTTGTAGATGTCATTAATGGGTTCCCTCCCCTTTCCCCACATAACAGAAACATTGTCAAATATGAGTACATACAGAAGATTGTGTTGGCAGTGATGATGTTTGTTTATATAAAACCAACCAGGAACATGATGGAAAATATTGCCTTGCTCTCTACCTCAAGATGGGAACAAGGAGCTAATATCTAACAAATAGTTCTGAAAATGTAGGCTTTGTTTTCTGGATTTCCTTTGGCATTTATCTAAGATGATGCTAGGTCCTATTGGACAGAATGCATTTAGACTTCATTATCTGTTACTTCAGATGCTCTCATATTAGAAAAGCATTCAAAAGTTGTGACAGCCTCTTTTATGTAGATTGGGTTATAAACAAATGAAAGTTAAGCAAATACACATGTATGCAAGACTGTAAGACAGACATTCTTGGAACAAAAATGTAGGTAATGGTCAAAAATATGAACTATTTTTCATAGCTCTTGGCTATGTTTCTATTTTCTTTTATTAAAAGGAAAACACTCTCTTTCTCCCTCTCTCCTAGGTGGACAGCCTCTCTTTGGAAGACTTGCATGCATTTATGGCTCAGGCTCTGTGCCTGGAGGGGAAGTCAGCTGCTCAGCTTGAAGGCTTTCAGGTACAGGCATGACTCATCTGCTCATGTAATGCCAGTGATGGTAACCCTAAGATGAACAAAGGAATGGCTTTCTGTCTGACCTTTTCTCTCACTCAGAGGTATTCAAGAATTTAGATCAGAGGGTCAGGATGTCATTTGATTATTCTGGTTTATTTGTACTCTTGAGGTGCAATAAAAACAAGAATTCTTGCTTCAGTTTGTCAAGCCCCTGCCTGTTCCAGAGATTCAACATAACCTGTCAGGCCCTGGGTGAAGCTGTCACTTTTTGGTTGGTGAATGCTGCCACCTAAATGTATTTGTGCTTTGCCTGTTCAGCTGAGAATCTAATTCAGACTCCTTTCTTCTATCCCTTTAGCTCTGTTCAGGTGTGACTCAACATGTTTTTCTTGATTAAAGCAGAGGTATGCCTAGGCCTGCCACCCTTCCATCATTGTTGTCCTCACATGGGAGAGTGGCACATCTGAAGAAGAAAAATTTCTGTTCATATAGAAACTTTCGGTACAAGCCCTGATTCCCCACGGTTCTTTCTGGTATGGAGAGCCCCCATGCAAACTGGTACCTTCCTTAGTGTAGAAATGGCACTGCTGTTTGGCAAATGTAGACTAGTACACAGCAGGATCTATAGCCACTAGTCAGAAGGTAGGTTCCCCCTCTACTAATTTTTTTGTTTGCAGTGAGAGGTACTTCCTTTTCTCAAGGAGATGCATGCAATTATCTCTAAGCATAATAGAAAAATGGCAAAAGGTCTACAGTCAAGTGACTAAACTAAGGTCCAAAACACATTGCAGAAATAATCCAGTTTGAGACCATTTTAACTGGAAATCGTAGTTTAAGGAAGGCATTCAGCCTGTCAGCAGCTCAGGAGAAGCAACATTGACCACTTTCTTGCATTGGTGGTTACAACAAGAAAATGACCATTGTGCTCTGCAAAGTTGCCAGCACACTGAATAAATGCCTTCTCTAAGAGATTCCTGTGGCTTAAAGGTGAGAAGGTAGCTATAGAGAGCACTCATACCTGGCAGCATGAGCAGTCTTTGTGCTTACCTCAGTGGGGAACCCTCTGAACAAGGACTTTCTGAGCTGCCACCTCTAACACAACAGCAAAATAAATAATAATGCTATGGGGGGTATGGTACTGGTTGTCTCCATCCTGCCTCAGGTCGTGCAGCACATTTTACCATTCTTGGCTGGAACATAATTAGACTGATTGAACATTAGTTAGTCTGGCACCCTCCCTACTTTATCTTCCCAGACGAGTAAAGACAGGCATTTGATGATTTATATAGGCCCTGCCTCACCTAACCAATGTGCTGGATCTTGCTAATTGTTGTGCTAAGGTGTATGTGTCTGCACGTGTGCATGTGTGTGAACATGCATGCATTTGTATGTTTAATGGTGTACATTTTCATGTTTTTTATTGTTTAATATCTTTTAAACGTTTGTGTTTTGAGAATTTTTAACTTAGTGTTTTTTAATTTGTAAACCACTTTGAGTTCCAAACTGAGAAGAAGACAGGATAGATGATGATGATGATGATGTGGTGGTGGTGGTTTAGCTGTGGTTAGTTAAAAATGCAAGTGAAAATTTCTAATCTCTTCATGGTTGCATAAGACAGGAGGATACACGGGGAGCATATGAGCCTGAGGCTTCCATATATAGCAAGACGCCATAGCTTATCATTATATGCCAATGCAGCAGTTATCTATCATCTTTATCTTATTATGTCTGAATATATTCACAGGTTCTGTTATATGCTTTGTTTTTCATCATTGTTTTGTTGGTTAATTTAAATATATATATATATATATATATAGCACTATTTGCTGCACTGTTGGTCTGATATACTCAGTAGGGTGCCCTAAGAATTCATTAGCACGTTTATAACACAGTTAGCATCTGAATTTGGAGAACATTAACATTCATATGTGCGGTGTTGGGAAACTCACGCAAATTCTGTGAACGTGTGAAAACCCAGAGTATGGAAAGCTGAAATGAGATTGACAGCATTCATTCATGTATATTCAGTGATCAAAGTCTTACATATTGACACCAGTGATTGCCGATATTCACAAAATTCCTGATCTTGAGCAATAATACGAGAATTTTGGCATTCAGAAAAGTACTTTTGCAAGCTCTTCTGAGATCCCATTCACATTCCATCCTTTGCCACACAGCCTTGTTGTATCTTGAAAAGTCACTCAGTAAGAGGGTACCAACCTGACCTGAATTCATTGTGTCATTTTTCACAAGAGCAAATCTAGTACCCTGCCCCTCTCAATATATAAAAAATCCATCCAAAAAAATTTTTTTTGTATATACTATAATGCTGAAACAAGCTTGCTGAAACAAGAGCTTGTTTGCAAGGAGTATGCATAACACAGCTTTTGCTCCTGAAAAACTTGTGGCTCAGGCAGATTGTACCATGTTTATTTAATTATCCTGGCTTGTGATTGTGTTTTGCGGTAAACAGGGTGTGTTTTAATCTCTGCCTGTTTAGCAGCTTCAGGCATAAGATATTCAGAAGGGAAGGAAGTTTTCAAAATGGGTAGGACTTCTTTACCCAACAGTCTCTCTTTGTGGAATGTTCAGTCCCTTTGAACTAGCACAAATGCTGTTTCAAATGCTCCCTTGCTTGATAACAAGGTAAATGAGCTGCTTACTTGCAAGTTGTGTGTCGTTCTCTTTCCCATTGTTACTGGTATATTTATACTGGAATTCCAGGCGTGCTCTCTCTGCCTTTAGTCTCCTGTCAATACCTGCCTTGTCCCTCCCCCCAGCTAAACACTTAAGCATGGTTTTGGAATTTACCTCTGCATCAAAGAATTTTAGTGCAATACAAAATTAGCATTACATCTGCATAACACAGGAGAGAACACCAATACGAAAAATATCAGCATGGCTCATAGCTAAAAGAAAATGTTTCCCTTTGTAAAAAAGAGGTATGTTTTGCACATAGTGCAGGATTGTACATTTCAGAATACTGAAGTGTCTGAATGCTCAGAAAGACATTTGTTGTTGTTAACTGCCTTCGTGTCGATCTCAACCCATGGCGACCCTATGGATGAGACATCTCTATGCCCCCCTGTCCTCTACTGATCTGCCCAGCTCCTGCAAACTCATATTTCACAGAACCCTTCTCTACTCCTCTGCAATGCCAGGTCAATTAAGAATAAAGTCTATATACTATATGATCTACTTCTACAGGAAGATCCAGACTTGGCATGCATTACGGAAACCTGGCTGGGAGATGACATCACTGTAACTTGGGCTCAAGCTCTCCCAGCCAGATATGCCATTAGTGAACAGGTAAGGGGAAGTGCACAAGGGGGGGGGGGGTGGAGTGGCTGTAGTCCATAAGAACAACCTTACTCTGACCACGATACCTCTCTGGCAATTAGACTACATCAAGGGTATTTACCTTTGCCTGATGACTGGGGACAGTTTGGGGATTCTGTTGGTTTACCGACCACCCCATTGCCTAACAGACTCCCTGGCCGAGCTGACACAACTGATCTCAGAGCTGGTGCTGGAGACTCCCCTCGAGATCAGCTCTTGAAATCTCATAGGTGCAGCTCGGGATTTCATGTCTGCCATGACTAACATGGGCCTGTCCCAGATAGTCTATGTGCCTACGCATTGTGCAGGACATACCCTTCATGCAGTCTTTTGCACAGAACAGGAACTTCTATGGGCAGAAGTGTCTTCCACTTCCGCTCTGTTATGGAGGGATCATTTCCTGGTCAAGGTTGGACTGAAGGCCACTGCCCACCCTCTGGGGTGGTGGATCTATTAGAATGGTCCGCCCCCGAAGGCTGATGGAAGTCAAAAGATTCCAAGAAGCCCTAGAGGGTTCTATGGGTGGCAATAACGGTGACTCTGTCGAAGCCTTGGTGACGACCTGGAACAACGATCTCACCAAGGCTATTGACACAGTCGCTCCCAAGCGTCCTTTCCAGCCCGCCCCAAATCGTAATCCTTGGTACA
>CM034701.1:326275921-326344699 GCA_020142125.1 Phrynosoma platyrhinos
TTTCTACTAGTATTATGGTGTCGTCAGCATATCTCAGATTGTTGATATAGAAAGACATATAAAGTAAATAAAGAGTGAATGTGAAAAGCTGATATATTTTAGAGAAATACTTAAGTGTACATTTTATATAATATTATGATCTCTGCTAAGGCAAATTTTGTTTGAATCACTACCTCTATCAGTTTGATTTTGCCTTCTCCTTAGGTCAGACTGTTAGAGAGAATGTTGCTTTTTTGTTGGTGTTACTTGAATGTGCCTTCAAGTCATTTCTGACACACGGCAATTCTAAGGTGAACCTATCACATGGTTGCCAACATTTGTTCATAGGGGGGTTGCCTTTGCTGGGAGAGTGTGACTTGCTCAAGGTCATCCAGCGGTTTTCCACAGCTGGGTGGAGGATCAAACCCTGGTCTCCAGAGTCAGAGTTCAACACTCAAACCACTACACCACACTGACTATCTGTGTAAAAAGCACTGAAGCAAAAATTAATGAAAACCACCTATGCACTACTTTAAGATATAGGTCAGGGATAGGAGTGCTGCTCCCAGTACTCTTCATCATTGGGTATCCCCTGGCTGCTGGGATTTGCAGTCCAACAAGACCTGGAAGGCTGTGTGATTTCTATTCCAATAGAAGTATATGTGCTAGAAAGGTAGGGAATGCTGTGGTGCCCAGGGAGGTCTGAATGTTCAAGATCCCAGCTGGAAATGTGTTTTCTCCCATTTTCAGTATAAGAAACATAACATATTTTACTGAGACAGCCCATTAAATCCCATATAAAAATAAGCCAACAGTTTGTTCATTCAAACACATTCTTCAAAGAGTCAACTCTATACATGGACATCTCCTGATGGTCAGTATAGAAATCAGACGACATAATTGGAAGCAGAAGATAGAGAGGCTATATCTGCAAAAACAAGACCAAGAGCAGATTGTGGTGCAGACCATGAACTCCTGATATTAAAAATTAGAATAAAGTTAAAGAAAAACATTAAATCAATTGTGTAAAAGTACAACCTGAAGAATGTCCCCATAGAATTTAAAGATAACATAAAAATATATTTGCACTAATTGACCAAGAGCCAGAAGAAATCTGGACTGAAACCAGGGACATTGCCAGGGTGGAATGCAAAAAGACATTATCTACAGCCAAGAAGAAAGAGAACCCTCCATGGATGACAGATGAAACTCTTCAAGCAGTTAAGGACAGAAAAACAAGCAAAAGTAAAAGGTGACAGAGTTAGAATCCTGAGTGCAACCTGTGGGCAGGGATGAAGAAAATGACTAACAATCAATGCAGAAAAATAGAAGGTGACAACAAAAAAGGAAGGACAAAAGACCTCTTCTACAAAATCAGAGAAATGAAAGGACAATTTAAACCAAGAGTGGGGATGATCTACAACCAGCGGAAAAACACAGTGCATGATCAAGAAGAAGTAAAAAGATGATGGAAGCAGGACACTGAAGATGAAAGGAGGACAGATTCATTCAAGAAAAATTCACAACAGAAAATTTGTCTCACAATTTAGAAAGTGAAGAGGAAGCTACATTCAAAGCACATAGGAAAAATAAATCACCAGGAACAGATGGCATACTGATAGAGCTGTTTCAAACAGAGACAAAACCCATTCAAATTCTAACTAAAATTTGTTAACAAGTATGGAAAACAAAAGAATGTCCACAAATTGGAAACACTCAATATAAATTCCAATCCCCAAGAAAGGGAACATCAGGGATTGAAGTAACCACAGGATTATTGCATTTCCTGTGCAAGCAAAGTGATACTCAAAAGTGTAAAACAAAGACTTTTACTATAAATGGAGTGAGAAATACCAGATATCCAAACTGGTTTCAGAAAAGGAAGAGGCACTAGAGATCATATTGCAAACATATATTGGATAATGCAGTGCACCAAATAATTTCAAAAGAAAATCAGCCTGTGATTTCTAGGTTATAGGAAAGCCTTTTATTGTGTACTTAATGAAAGACAATGGATTGCTCTTTAAAAATGAGTATGCCATAACATTTGATTGTCCTGATACCTGTATGCAGGCCAAGAGGCTACTGCTAGAACAGAATATGGAGAAACGAAATGGTTTCTAACAGGCAAGGCTGCATCTTATCACCCTATCTGTTTAACTTGTATGCTGAACATATCATGTGTAAAGCAGGATTAGACTCAGAGGAGGAGGTGTGAAAATTGGAGGAAGGAACATCAAAAATCTAAGATATGCAGATGATACCATACTACTAAAACTTTGAGCAATCACTGAAGAAAGTAAAGAAAGAAAGTGCTAAGGCAGGATTAAAGTTGAACATTAAGAAAACAAAAATAATGACCACAGATGACTTACATAACTTTAAGGCAGCCAATGAAGACATTGAAATAGTTCAAGATTTTTCATACCTTGGCTCAGTCATTAGTCAGAATGGAGACTGCTGTTAAGAAATCAGAAGAAGACTAAGACTTGGAAGGGCAGGTGTTAAGGAAATAGACAAGATCCTGAAGTGTAAAAATATTTAATTGAATACAGTCAGCCCTCAGGATTCGCGAACTTGCCATCCCCAATGGTGGTGTGTGCACATGGCTGCACTGCCTTTAGAGACAGCCCTCATTAGTACGTGCCTCCGTTAAGCCCCATTGTCCCTAATGTCGCCGCCCCACCACTGGGAACAATGGGGTTTGTCCTTAATGGTGCTGCGCCCATGTACATGCACCACCATTGAGGACAGCAGAACTTGAGTATCCACAGATTTTGGTATCCACTGGAGGTCTGAAGCGTGGATACCAAGGACCGACTATACTAAGGTTAGGATTGTCCACATCATCGTATTCATTTCCCATTTTTATGTATGTGAAATCTGGACTGTGAGGAAGGCTGAAAGGAAGAAAATGAACTCATTTGAAATGTGGTGCTGGAGAAGAGTTCTACAGCTACTATGGACTGCTAAAAAGACAGATAAATGGGTCCCAAAGCCTGAACCAACAGTATTGCAGTTTGGCCATATCATGAGAAGACATTAGTCATAAAATCAATAATGAGATAAAGGGCAGTAGGAAAAGAGGAAGATTGCATTTCAGATATATAGACTCAATCAGGGAAGCCACAGCCCTGAGTCTAAAAGATCTTAGAAGGACTTTTAATGACAGGATGACTTGGAGGTCTCTCATTCATAGGGTCAACATTAGTTAAAGTCAATTTGATGGCAGAATGTGAATATTTTTCTTCTCCAGAGGAGACACTACCACCAACTTAAAATAAGAATTTGCTCTATTACCTTTTCCCCAAATTTCTGGTTCATCTTTCAGGTTACCTTTCCAATGTGCATAGTAGTAGTATTTGTAAATATGATGCCTCATTTCTAAAGAAACTTTGCAAAGTAGATAGAGAGGAGGATTTCTCCCTTTTTTTCATAACATTAGGACCAAGGTCCATTCATGAGGATAGATAGAAGGAAGTATGTCACAGCTATGGAGTTCACTTTCACAAGAAGTGGCAAAGGTCATCAGTCTAAATGGATTTTGAAACAATTCCATAAATTAGTGGAAGGGAAATCTACTAGTGGCTACTCATCATGTTTACTGAATGCCCAGCCCAGGAGCACAATTACTGGGTGACAGTGGAACATATGGGCTTCCCACAGGCAAGTGGCTGGCCAGTAAGGAAGGGTGGGGAGAGACCAAATAGATCTTTAGTTTGATCCTGCAAGATCTTTATCTGTTGTGTGTTTCAAGCAGCAGCTAATACAATCACTTTACACTTGTGGCACTACTAACCCAATTAGAACACACAGGGATTTTAAAAGTACTTTCCAATATCACACAAGAGTTGTTGTTTCAGATACACACATACCCCACTGACTAGGGAAACTAGAGTTTCCCTCCCTCCAAACTGATAGTGACCTGCTCAGTTCTAGGTTTTCGTTGATGGCCTGGTGCAGCCCTTGAGTGTCATGAGGGACTCATGCCTGAACCTCAGAGCTTGGGCTTTTTCTGCACTAAAAGCATTTCTGAATGAATGTTAGGAAGGTGACAGTAATCATCAGTACTGTTAGAAAGGAATGTTCTGAGCATAGAAGTAACATGTCCCAAGTAATGATGTTAAGCTATAATGCACTGTCAATGCTGAATGCAGTAATGAGAAACATGTAGCCCTCCAGATGGTGCTGGGGTGGAACTCCTTTTGCCATTTTCCATGCTGTCTGGGGCTGATGGGAGTTGCAGTACAAGCACATTGGAGGGGCACATGTTATCACTGCAGCTGCAAAGTTGTCTCATAGTCCTTTGGTGATTTGTGTCTTCAAAGCACTCCATCAGACCATGAGAAAGGCAATGCTGAATACTGAAGGCTACATTTCTGCAACTACCACAAGACAACATTGTTCTTGCAGTGTGAATCCACACACATTTTGTTTTTTAATATGAGAGCTCTGCAGGGTATAAAGGCTGGATTTTCAGCACTATGATAGAATATACATATATCAGTTCACTGGCACAAGAACTGCTGTGTCCCATTTTAGTAGGGTGATGAAGCACAGTCTGAAGCGTAAAAGAGCTGTCCAAGGTGCTGACGTGTGTCCCTAAAATTGGTTCAGCATCTAGAATAATTTAAGATTTAGACTAAATACCAAAGTTGATTCACTGCCTTTCTGGTATGGAATCTACCAGCTGCTACTGTCTTCCATTATAAACAAAGAACTATAAGAACCTTCACCAAAAGTATAAACAACTTGGCTTCTTACTGAGATACCAATTAACATGGGCAGCTCCATAAAGCATAATTATCTGATATACTATGTGGTCAACTAGAAGCTCACACATATTATAGACATGTTGCAGAATCATTTGCCACTCATCCAGCTCAACTGAAACTTGGAATGTTTTCCATAATGTGTCCTACGATCTTAGGAAAATGTTCAAACGACTACTCACTCCCCCCACCAGAGCTGACAATGGAGTTGATCACTCATCTTTATGTTCTCTAATTAATTGCATTTTTTAAAAAAATGCAGATTTTAAAAAACTTAACAATTGATGACTTTGAGACACTTTTGCACAAAGTGCAAAACTGTGTATAGTTTAATCAACAAAAGCCAACGTGGATTGTTAAAAGGAACTACTCTATTCAAAATATTAAAACTGTGATCTCTTTTGCACACTCAACAGACCAGAACCAAACTAGTTCCAAAAGATAAATGCTTAACTTGACGTATTAAGGTTTCTTCTCACTGATTAATTTCAAATAAAATTTGGATGAAATCAGCTCTAGTTTGGGTTGATTAATTGGTTGATCAAGCTAAGTTAAAATTTGCAGCTTTTCAACAATGTCACTTCATGGTGCCTTAACCTGTCACAGCAGCCATTTATCAGAACCATCTATATTCTCTCAAAGTAGGACACTAGGGACAAAACAGTTTTGGCTTCTATCTGTTACTTAATATTTGACAAATGATTTAACTTTTCCTTTTTCAGCCTCTGGTATTTTGATATCTAACACAGCAAAAGATTTTAGTGTACATTCTGATGCATTATTTGTCAGAAAACCTAATGTCCTGTTCACTTAGAACAAGATATTGCATGCAAACTAGCTTTCTTGGGTAAGCCATTGTACACCTTTACAGCTCATCAATTCAAAATAGTTTTGAGAGTTTTTGTTTTGTCGATGTTGAATCACAAGCATTCCATTTGTCTTTTTAAGATACAAATTGAGAAATGGCATGATGTATAATCATATGCCCTTTTGTAGTTGCATATAAATAACTTCTGTCCACTACCTGCTGCTTGAGAAATTCAAAGACCTTTAGTACAAGCCATCAATGGCATCTGAAATCCTCAGCAAATTCCCACTCTCTGCCACCATCACCACTGCTGAATCTTCCCACTGTTGGGTGGACAGAGGAAACATTATTATGATGGGGAGTAAGATATGCAAGATGGTCTAAATACCCTAAAGGCACCAGCTTCCATCTGATCTTGAAAGATAAGTAGGGCCAGCTCTGGTTAATACTTAGAAAGGAGACCACCAATGAATGCTATATGCTGTATTTTAGATGAAGGAGTTGGCAAAACCACTACTGGGTATTCCTTGCCTAAGAAAATCCCATGAATTTCAAGGGGTCGCCATAAGTCAACAGACTACTTGAAGACACACACACACAAGATATGCAAGAAGGGAATAGTTAAGTCTCCCTGTTCATCAGCAAGCCTGAGAAGAAGAGGTATAGGTACTCCTTGTGCTGAGACCATTGGAGTTTGTGGACTTGGACATTGAAAAAGCAAGCCATACTACAAAATAAATGTTGATTATCTCAGCCGACCAGAGAGTAGCTGTTGCTAAGTTTCCGCATAGCAGTGTGTTCTCTAAGCACCAGCATTTCAGTTCAGACATGGCAAAGTGCAGTACATACTTTGAGAGCAGAAGTACTAGGCTCTAGCCATAATAGACTCTGGTTATACCTAAACCTCAGTCACTTAAAACCTGTTTAAAGAAAATAGTAACATTTGGTTTGTAGAAAGACTTAGGGAGGGTGAACAATAATGTGTCTTGTGCTAGGACAGTGCCAGCTTGCATTGGCCCTGGAAATCAGTTTTCTTCATGAACGGGAGGGTAGCAACAGTGGAAATGATTGATGTGATAATTTGTATATGTGATAGGAAGAGAAGGACTGGGAGAATGAATGGGATGAAGCTATATGTATGCTCTGGCCTTGCCCACTGACATACATTTTTGGTTACATATCTGATTTAACCAATGCATAAACTTTAATTTTCTGTACTCTGCACCTGCAGACACCTGCCTCTTTCAGGTCTACAATAAAACCACTTTACTGTTTATCTTCATTGTGATGCTAAGAAAACTTCATAATGATTTGTTTACCTTCAGACTCCTTGGATTCCAGCTGTTAATTTTACTATTTGTACTTGGGCACCCTGAGAGCCAGCGTGGTTTAGAGATTTGACCACTAGACTAGGATTCTGGAGACCAGGGTTCAAATCCCCACATAGCCATGGGAACCCACTGGGTGACCTTGGGCAAGTGACACTCTCTCAGCCCCAAAGGAAAGCAAAAGGCAAACCTTGTCTAAAAAAATATTGCCAAGAAAATATGATAGGTTCTCCTTAGGGCCGTCTTAAATGGGAAATGACTTTGAAGGCACACAACAACACATACAAATTCACCCAAAAATTGCATGAATGGCCCATTAACTGTGAAGAGCACTGTGTTAGAGGCATTCTTAAAATGCAGTTGAGACATTTGGAAATGTCTGAATTTTTTTAAAAAACACACATAGTTTATGGGCTACATGTAATAATGGCTCTTAATTAGTACTTCAGAGTTTCAACATGCTTTGCAAGCAACCCTTTAAAGTTCATTCCCATATCAGATGGAAAGAAAGAGGTTGTTGTTGTTGTATTTATTTATATCCCACATTCCCCCCCAAAATTGGGACTCAAAGCAGTTTAAAAACACAGTACAATTAAAAACTTACAAAAGTAGCAAGGTGGAATTAAACTGTTACAGTGTTAAAACAGATCTTTTTTTCCCTTCTTAATCAGTAACTTTTCTAAGAGATCATGTGTTCACTAAATTCTACTGATTTCACTGCAAAAGTGAAATTTAAATCAGAGAGTTTATAGCCCAGTTGTTAATTCTCTTATGTTTTCCCGTCTCTCTTTCTGGGATATATGTACATACAAAAATTTGCCCTGGAGACAAGTCTGATCCTCATAGTGCACATAGAAAGGATGTTTTGAAGCCCATGATGGCCATCAAGTGGCCCATGTGGCAACTGATGTCACCAGATAACTGGCTTCCTCCCTTTCCCTGGAATAGCTCTCCAATTCCCTTTTCCACATAACTCTGGTGCCAAAACTGGAGTGCAGGAAACTGCTCTGTAGATGTGCCCCTAAAATCAATCACGCTGAGCTTTGGGAGTGAATTTAACTGGTTTGAGTTAGATTAATAAACATCGCCATTATTTGTAGTGAGTTTCTTGCTCTGTTTTGATCTTTAGGTTCTTTTCTTTACACAGAAATGTAAAGTGATCTTCGGATCTTTGTTTAGGTTCACTCCAGAGCCTTGGCTTACAGTAAATATGAGTTTTGTTCAACCAAAGTATCACTTTACACAAATCTGCCTGTGAAGCATGGCAAATAAACCTTTCTGAGCATATAAACTGCTGGTTTGTTTACTGTTAAATATTTACCATGAAGCATTAGGGACATTTAAGAACAGGTTCTTCTAGTTTTGGCCTTCAAACAGATGCTGTGGTTGGTAAGACCTTCCTTTTTTTTTAGACATATAGCCTTTGCTTCTACCTTGACTAAGCAGGAAGGACTTAACTTAAGCTTTCGTCTTCCTTTCCCCCCCCCTTTTTTTTTTTTAAAGAATCCATATTAAGTGTGTTTTCAAAATAAATGGCATTTTACATACTGGCAAGCCAAAAACATGGACAGAGCCTTAAATGTTCCACTGTCTCTGGTTGGTGCTGAGTGAATGTTGAGTGATGGCCACTAAAGATAGCCACTTTCCTGAGGTTGCATTTCAGCTAAATATGCTTCAGCTTTCCATTGTTCAAGGCAAGCATTTAAGAAATATTATTGAGCCTTTAGCACTTATTTGACAAGTGAAATATTTCCTCTGTTAACTTAGTCTTGAATAACCAAATTGTTCAGAGCAGATTAGAAATATCCTTTGAAAATTTAAAAATCACCAACTCCTATCATGTTCTTGTCTCAGCTAATTAATCTATGGTTAATAAATTCTCATAATAAATCCAGCCTGTTCTTTAAATATTACATGTATATCCTTTCCCTTGTATGAAGTGGCACTATAGTGGGGCACAATATGAGGACATTGTCCTCCCCTTATGTTTGTTCTGCCCACAAAATGAAATTTTCTTGCTGTTCCCAAATATCTGTCACTCCAGAAAGTGAGATATTAAAAATTGTTTCACCTTTATGTTTGGTATATTTGTTGTGTTTGCATTCCCTGGTAATTGTGTCTGCCCCTTCTCTTTAGATGCCTAAACTGTATTTCTAAATCTTCTACTAACGTTACTACAATGCTAGAATTTTGACAATTGATGGGGGGGATTATTTGAGGGGGGCAAGGCCTCCATTTTGTCCCCAGCCCCAGTTACACCCCTACCCTTGCATCCTTACTCTTGCACTATGCAAGGTGATATATGCATTCTCCCCCATTTTTTTAAACAGAGATTTAGAGTAGATTTTAGTAGAGCAATGATTATTATTCCAAAGGGCTTCTCGTGTGTTGCCAACAATAAAGGACAGTTGAATTTCATGACATGCAAAGTTGATAATCAAGAAGTATCTGTTAACAAGTTTGTGCTCAAACTAAATACCAAATGAAAATATCAATATCTGTTTACAGAGCCCTGTTGTTTCTCTATACAATTAACATACTGTCCACATTCATAGAGAGCTAGAGTAGTTTAAGCACTGGAATATGACTCTGGAAGTCGGTCTGAATCCCCACTTGGCCACAGAAACCCACTGGGCAAGAGAGGCTGCAAAGGCAAACCCACTCTGAACAAATCTTGCCATGAAAATCCCATGATAGGTTCACCTTAGGATCATCGTAAGTCAGAAGCAACTTGAAGGCACACAACCACCAAACCACATTAATGAATTATATGATGCACACATTTCTGCCTTTATAAAGAGTCCATACCCCCCAAACACAGGGGTATTTGAGGCATCTTTTTCAGTCTATACAAAATGAAAAGCTTTCCAGACCTGAAATTAGGGGTATTCCTTATAACAAAGGACACCTGGCAACCCTACACTCCTTTGGAGCATTTCTTGACAGGCATGCAGGAGAGAGGGAACTGTCCTTCCTGGTTCGGCAATACAATTGATATAAGCAAAATACCACCACTGGATCCTGAGTTTAGGAGGAGCCATAATGACTCTGAACAAAGACCTACATAGTCCAGGATTTTGTTCCTGCACTGGCTAGCCAGATGTCTCCAAGAAGCTCACAAGGAGGGTGTAAGCACAATAGCACACTAACAGTCATTTTCTTTCACAACCGCTGTTCGGAGCAAACCTGTTTTATTGGTTCTAAACACTGCTGTTGCATTGATTGCCTGATTGGTATAACCCACAGTTAGAAAGGTAACCTTTGTTCTGTTTTTATGTTTAGGTGGAAGGTTAACGTGTGCTGTTATATTTAGTAGTACACAAGTGGTCCTCCTTCTGGCCAGCAAAGAGAGAATTGTGCAAGAAAATAAATATATATCTGTTGAATTCATGATTGCACTTGACTTCTGAGAAGCAAGATAAAACAGCTCTTTCCCCCAATGCAAAATATGAATGGCATACAATGTGTAGCTGCACCCTCTTTTGGTTTCACTCCAGCAGTTCAGTGTAGGAAATTCTAGTCTTCGGGAATCAGAGAAAAAGGCTCTGTGAAAATAAGAGTTGTTATTTGCCATCAAGTTGACTTCAATGTATGGTGACCCTATGGATAAAAGACCTTCAAGAACCCCAGTCATCAATTGCCCTGCTCAGGTCTTGCAAACTCAATGCTGTGGTGACCTTGATTGAATCAATTCACCTGTAACACAATCTCCCTCTTTTCGTACTTCCTTCTACTTTTTCCAGCATCTTTTCCAACGGTCACATCATCTCATGATGTGTACAAAATACAACAGTATCTGTTTAGTTATCTTCGCTTCTAGTGAAAGTTCAGGATTGATTTGCTCTAAGAATTATTCATTATCTTTTAGCAATCCATACTATCCATAAAACTCTTCTCCAGCACCATTAGTTTATTTTCTTCCCATCAGTTTTGTTCATTGTCCAGTTTTCTCAGCCATACACAGAAATTGGAAATAGTGTGGCCTTGATTATTCTGATTTTGGTATTTAATGATATATATTTACATTTGAGTGGCCTTGATTATTCTGATTTTGGTATTTAATTATATATATTTACATTTGAGGATCTTATATAGCACCTTCATGGCTGCCTTTCTAAGTCCTATTCTTCTGTTTTCTTGACTACAGTCTCCAGTTTGACTAATGACCGAATTAATCTATTATTCTCACCCAGAATCTCTGTTCACACAATACACTACTGGTATTTCTGTTTAGGGAGTGTTGCAGAAAACCTGATTTTGTGCCAAATCTGGAGTTTTGGTGAAATAAAAGACAGCTGAAATCCATGTGGTAGAGCAGAGGATGGGAGCAAAATAAGGAGATTATCAGAAGCATTAAATGTATAAAGATAGTTGAGGGCACGTGGAAGGAAGAGGGCCTTGTTTGCTAAGGAGCTATTTATTTCAGTTAGAGGGCATTGATCCACCACAAGTATAGCAACAAGTGGATAGATCAACCAAATCAAGAGTGAAGAATTTTTAATCTCAGATTTTTGAGTCTCTGAGCACATGCAGAACATTTTCTGCAGTACAGAATCACTGCATCTTTTCTGCCTCTTCACTCCTGATCAAGCAGTATGGTCTTAAAAGTCAGTGGCAGAGCTCAGGTTTTCTGTGCTGGAGCCAGGAATCCCAAATACAATCTGTGGCATCTGCAGTTTGAAGGATCAAGTATCAAACAAGCCCATATTCTCAGCACCCATTTTACCTTAATTGTCTAATTGAAAGAGAGTGGGCAACTGAAGTAGGAGAAGGAAGATTGAGTGAGTGAGGGGCAGGATGGGAAGAATTAGGAGAAATAAAGAAGGAGGTGCTAAGAAAGAAATATTTAGGGGATGGGTGTGAAAGGAAAACTGTACACTTGATTATTCAAGAGCCTAGCATTGTGTGAATAATACACCAAAGAACTACAAATGTGATGGGGTTATAGCAACTCATTTCAAATAATAACAATATTTGCAATAATTATAGATAACAATGCAATAATTGTAGAAATTGGTCTAGAATATAATGAGGAGAAGGGGAGAGATTACTGAAGAGCTTCATAACCTATCTCACCCTCCCCCAGAGAGATTCCAAACACTTTCTTTCCATACAGTTCCATGTGGCTTTCCATACAGTCCCATCTGCCTTTAAAAGATTAAAAATCCTGGCATTCTGAAAGGACTCAATTAATATTATATAATAATTGTTTATTATATCATAATATACACTATAAACCAGAATAATCAATAGATGAAATGTTGCTGAAGTGAATCACAATGCACCTGCACCCCCAGAAAGACCAAATACTTTCCTTTCATACAAGCCCAGGGGCAGGGGGAGAATGCATCTGCCATTTATTCATTTGTTCATTCATTCCCTTCCTGCAGTCTTCTCAAAGAAATCAAATGGATTAGCTTGCCTAAGAACAGAACAAGGCGATGCATTTCCTCCAATTCTAATATTTTTCTCCTGAAGCACCAGCCCTTCCTGTTTTACTGGACAACAAAGGTAGAAGCAACCATTCTAGTGAATTTTAATTCACTAAAGCATATTTTATCCTTTAGTGAGTTAGAATTAAACTTAACAATCTAATTCACTAAAGCATATTTTAACCTTCTTTAATCAACTAATCTAGAAGGCTGGTTGAAATCACTAGAACAACTTTGCAAATCAATAACTTAACAAGTTCATCAATGAGTAAATCTGGTCTACATGTGAATTTTTAGTCAGATAGCAGGAGCTAGTTGCATGGGTCTCTTTCCCCCTCTGGAAAAAAAAATCAAGTCATAAACTCTACCCATGAGTTGTGCCCTTCCCTGACTTCATGGGATCACCTCCTGGTGTGAAAAAGCCCTTCCACACGCTGTTGCTGTGGATGTAGAACAAATACAAAAAAGTACAGTAGAGGCAACAACATTTTTGCCTGGAGGCAGGTTAAAACCTGGCTGTGTAAATTTAAAACAAGGGCTTTGTTACCACAGTGACCTCTGAAAAATCAAGCATACAAAGAAAAATGGGACTATTTTGTGAAATGGATTATGCAGTGTCTGCCTAGTCACTGCTAGTAGTATAGGATGAGTTCTAGTAGGATATTTAGTATACGTTTTAAGCCTTTGAGTAGCAAACTCAAGTTCCCACAACAAAAAAGCAGTTAGGTTCCTGAGGCTATAAACGAAGGTAGACCAGGAGCATCACGTCAGTGGCATCTGCGCTGCTAGAGTGGCACCTAAAATTAATGGGTCTGTCTATCATTAGTGATTTAGTCATCCATCAAAGACAAAACACACACACACACACCTCACAGCAAGAAATGCCAGGTGGACTGTGTCCTGTCTCTCATATGGCCATAGGCAGAGGGTTTTGATTCAGCTACTCATTGCTGGAAAGCATTCAGGCAAAAGCAGCTTGTGTATAGGTAGTAGGATTCCTCCTGTTACACCCTTGTCATCATCCTCCCCCCCCCCGCAAAGTCCTTTGATTTCTTATTATGTGTTCCTAGGAGGCTTCTGCAGCTGGCGCAGCCTCCTTGCCATTCAGGCAGCCTCACACTGAGCACATTCTTAGTGTCAGATATGTTTGGTATAGCCAGGGTGGTCAACTAGCAGCAGGCCCATAGCCATGGGGGAAGGAGCTGTGAGGCCTCCATCATATTCCAGCATAGTATTTGGAACAGATTTGTGTGTGTGTGTGTGTGTGTGTGTGAATTATTAACTTTTACTTGTGGAGAAAGAAGATGTACAGGCATTATTCTATCCAATTGCTGAGTAAAATATAAACCTGTTCCTTTCTACTAGCACCCTAATGCAAAAACATTAAGATGCCTGACATGCACTTAGATGTTCTGTTTTATTAAAAATTCCATAGTAAATTGCATATCTTTAAGATATTAAAATTACCTTGTTTCGTGAGGTTGCTATTCAGACTGATGTACTTCCTTCCTTCCATGGTTTGAAGTGTATGGCCACAGGCTTGATTACTTGTGGCATACTCAGAAATCAGTAACACAGACTTAAAACAAATTAGCGGCCTTGTAATTCTCTCTGTATGATGTATGTTATGGTGTAAGTTCCTTATCTCCCTAGGAATTAGACAGATTTTTCCTCCTATCTTTTTCCTGTAGAGGATGACAATATTTGCCACAGAATTCCTCTATAATGATGAAGCCAGAAAGATATGTGTATATGTGCTTTCAAGTTTCCTGTCAGCTTATGGCCCATGAATTTCATAGGATTTCCTTAGGCAATGAATATGCAGAGGTAGTTTTGTGAGTTCCTTCTTTTGAAATATAGCTTAAAGGACCTGGTAAAGTGTGCCCTTGGTATCTACTGATGTTTGGTTCCAGGATCTCCAGTGGATACCAAATTCTGTGGATGCTCAAATCCCATTAAATACATTAGCATAGTAAAATGGTGTCCCTTATATAAAACAGAAAAATCAAAGTTTGCTTTTTGGAATTCATTTTTTAAAAAATATTTTCAAGCCATGGTTGGTTGAATCTGTAGATACAGAAGGCCAACTGTATTCATGGTGGTCTCCCACTCCCAACCAGGACTGACCTTGCTTAGCTTCTAAGATCAGACAGGAACTGGTGCTTTTAGAGTATTTAGGCCTGCCAGAAAGATAGGTGACTACCGTACATTTTTTCCAGTTCATGTTGAGGAGCATAGCATTGCTACATCAAAGTTTCAAAATATTTTGTTGGGTTTGGGGTTTTGTTTTTTGTGGGAGGTTTAAGACTATTGCTCCCAGAATCCTATGCCAGCATAGCCGCCGTTTGGGAGATTCTGATAGCTGTACTTCAAAAATTAATTTTCCAAGGTTTATCATGGTGAAAATAACTTTTCAAAGCTCTGTACTATGTTATTTATCAACACCATCATCATTAACATTGCTGCCAGATATAAAGATGCCAGAATAAGAGAAGAATGTAGAAACTGAAAATTTAGAAACCAGTTCCCATTCCCTATAATAACAGAAGCATGTTCAGTGCATACAAATTGTCTAGCTTAGCTTCTTTCTTATTAACATTTTAACAGCTTCCCCAGGTTGATTCAAGAGCTGTGCAGCTTGGTTCTCTCTTTGTCCGGGGCCTGTGTTTACTGCTTATGGCCAACAGTGCCTGCAGCTTCCCCTTCAGAATGGAGGATTTAATGCCTTGGCATGTATTTGATGGAAAACTTTTTCAGAAGAAATACCAGCAGGCTCATAGAGGGTGCTCTTTACATGAGCTCTTGGAAGGCAATGTAAGTATATGTGCTTGTTCATAAATGTAAGAGGGATGTTTTAATTAACTTTTTTCTTTAAAAAAATCAAAATAAAATATTGGTTTCCATCCTGTTTAGTGACTTACTATTAGATGACATCACCCTAGTGACTCACTGTTAGTTGACATCCTGTTACACTCACGTACACTCAACTTACACTCACTTTTTAGGCATCGAAGAAGTCAAGATCCTCTGTTGACCTTACAACAAAGTCCCCTGGGGGAAAAAACACATTTTAATCTGCTGCAGAGCCTCAACATAGCCATTGACTGGACAGTAGAGAGTGAGGGTGAAGATTACAGAGCAGAGTCCAATTATGTTCCTATAGCTGGACGTATAGCAATAGCATAATCTGCTGGAACCTCCCAAGGATCCCCAGCAAGTCATCAAGGATACTTGTTACTGTGCATCCAGCTGTAGGAACATACCTGGACTCTGCTCTGCCACTGCTCCCCACTCATCTACTAGTAAATGGCCATGTTAGGAGAGGGCTATAGCAGCTGAAAAGGTAGGTGGGGGGGGGGGTGAGAGGGAGATATCATATTTACACATATGTAGAACTTGATAGTATATCTTCTGGTCCAGGATCTTGGCCTAGATCTTCAATTATCATGGCTAACGTGGATATTTCTCAGACTTTATCATCTCTCTACCTCCCAGCAGCAAAAAAAAACCACCTTGCCAAACTGAAAGGAGATTCAGATGTTACCATTTCTGCTGGTACTGCAGTAGTAAATCATCTTAGTAGAAAATGATCATTTTCTCCATTATTAGCATTGCCAAAAACAAAACAAAACCAGGGTTTATAAAGCCATGGCCAAGCACTGTGGCTGCACATCAGTTTTTGACCTTCCCTTCCTCACAGTGCATACTGAGTGGGTGGGAAAGGAAAGCAGACAAGCACATCTAGTCTAAACTATGATTTGCCTGGCCTATATATTTGGAAATTCAAACTGTGAACTGAATTTTGAATTTTGGTTAGCATGTGACGTAATTTTATGTGAATTTGGCTAAACTGAATGTGTTCAAGCCTTTCAAAGAAGCTTGTTTCAAAAAGAGGGAGAATTTGCAACTGTTACCATTACATCCCTATATACAGGAATATTGGCTCATCAAGTTTAGGAATTTGATGTCACTTATTTGCAAAGCATGCTCAGCGAAAGGCAGAAACATCCATAGCAGACAGCGACTGAACATCTCAGTGACAGGTAGGTATCATGTGATTTCTTCAGTAAATTGAGTGTATTGACAGTGTTTAATACCCCTTTTGCAGGAATGAAATGTCCTTTGATACTTCCTCAAAATATCTAGTGTAGAGAAAGGTCTGAGGTTAAAGGAAATAATTTATAGTGGGCCCTTGGTATCTGTTGGGGTTTGGTTCCAGTACCCTCCAGGGATACCAAAATCTGTGGGTGCTCAAGTCCCATTAAATATAATGGCATAGTAGAATGGCAAAATACAGGTTTTGGAATTTACATATTTTTTAATATTTTCAAGCCGTGGATGCTTGAATCCATTGATAAAGAATCCGTGGATATGGAGGGCTTACTGTATAACAAAAGTTTGCCAGTTATGTGATGTTTCACAATTAAGGGTTTAAAGGACCTTGGTGCAAATATAGTTGCTATATAAACTGTGTGTTGATACAGAAACAAACTGGAGCTAAGGGGCACATGGTAGATGATGTGAATATAATCCAGTGTCATAAATTGTTAATATCCTTTGTGTACACTTGGGAAAATTTGATTGGCAATTTGTCAAGGGAAGTGGATATATGTGCAGGGGTTTGTTTTAAAATGTGTGCTTGATTTTCTATACACAAATGTTTTATGCCTATACAACTCATCAGATGTGAATGTGTTCAAAGTATGTTCACAATAAATACATAGGTTCCTTGTTTTTAAACTTTGGATGTTTTGTGATATGCCTCCATATCTTCCTGGTTGGGGCAGGGGTCAAAAGAGAATAGCAACCATTTTGTCAGCTGAGATTTCAGATAAATTTTAGTATAAATATCTCCCCACTCATGTAAAACTGAAAAATGAGAACTCTCTTGTAATGCTGATATCAAAGAAAATAAATTCTTTTTCAGAGAGACGAGAAAGAGTTGAAGGTTTTCACTTTCCAAATCGAGACAGAACTCCATCTCATCCTTACTCTTATCACCATCAAAACAGCGAATGCCTATGGAGAGGCCCTCCAGCACCTGGTTATTCACCTGAAACTCATCCTTCAGGTAAAAATAATAGATTATTTAACTTACAAGATCCTGTTATTTTATGGGGGTGACTTTATGGGAAACATGAATTGTAGGCCTGGATCGAATTGAATTACTACACATTTACTCACTTTTGGAATGTGGAAGCCAGTGTGATGAAGTGGTTTGAGTGTTGGACTAGGACTCTGGAGACTATTGCTTGAATCCTTGCTTGAGCATGGAAACCTGCTGGGTGACCTTGGGAAAGTCACACTCTTTCAATTTCAGAGGAAGACAAAGGCAAACCCCCTCTTAATAAATCTTGCCAAAGAAAACCTTGTGATAGATTGGATTTAGTATTAGCATGACTTGATGCCACACAACAAAAGCAACATGGGCAGCATCTAAGCCCGGGTCTCCTTCTGCAGGTAGTTTTTTCATTTGCACAACTTCACAATCCAGCAGGACTATGCTGACAAGGCATTTCACTTTGCCAGCACTGAATTGGATTTAGACTAATCTGACAATCACTATCTCCTTTAACCACTAACAAAACATTAGTTGAATATATGCAGTCAAATGCAAAAATAAATGAGGTGTGAGTTCTCCTTGAAGGGCAATGGGTTGAATCTAGACATGTTTAGAATTGTTGTTGTTGTTGTGTGCTTTCAACATGTTTCTGACTTATGGTGATCCTAAGGCAAACCTATCACGGGGTTTTCTTGGCACATTTCTTCAGAGGGGGTTTGTCATTGCTGTCCTCTGAGGCTGAGAGAGTATGACTTGCCCAAGATCACCCAGTGGGTTTCAGTGGTCAAGCAGGGATTTGAACCCTGGCCTCCAGTTGTAGACCCAATGCTCAAACCACTGTACCACACTGGGTCTCATGTTTAGAATAGATTCAGTAAAATAAATAGAACTTATGACTGTCCTTAATCGCAGGGATTTCAGTGGGTCTACTCTAAGTGTGATTGAATTTGGCTCCAGTCCAATTACATTTTATAATCATGGTAGAAATAGGCAGTCACATCAAAATAAAACATTTCTTTCCTTTCTGAGTTTCATCACAAATACATATGAACTGTCTCTGAGCAGAAGCTTTCTGTGTCCATTTTGTTTCATATTCTTAAGGAATTCCAGTGGCCTGCTGCTGAGAGCCTGTACTTCCAGATTCTAATTTGTTCCCCAATTCAGTAAAGTAGGACTGAGTTTTTGTGCAAGATTTCTGTTTAATGGTTCTTGGACATACTTGAAAGTGAGCTTACAATTGCAGTAAAGCCTTTTCGTCTTTCAAGTCTGTTTCAATGAGACAATTAAAATATCACACTTAATTGTTTGTAATTTTCCTCCATCTCCCCACCCACAGGTTGGCAACCCTATATTAATCCTCTTGTAATCTTCAAGCTTAGAGCACGTGTTAATTTAGTAACCAAAAAACCCCAAAAGTTTAATTTGCCATTTTAAACTATTGCCTTTCTGATCTAGTCTTGCATATGGTCAGTTTTTAGGTAATACAAAAGGGTTATATCAACAGACAGTGAAGAACTGAGCCAAGCTTTCTCAGAATGTAGGGTGCAATGGGCTGCCTGAGGTTATCTGAGAAGAGAAGAGAAGAGAGAAGAGGCTGTTGCCTCCCCTCTTCCTGGAAGGGAGGGCATGTAACTTCCCTGTCCCCCAGTTGAAAGAAATGACAGAGATATGCAACTCTTTGCACATTCAATTCCTTCTCTCAGCAACCACATAGCATCATAGCAGGTGCTGTGGGAAGAAAGTTCTTCCTCAAATCATACATAAATACTCTCTCAAGTGTTGCCTTTCATAGGGACTTTATTCCACATTGTAACTGATGCAGTCTCTGAAAATTACCATATGAAAACTTTATAGGTATACTTCAGTTAACAAAGTAGATATGTGCCTGGGCATTACCTCATTAATAGAAAATTTGGTAGCAGAGGCATAAGAACATGGGAAAAATAAGGATTGGTACCTATATCACAGAAAGGAAGAGGAATATGTTTCAGCAAACCTTTTATTCACAACTAAAAATATGCTCCTGTGAAATGAAACAACCAAATCAGATAAGTCTTGCATGTGGAGAGAAAGCATTTTGAACTTTCTAGTGATGACTTGAAAACTTCTTCTAGAATCCATCCAGAGATAACCTTTTCTTTCATTAGCCTCCACTTTTCTTATGATTTCCATTTTGGGGCCCAAACCCATTGATCTGTGCTTCTTCCTTTTTTTTTTTTTTTTAACATGCTGGTAATAGCTGGTGAGGCAGGCTTATCTGCTTTTCCATCTTCTATTTGTTTTGCTGTTCATTGATTCTCTTTAAGGGATTTTGGAGACAGATGTTCATTTTGCCTTTTATAGGCGGCACACAGCTAAGTAGGATTGGCTAGTTCAGAAACCCATGCTTTCCCTGTGTGAGCTTTATAGCATCTTCACTGCAGATATGCTGCTGCAGCCCAATACCAAAGCTTTGTTTTTCTCTAGGTAGAGGCAGAAAAGGGAGAATGGGCAGGTGTAAAAAGACTTTGTAAAAAAAAGAGCTTCACTCTCAGGGCATGTCTGCATTGGCCATTTTTATGTGGTTCAAGCAGTTAAGACGCTGACTGTGTTTTTTTAAGATTGGCAGGTTCACAGTTCGAGGCTCAAGTGGGGTTGGCTCACATGACTAGTCCCAGCTTCTGCCAACCTTGCATTTTGAAAGCATGCAAATGCAAGTAGATAAATAAGTACCACTTTGGTTGAAAGGTAAACTGTGTGGTCATGCTGGCCACATGACCCATAAAGTAATCTTTGACTAATCTTTGGCTTAGTAATGGAGATGAGCACTTCCCCCTACAGTCGGACATGACTTGACAACCTTGTCAAAGAGGAATATCTTTACCTTTTACCTCCCCACCCCCACCTTATGTTAGACTGTCCACATGAGGCAGGGCCAAAGATCCAGTTCAAGTGCAGACTGTCTTCACATGGGAAAGCCAGTTCTGCACCAAATCCAGGCCGTTCCTCCCTTAATCCAGATTTATAAAACTCACAATTTGCTCTGGATCTTCCAGGAAAATCCAGAGCATTCTGTAGGGCAACTGTTTACACAGGGTTCCACTGTACTGTCCATCACCGCTGCCGTGAGTCATTCCTTTTGAGGCCACAGCAAGGTGCCCAGCCTCATTTTCAACATTAGAGGGAGTGGCTCATGCCAGCAGCAACAAGTGACACAGTGAGATGGTGTGTAGACAGCTGCCTGGTGTTGCTCTGGAGTGCCCTGGTAACAGGGGAAATTTGGGTCAGCTTCAGGGCCAGGATACTCCAGTGTTTTCTGGTGAGGGTAGAGGCTTTGTTTACTGAAAGTGTAGACTGAGAGACTTTTGGCATGCTCAAATTGAAAGCATCTTTAAGATGCCTACAGAATTAGTTCTTTTTGGTAAAGAATTCATATCTTCATTATGATGTAAATAAATAGCCAAGAAGCTATCTATTCCTCTTCTCCTCTAAATTGTTCTGAATCTGAAGTCTTCATTTTGGTTTGTTAAAGTATATATTTATTATCCTGTTTTAATACCACCAGCCATTATTTTCTTCTGGGTAGAGTGTCTGGATTGTCAATCAGAAGCACCATTTTACTTTCTAATGCTTTGTGAGGCATCACTGTTTGACTCACAGGCACTTATTCTACAGAAAGTTCAGTCTTCTCCCTTAGGACCTATAATGCCTGCTTGAAACCAGCAGTTGAAGCCATCTGAGACAATCCAGGCTGAAGCACCATTCAAATGTAGATGGCTATTAATTTCATTCCCCACCCCCACTGAATTCAGGTGAGATAGAATTGCTATCATAAAATCGGTGATATGATATGATATGATATATGATAGAAGTGGTGGTTTAGTGGCCAATTCTCATTATCGGAAGATCAGAAGGTTGGCAGTTTGAGGCCCAAGTGAGCTCCCAACATTAGTCCCAGCTTCTGTCAACCTAGCAGTTCAAAAGCATGCAAATACAAGTAGATAAATAGCTACTATTTCAGTGGGAAGATAACAGCATTCAATGCAGTCATGCTGGCCAAATGACCATGGAGTCGTCTTCACACAACGCTGGCTCTTCGACTTAGTAACAGAGATAAGCACCATCCCCAACAAGCAGTCACAACTAGACATTCAGTCAAAGGAAAACCTTTACCTTTAGAAATGCCAAACTGATGCTCAAGCATGGTATAGACTAGACTGGATGAGGGCCAGTAAACTGAGGTTCTATCTAGATAAGAGACATTTTGGTAGGTCATGTGCACTGTCTCAGACAGGGTTACATTGTCTATGAAAGAAGAGGTTTGCAGTTTTGACTCTGACTCCTCCATAGGTTTGGAGTATCTTGCCAGCTACATTCCTTCTGGCAGAGAAAAAAACTTGTCTCAGAGATCCGTTGTCTAGTTAGTCTTTAAATTAGACAAATACTATATGTAGATCTATCTCTCAAGAAAGTTTTGAAACTAACTGTGTGTATGTGTACACCTTCAAGTCTCCAGTTGACTTATGGTGACCCCATGAATTTCATAGGGGTTTCTTAGCCAAAGAATTCTTAGAGGTGATTTTGCCAGTTCCTTCCTCTGAAATATAGCCTACAGCATCTGGTATATGTTGGCAGTCTCCCACCCAAGTTCTAATCAGGTCTGACCATGCTTAGCTTCCATGATCAAATGGGATCTGATGCCTTTAGGGTATTTAGATCTTTGAAAGTAACTAGTTCAAAATAATTCCTCTGGAGTGTTAACTGAGACCAGGCACATTACGAGCATATCACAGCAGTGGTTTGTTGACTTCATTGTTCCCCATTTCATTTAAGGGCACATTTCTCATTACTGCTTTATGCTCTTCACCTTGAGGCCAGGATACCTAAAGGATTGGCTGTCTCCACACTGGTGTACCTATACTTTGAATGCTCCTCAGAGACCTATCTCCAGTCTTTGTCATTTTAACTGTGGGTGGATATCAGTAAGAGAGCCTATTCAGTGGTGTTTTACACATTTTGAAATGGTCTCCCAAGAAGGCAACAACTTTGATGCTTTTTATTTGATAACAAGTTTTAATTTAATTTTCCAGATTAAAAAAAAACTATCTGGAATTCAGTAATGCAATTGCAGATGTGTAAGTTACAAATCTGTAACTTATCTGTATTCACAAACAATACATTGACACAATTGTGGCAGTATTACCACAACGATGAATGCTATCCCAAACCTATTTTATCAGGTTGTCGCTAAATTGGATGAAGGAGGTCTGTTCACCAGGCAATCAAGGCACAAGGAAGATGGTGTTTCTATCAACTCCTACCAACCTTCCAGGTTGTGAAAATCAGAAGCGGAACCTCTGTTGTAAATCCTCATTGCAGCCTTGCTGTGGCTGGGTTGAAAGGGAAGGAAACATCCTCCTATGCCTCAGTCAGAAGCTGAACAGACCTCCTTCATCAGATCCAGCAGCTGCATGGTAAAGGTTTGGGGGATTGGGCTATGTAAGGCTATTCATATGTAACTATTTCCAGAAGCCTCCTCAGCATGGCCAATAGTAAGCAATACGTAACCTAATTATGCATACCAGCAATGTCAATGATGTAAAGTTCTGGCAATTATTTATTATGTATTTTAAAACATTTTGTTGATATGGTTTATTTTGATAATGCTTTTTTAGAGATGTGTTTTTTTATCTTACTTTAATTTATTATTTTATTTTTATTTTTATTTTATTTTTGAGCAGTGGCTCAACTGGTTAAGACGCGGACTCTGTTGATTGCAAGATTGGCAGGTTGGCAGTTTGAGGACTGGGTGCTGCATGATGGGGTGAACTCTCATCACTAGTCCTAGCTTCTGCCAACCTAGCAGTTTGAAAGCATGCAAATGCAATAGGTACCACTTTGGTGGGAAGGTAAACAGTGTTCTGTGTAATCATGCTGGCCACAGGATAATAGAGTAGTCTCTGACAACACTGGCTCTAGTAATGGAGATGAGCACTGCCCCCTATGGTTGGACATGACTTGACAACCTTGTCAATGGGGAATACCTTTACCTTTACCTATTTTACAATGTTTTTAATATTTTACTGTTTGCCCACCCTGATAATGCATTTGTTTAAAGGACAGAGTTTAAGGAATAAACACACTGTTTCTCTGTTTGTTTGTTTTTCACACTTATCCTTCTTGTCATTTTGTTGTACCAGTTCAGAATATATATCTAGGCATGGTGTAGTGATTTGAGTATTGGATTATGATTCTGGAGACAGGGTTTGATTCCCAGCTCAGCCATAAAATGCACTGGATAACCCTGGGCAAGTCACACTTTCTCAGCCTCAAAGGAAGGCAATGGCAAACCTCCTTTGAACAAATCTTGCCAAATAATCCCCATGATAGGTTCATTTTAGGATCACCATAAGTTGGAAATGACTTGAAGACACACAACAACAATATGCACAAGCAGCAGCAGCATGGGTGTGAATTCTCTTTTCCCAGGTTATTCAGTCAGTATCATTCTACTGTAGAGTTAAATATCTGCATTGCTAATCAGGATAAACTCTTGAAAATCTCAGCTGGAACTAAATGAGCTCCTCTTAACCCTTTTTTGGCTGTTTGTGGCACTTTTTCGTTATAAGAAACAGAAATCCCTGTTAAAACATAAGTGGGAAATCTTTGGCTTTTCAGATGTTTCAGACTTCAGTTCCCAAAAGCCCCCTTAGTATGGCCAATAGTAAGCAATTATGGGAGCTTCAAAGGCACCACCACATTTCACTAGTTGTAAGAGATCAGTGTACCTGTTAAGTTGCATTGACATAAAAAGATACCAGTGAAATGTATTTCTCAAAGATAAATCAGTTTGTTGTGTCTGTATGAAGCTTGTTAGATGGCCTTGCCAAGTGACTGTCTGAACCTACCTTACAAGATTGTTGTGGGGACAAGACTAATTACATTTATATGACCCCAAGCTCTTTGCTGAAGAAGTAGAATGAAAAGTACTGTAGATGGAACAACAGCCACTGTTGCTGCATTCAAACCTTCCTGAAGATAGATAATACATTAGAAATACCTGAAATAACTTTTATTTGACATTCTAAACAAGAAAAGAGTCCAGATAAACTGGAGCTTGAAAGTTTACTTTTTGGACTACAACTTCCAGAATTCCCACCCCCCCAGTTATGTTGACTAGGGGATTTTGAAAGTTTATTTTCCAATCTTTGAGATAAAGACTTGGCTGTGATCATTTGCTGTATCTACACTGCAGAATTAATGCAGTTGGACACCACTTTAACTGTCATGGCTCAGTGCTATGGAATTCTGGGATTTGTAGTTTTGTGAGATATTTAGGCTTCTATGTCAGAGTTGTAGTGCCACAACAAGCTACAAATCCCAAGATTCCACAGAATGGAGTCATGACAGTTAAAGCAGTGTCGAACTGCATTAAACAGTAAAAGGACAGGGTGTCTTTCTGGTTTCTCAAAATTAAAAACTGTCCTTTTCACCCCTCAGGTCTAGGATACAGATCGAGACATCGACCAACAAGGGGACAAAGATTCCAGCTTGCACCTCGGTAAATAACTGTAATAGAAAGTTATAGAAGTAGAAAGTGAATATATTGTTTAGTTTTAAAGTCGAAAAAAAATAGGTTATTTAGAATTTTTGACATCTTTCTAAAGAAATTACTTAATTGGGTCCTTCTTTCCTTTTCTTCATTTCTGTTTGCATATTGACTGATTATAAACTGAGATATGCGTGTTCTGCTTAACGAAAACCATTAGAAAAAATAACAGCTGGTAAGATTAAGTCCCAAAGCTTTCTATTCACTCACTAAGGCAGGGATGGGAATTGTGCATCCCTCTAGATGTTGTTGGACTACAGCTCCCAAACACCCTAGACAGTGTAGGAAGTGCTGAGGAAGGTTGGGAGTTGAAGTTCAACTAAATTTGGAATGCTATCCTGTTCCCATATCTGCACCAAGGGTTTTTTTCTGGTACCTCCAGCTCTCTACTGCCACATGTGGCAGCAAGCATGGACCAGCCATTCTCATGGAAAAGTCAGTGTGGAAAGACAATGCTGTTCAGTTTTGGGGGCTAACACAGCCTAATGTATAGATGTAGCTATACATGTTATGGAAATAGTGAGGGTAGAGCCAAACAGTCTTTATTGGTACTATCTTTTGAATGCATACTAATAAAACCTTCTACACCGCTGCTGTCTTCCAGATGTGCTGGACTGCAACCCACAGCATGTCCATCTGATGTGATCTTGAGTGTGCTGGAGGGGGATGGTGGCTGTTCTAGTTCAAGGCCACACTGGCTTGATCATATCTAGAGAACAGCAGTCTTGGTGGCGGGTATTTCATTGGTTATGAAGAAGGGACTGAGTCTCAAGATGTTAAAAAAAAAAGTGTTTTAGTATACAGAAATTAACATACTTTGAGAGACATTTACATGACTCCTTCACAGTTTGTTAAAATAAGGAAAGGGACAATATTACCTGCATGGGTAACTTTTTAAAGTTTTTATGCAGTATGCAACCTCTGGATGGGCCAAGGGACAGGATACTGGCTCCTGGACCTGCTACAGTCACCAAAGCTTCTTGTTAATTGTCATCAAGTGGGCTTTGACTTATGGCAATCTATAAATGAGAGTTTATCGACTTTGAGGGTGGTAATAACAACAAATCAATGAGAGATCTCCAACAGCCCTCTCAGGTCCTACACACTCAGGGCTGTGGCTTTTTCATTCTATATACTTGCAATATGCTCTTCTTTTCCTACTGCCTCCCCCTTTAACAAGCCTCATCTCTTAACCTTTTGTAAATTAAACTTGTCTTTACTTGTCTGTATATTAACTAACAAGTTATTTACAATTATACATATGAAAGGCTCACTCATGCACTTCTAAGTTAATGTATGAAACATACATTTTTACATTTCAATTCTGTGTAGTCATGCATACTTTTTCATAAAGCATTCTCTTTCTGTGTATATGTGGATTGTGAATACATTTTTGCCTTATGATAGTTTATTTGTGTTTGTAGATGGCCCAGATGACTCATCTCATCAGTGGAACAGAATAAAGAGAGTGTGCATGGACAAAGAATTCTGATTATGTATGACAAATTAATTATTAAAATTAATAGACTGATTTAATTTGTAGAAAGAGTGGTTAGGTACAATATACCGGTAGTTTTTGTTTTTGTCTTAATTGAGCTTTGTGATATACTGTGCTTTGTTCTTACAAGCTGCACTTATTTTCATGAGTATACTGTTGCCCTCTGGATCATAAGGCATACCTTTGAAAGACAATACAAGTTTACAGCCATCAAAATAATAATAATGGCAGTTCAAAGGAATTTAAAAATCTTAACAGTTTTCTGCAGAGGTCTATGGCTGGTATCCTGCCAATGACATACACATATGCAACAAATTATTTGACATTGCACAATAGTCATGTTCCATTGACAGTGGCGGAAGCAGACATACGCATGTGAATGTACAAAGGGTACATATAATTGTGCATCTTGGTTGGTTCAATAAAGGTATCATTGTTTGGATGTTATTGGATTTGCTATATGGCCAACATGGCTACCCCTAGATATACCTTGGAGAACAGATCTCTATGTTCCACAAGGGCTGCTATAAACCCTCTAAGCTAGTGTGCTGCTCTTGGGTACTCTGGATGAGCCTGCCCCATCACTAGTGTTAAAGTAAGATTCAACTGCAAGTCTTGACCAACTTCTGTAAGTATAATAGGGGGTCAGTATCTTTTCCATTGCCTCAGGCAGTTAAGTGTCATAGGCTATCTGGGGTATAGTTAAGGGGGCAGGGAGCAAACGGATGGCATTGCCAAATGAAAATTTCCTTTGGAAATTGGAGGCACTGAAAATTATTTACACCTAGAACTCTTATATTGGCTGTGTTTGTATTCCCTTGATAATTTTGCCTGCTCCTGTTTCTTTGCATGCCTAAACTATAGTTCCAAATTCTCAACTGAAGTTTCAAGGTACTAGAATGCTAGAAATTTGGAGACTGGAGGAACAGTTTATTGGAGGGACAGAATTCTTATTTGGGGACAAAGACCTCATTTTGTGGTTTGGCCCTAGTACCTGCTTTCAAATGAGCTCCAAGAGACATGTTATTATAGTATACTTAATTCTGTAGATAGGTGCTATTTTGTTAAGACCAATGTTGGACATCAAGGTGTACTAATGCCTGCATTCATGTCTGCATGTCACAGCTGACATGAAGGAGGACTTAACAAGTGCAAATCCCAGCCCTGGTGTTCTGTCAGTGCCTTGAAGAGGCACATAATTTGTGTCATCATACAAACCCAGCCCCACAGTTACCAAGGAGCTGAGAAGGGCATTGCATCTGGGAATGGTTGCTTTTGTGGGGGAGAAAATCAGCATATACAATAACTGTCACAATTGGACCATGATTAGAAATTGTACCAGAAAAGTGACTGTGACTACTTAAGAAACAATCTTGGGAAAGGCTCCGCTTAGACATTTTGAATTCCCTTCTATGGTTCCTGGAAAGTGCAGCTGGTCCACGTCCTTTATCTTGAAAAGCGAAGGGATCACTCCCCTTTTGCAGTAACCCTTCCACTTACTGGGGCCTACCAGTAGCAATTTGCAACAATAGAGGAACAAAGCTGCCATTTGACCTAGAATACAATTTTCAACTAATTAATAAAGTGACCATTAGTGCCCGAGGGGATAATAACAGGAGTAAGAGCAAATTACTGTGCTAACTAATGCTTGTTAAGGGGGTGCAGAGGAGAAACGGTCATTGTATTGCAAATGTCTTGAGGCTCTATTCTTTTTTTCTCTTCAAACCCTCCACCACCACCACCTAATACTCTTAAAGTGCTCCCACTCAACACTTGCTCCTTCTAGGACCCTTGCAAACCATGTTAGAATTAGCCCTTCAAAGATCAATCAGGATCTAATTGTTGCTAACAAAGTGCCACCTGGTGAGAAATGTTACAATATACCTTCATTACAAAGCATTCAGTCTCTGAGCCCCACAACTACAGTAAAGGAAAGGGGTGAAGGGAGCGACTCTATTGCCCCTGCTGTTCTCGGGCACCTGTGATGCTTGTAAAAGACTTCAAGGCAAGGAAAAATGTGCTGTTTGCACTGCATTCAGCAAAGTTAGTTCTGTGTCAGGTCTATGATATCTAAGAATGATTCTTTCAGGTGCTCAGATCTAAATGTGGTGTGTTTCTCCATGAGCAGTGGAGTTTTTCCATATACCAATCAAATAACACAGTAGGCCTCCTGGTAGATCAAGGGAATAATTGTGATTCTGCCCAAGTATGACAAACAGTTTGCAGTATTTAGAGTTAACTTTTTCCTTAGGGAAAAAACAATCAAAAAAGGGGGCGGGGAGAGAAATAAATTAAACTCTGTTTAAAAAATGGATGGAGGAGAAAATAAAAACTCCTGTAAAACCTTCTTCCTTCAAGATGAAATCAGAAAGAGTCACGAAGGAAAAATATCAGAACTCCATACCCTCCAACTGCCCTTATTTGGCAGGGACAGTCCAGATTGATCCTCTGTTCCACTTTTTCAACTGCTAGTAAAATGTTCCAATTTTCTCTCTTCCATTCACTTTGTTTTTGGCATATTTCAGTTGCTGCAAGCTAAGTTCAAAGTGGAAAAGTAGCTTACAATCAAATTAACTCAACAGAGGGAATAGGAGAATCCTGCCCTTCCCAGTAGGCTGAAACAAAAGCAAACTGTTGCAACCTCTTCTAGTTTGTGCATTCTTTCCCACTGATATCCTTTACCATATTAACCACACACTGATGTTGCTTGGTTATACGTGTCCCAGTTTTCATCTAAGAAATGTTGGTACGGTATGGAACTCTGCTAAAGTTAGTCATAACATCTCAATAAATACTGCAACCTAACAGTTTCAAGCATTTTAATTGCTGTGTATACCTCATACATGCCTATATGTGTATTGTTACCCTCTTGAGCACTGCTGATCACTTTATTAGTTCTGTAATGTTTGTCCTATATGATAAGTCAATGTTATCCTGCAATTTGCAAATTGAGAAATTAAGTCTAATTGAGAAGAGCTTACCAAAGGCCACCTAGTGAGTTAATTCAAATCAGAGACTCACTGATTTGTCCCTTAGATTATTATAGACTAGTTCTAGGTTCACATTGTGAACATCAGTATACGTTTTGTGTTGCAAAGAACTTTTGGAATTCACAAAGGCAGTTATGAATGCATAACCACCTTAGTTACATGGCCAAATAATATAGCACTTACAGTATCTCCCAACCTGAATCCCCCCCCCCACCAATTCTCACTTATTGGTCAGCTGCAAGCAACAGAGGTCAGTCCTCTTGTTGATCAAGAAGCAGCTGACTGAGATTCCCACTTGCATCCATCAGTGGTCTCTTGTAACAATCAGAAGCAGGATTCTTAACTCAGTTCCCTCTTGCACTAGGGGTAGGCAACCTTTCCCCTTTAAGGGCCGAAGGACTTCAGTTCCCAGAATCCCAGGAGCTATTGGCCAACATGGGACTATTGGCCAACATGGCTGAGGCTTCTGGGAGCTGAAGTCCCTCGGCCCTTAAAGGGGGCAGGTTGCCTACTCCTGCAAGTAGTGGTGGAGGAAATGTCAGTCAGCTGTTTCCAAAACAACAGGGGAATAGACCTCTGTTGCTTACAGTGCATGCTGCGTGGTAAGTGAGGTCCCTATGTATTCCCTAAATTAGTGAATACATAGGGATCGTAAATACATACCCAGTCAGAAATGTTTAACTGGGTTATGCACTCGTAACTGCATTGGTGAATTCCAGCATTTACTGTTTGGATTACAACTCCCAGAATCCCCACAGCCAGCATAGTTCTTCTGGCTCTGGGGTGCTAGGAGCTTTAGCTGCCAAAAGCAAATGTTCAAGTTCTGGTACTGCCTTGGTATATGTTTCTTAGATCTGAGTAAGAAAGATGGGATGATTCTCAATTATACTTTTGTTCTAGGGAAGAATACAAACAGGGCAATTCCTCCAGGCCTACTATAGCAATGGAGAGCATGCACAGACATAACATCAATCTGTTTGACATAGTTGGGACCTTCTGTTAGTTGCCAAGGTGAGAAACAACAGAATCACACTATTGTTGGAAAAATAAGGTGATCATCTTCACCAACAGATGCTGGGAGGTGGAAGCAATGCACTGAAAGTGAAAGCTATGTGCTACGCACCTTGCTCTGTATCTCCCACCCCATCCCAAGTTAACATGCTGCCTTCAGGTATGGTGGACAATGCTGTTTCATCTCAAATGTTGAAAAAAAGATACAGGTGCCACTCCAGTTGGCTTCTCCCTGAAAAATAAAATGTCCTCATTTGGACCACATCTTGGCAACATTGGTTTTTTGAACTAGAACTCCCCAAATTCTATGCTGGCTAAATAGCTTTGCCACACATTTGCTTTGGGGACACATTCTCTTTATACTTGAAGAACTGTAAAGGGAATACTCAGCTGCTGAAACAAGAAGAGTTCTGTCCCTTGCAAATCTTCACTACTTTTGCTCTTAGGTGAGGAGTGTAATAGTCATGGGGTGTATAACTACACAGCACAATTATAGTAGTTTGATTTGTAGCTTCAAAAGCATTTAGAATTCTCTAGCATACCACCTGAACTACAGCACTAGAGGTCTCTAGCATTCAGTTCTGAGTACTTCATCAGAATATAAATCCCAGGAATCCATAGGATATAGACATGGTAGTTAAAGTGATAGCCAAAGATTTTAAATCTGTAGTATAGAAATCCCCTTAGAAACCCAATAGAAACTGGTTTACACACACATACACACAAAGAGACAGAGCTTTAAGCAGAGGCTTAGGAGTGACAAGACCTGCTCCTGGAACTAATATTTTTAAAAATAAAAATGTTGACTTATTTGGCTTGGTTATGTGATTTTTTTATTTGTTTTATTAATTATGCACTTATTTTTTACAAAGGGCCCTAAAAAGCCTCTAATTAAAACATGTGGTGGCCAAGATCCTGCATTGGGAGATACACATTTATCACATAGCTCCAATTCATGACACTTGCCTCCAAAATCTAACCTTGCTAGCAGCACAGTCCCCTCCCCATGACCAGTCCTGTGGTGTCAGAGCGTGCTGGGATAAGCACAGATGTGAGCAACTATTTTCCTGTATCTGGATGTGCTTGGACAGGCATCTACAGGGGTCTCCAGAGGTCCTCAGGAGGTCTCTGCAGATGGTGTCCTTATAGCATGTCCAACTATAGGAAAATAGTAGGACATGTCCCATGTTATCCCTGCACTCTCCAACAACACAAAAATTGATGTGTTAGGGGGGGCTGCACTGCTTAAAAGCTGTGTTTAGAGGCATGCTGATCATTATAAGGTCCGAACAAAATTCCAGTCTCTACAACAATGCAAAAAGTGAGTTGCAGTGATGTACGTCTGACCTAATGCCATTGTAATTCACTGAGATGCCAGACAATATCATAATAAACATGCTAAGCGAATTAAAACAGAAGGACTTCATGGGGGGGGGGGCAGATAATGGGATAATATTTAAAATATCTCAAATTCCAGATACAATAAACAACTTTCAGCAAGCCACCTAAAGCTGAACAAGGAAGGAACAAATCTACAGTCAGGTACTGCCACAAAGAAGGCCCTGACCTGTGTTCCCTACCAATATCCCTAAGATGTGAGACATAGGAAAGCCTTCAAAGCAGATCTTAAGGCTTAAGCTGTAGCCAGGCTGATACTAGAAGAAGAAGCCCTTCAGCTATGCAGGATCCAAGCTATTTGAGTTTATAGGTTAATTCAAGCACTTTGAATTTTGTTTTACATACAAAATGCACCACATTTTTGTTACATTTCAGAATCTAGAACCTGCACTATTGCATTAAAATCAAAAAGTCTAGAACTAAACCAGCTTCAAAAACCAACATCCTATACTATGGAAGTTCTGGGTTTAGAAGACTCAATAGCTGCGTTCAGACATCACACTAAACCATGGTTTATCATGATGCAAGCAATCTCACACTTCCTCAGGGCTTGCACACTCCCCACTCCCAGCACAGCTTTAAGGTAGAGATTACTTCAACTTTAGGTTAACTATATGTTAATACTTCTGCTTTCATTTTCGTTAACCCCAGATCAGCACATCTGCCCCTAAACTTAATCTTAACTTTAGCTGCTGAAAACAAGTGAGTTTTTTTTAAAAAAATGATTGTTTGTGGTTTATTAATTTCCATTAACTTATCTAAGATTAACCCCAGTTTGTCCAAATAGCATCAACAGGGCAACAAGGCTCAGTTAATAACACATGAAAGCAAACATTTCCAAACACTTATTTGCAACTGCATTGATGGAAGGGAGGAAACTGTGGAACTGTGTAAGTGCAGGGGAAGCATAAATTCATCCCTATCATGATGAATGATAGTTTTTCATGATGTCTGAATATTACCCTTGACTTTGGTTTCCATTGAACAATGCCTGCGGTTCATATTGTCAGGAGGAAAGAATAATTGTAGAAGTTGTGAGTTTTTGCTACGTCTGCATATAATTTGGGAGGTGCATCTCTTACGGCTTCTCCATCAAACTGAATGGGGTGTTACTAGGTTGGCACACCTGTAGTCTCAATAGTACTGCAGCTTTAGAGTCTCAAGAAAAAAGTGGCAGCCAACTGCTAACAAGTTCATTGACCAAACAAAACAATCTGTTCTCCTTTTAAAATCTGTTAGATATTGACAGGGCTTCTTTTCTCCTCATCTATATCTGAGGATGATTCATGACAGCTAAAACTGACATAATATGGGAAGAGGTAAGTGAAATATTTTTCTTTGTTGACTTCTCTCTCCATTACCGCAGAAGGCGTTCTGACAATGGAGAGCTTCCACGTAAACCCCTACCATCCTTCCTCTTTGCCTTTGTTGACTTTATGAATAGATAGGACAGGTGTTTCTGGCAATACACTTTACTCTCTCTTTAGTTGCTAGAGTTTAGTACTTCTCTGTGCCTTTGGAAGGCCAACTTTTTATCTCCCATTAAAGCACAGCACGGCTTGTCTCTCCTTTCAGGTTGCCCACATCAGCTCAACACTGTCAATTCTGTTCAGTGTTGATTTACAGTGTAGTAAGATGGCAATTCTGTGGTGGACTCGGTCTCTGCTGACTTATGCAGAGCACTTGTCCCCCGTCTATTGACTGTCTTGCTATGAAGTCCTCAATGAATTCACCTCAAGGTGGCCCCACATAGGCCCATTACTAGACTGTGTGAAAGCGCCTTAGGTCTGTTCTCCTACTGACATACAGAAGATGGATGGAGATACAAGTCTCATTAGCATTAGAGAGAAGGCTTGTGAAAATCTCCCAGGCATCACTGGAAGAAAAGCATGGCATACCTTTTGTAGTCTGTCAGGGAGAGACTATGCGTGGATGTTTTAATTGTTATTCTTCACAATTTTTATCAGCCTTTTCCAGCAATTTTAGAATGGGGAAAGTGTGATGGTCTAATTGACAAACTCCTTTGTCACCTGATGATGTCTTGGAATTAGAGAAGAATTGAGCATATACGTTTGATCCGTTTCCAAAACTTAACATCCTGCTTGAACTCTAGTTTCCCTGACCCCCACTATCTAGGGAAACCTGTCTATGTGTATGTACATCTGGTTTTCTGTAAATCTGAGTGTACCGTTGTATAGCTTTGCTTGCAGTTTGCTGCCCCTGAAGCCAGAATTACAACATAGTGCTCAGGATTTTCTCCAGGTTTCATTAAATAATCAGAAAGTTCCTGGTTACATTCATCTCCAAATGGTGATATGAACAATAAGAGTCGTGAAGAAACTGGAATGGAACTTTCTTCTCCTTCACCCTGATTTTTGTACGAGTGAGTTGAGTTTATATATTTATATATATAAATTATAATCCATGAAAAAGACATATTTATACAAACAACATTTAAAAGAAAAGAGTAATCAATAAAACTGGACACCTAGGCTTTGGCAGTCGCTGTTAATTAGTTTTCTTGGGAAAACCTGCCTGTGGTTATTTTAAAAAAAAAAAATTAAAGCCCCTGTAGTTAAAACCCACTGCATTTCCTTTTGTGCAGCTGAATGTTGTTAACAATGTTGCATTCTGGTGAAGTAAAAAAATCTAAAACTGCACTGAAGTGTTAGTAATTGGTTCTTGAGCAGATCCCCCCTAATGCTATTCACTTTTCCCTGCTAATCTTCCTGTGTGAGCTCTAACAATGCAGCACCAAGTGAGAAGGAAATGTCAGGTTATGTTTCAGGGCCAGCCTCCTGCCCACCCTCCATCTGTGCTGATGTCAGTGCTTAGAGGAACATATGCTGCCTGTTGCTCACTGGCCATCTGTTAGCTGAGCTGATGAAGTGTCCCAGTTGCCCAGACAACCCAACCCTCCACGGCGAGTGGCACCACAAACATTTTCTGCTCGGGTTTCACTTTTATCCCTGCAAAGGAATGGCAGGAAAAGGAAGGGGGGTGTTACACTGCCCAACACGCCACCTCCCCTCCAGAAAATAGGCTTTTCCAATTTTATTTTATTTTTTTTCTAGAGAGAAATGGTTAGGAAAGTAGTAGCAAGTAGCAAGTACATTTCTATACTGCTTATCAGTGAACTAGCACTCCCTAAGTGGTTTATAATGTGGCAGAATTCAAAGATATAGCCATATTAGTCTGCAGAATGAGTAGAGAGAGAGATTTTGTAGCACTTTTGAGACTAAGGGCCAATGCAGACCGGCCTAAAGGGCCGGCCTGGGGATGGAGTTGGGGCAGGGCAACCACACGCCAGTTGCCCTCACTCTGCCCCGGTATTGCTATCACGTCACATGCCCAGCTGCATGGCACACATGCTGCGCCAAAGGGGTGCAAAAGAGCCGCAGTGGCAGCTCTAAGGGCAACTTTTTTGCAGCCCCAAAAAGGAGTTGCATTTTGCCACCCCAAAAAGGAGGATCGGGGCCACGGCATGTGATTGCCAGGCCCTGATCTGGCACTCCCAGGGGCAGCACAGAGCCATCCCTTAGCGGCCGTCTGCATCAGCCCTAACTGAAAAAAAGAAGTTGACAGCATGGGCTTTCGTAGACTAAAGTCTACTTCCTCAGATGCATTTAGTGGTGTAATAGTAGTGCAGAAGTACTGCAGCCACTCACTCACAAACCATAAGGTTGCAAGTTCAATACCAGCCAGGGGGCTCAGGCTTGACTCAGGCTTGCACCCTTCTGAACTTGCTAAAATGAGTACCCAGCTTGTTGGGGGCAATTGACTTGCCCATTGTAAACTGCTTAAGTACTTGCTATTGCTATTTACTGACGTACGGAAGGATGGAAGGCTGAGTCAACCTTGGGGACTTTCAAGATCGAATTTACAACATTGTGGCTGCAGAATTGGCATTTAACCACTGTGTCACCAGGACTCCTTAGCAAGATCTTATACACACTTGTCCAAGGTTGTGCTGCCTTCTGAGTAGGAGCCAGCGTGGTGTGGTGATTTGAACCTTGGACTCTGATTCTGGAGACCAGGTTTCGAACCCCGGCCTGGCCATGTCAACCCACTGGGTGACCTTGGGCAAGTCATATTCTCTAAGCCTCAGGGGATAGCAATGGCAGAAACTCCTCTAAACAAAACTTGCCAAGAAGCCCCCATGATAGGTTTGCCTTGTTGCTGTGTGCCTTCAAATTGTTTCTGACTTATGGCAACCCTAAGGCAAACCTATCATGGGGGTTTCTTGACAAGTATCCTCAGGGAGGATTTGCCATTGCCATCCTCTGAGGCCGAGAGAGTGTGAGTTGCCCAAGATCACCCAGTGAGTTTACATGGCTGAGCTGGGATTTGAATTCTGGTCTTCAAAGCTGTATTCCAACACTCAAAACACTATACCACGCTGGCTGCCTTAGGGTCACCGTAAGTTGGAAATGACTTGAAGGCACACAACAACAACAATGGTTAGGATTGTCATGCTGCTGCAGCAGTCCATAACTTTTGAAACTTGGGAGATCCAGGTCTTCTGGCCCTCACTATGTAAAGAAACACAATGGGTGACATTGGACTGCTCTCTCTCAAATCAGCCTGACCTACCTCGCAGTGTGGGATTCGCACAGCTCTCTACAGGTTGTAGCTGACCCTCTAACTCTCTTGATTTCACAGGAACAGTCCCAATTAATTCCCCGTCATCTCATTTTTTCAGCTGCTTTTCAAATGTCCCAGTTTCTCTCTCCCCTTCCCACTTTTCCCATTTGTCCACAGTTTGCTTACTGCTGCAAAGTGGTACTACACTCTTATAGTGCCATTATTCTATTTTAACTGCTATGGCTGCCTCCTGTGGAATTTTGGGGTTTGTAGTTTTCTGGCTGAAAACTCCCAGTGTCCCTCCCTAAACTGCAAATCCCAGGACTCCACAGGCGGCAGTCATAGCAGTTATACTGGAATAATAGCACTATAACATACAAGAGTAGTTTGCATTCAATTAGTTCAGTAGGGATGAAGGAAGAGGAGGGAGTAGAATCTTTCCCTTCCCAGTAGTCCCAGACAAAAGCAGAATCCTGCACACAGAGATTTGTGGGTTCTTCCTAGTATGATTCCCATCACTGTTGTAAAGTAAAAAGGAAGGGATCTGTGTATACCACCTCAAGCTTTTTAAACACATTTTTTTAAAAATGGCACTGGCACTAACATATTGCTTTGGGCACTGTGGCTAGTGAAAATGATACATTGATTTCTAAACATACACCATTGATTTTTTGCAGCCCTTTCACATTACACAGTTATAGTACCATGATTCCACTTTTACTGCCATAGGATGTTATCACACGGGGAGTTGCGGGGAGAAAGTGGAAATAAACGGGACGAGCGGAAGACTTTAATTTACGGGATTTGTCCCGTTCCGCCTTGTCTGATAACTAAAATCGAATTTAAAAGGGGGTTAATTTAAACAAAAACCTGATCTTTTCAAATCCTCAAAAATCCCGAAAATGAAAAGATCAGGTTTTCGTTCAAATTAACCCCCTTTTAAATTCGAATTTAGTTATCAGATGAGGCGGAACAGGACAAATTCTGTAAATTAAAGACTTCCGCTCGTGCCCATTTATTTCTACTTTCTCCCCGCAACTCCCCATGTGATAACGTCCATAGTCTCACCCTACAGGCTCATGGGATTTGCAGTGTAGATAAAGGCCATTTAGAATTCTCAGCCAGAAAGCTCTAGTGCTTCACCAAACTACCAATCCCAGAATTCCATAGGAAGAAGAAATGGCAAAGTAGAACCATAGTGTAGTGTGAAAGGGCCCCAGGTAGTTGTTACCATTTAGGAGATAGCACTGTAATTCTGGGAAAATAGCCATCAATCTCATTTAAGTAACTTCCATCCATGAAAATAAAGATGCTGGCTCTACGTTCAGGGAGCAATTCTCCTTCTAGTTTCAGTCTGTGCATATAAAAAAGGGCTGTGCTATGGGAAAGTCCCAATTCCAGTTCTTGGGTATGCAATTTAATAGCATACATTGCTGGATTTCAAACTCCCATAATCTCTCATCATTAAATCCATCCATCCATCCATCCATCACCTGGCCTATAACTAAGGATTTCAGGGTCAAGTCCAATAGAAACAATTGGAGACAATAACAGTAAGAATCACTATTACTGTACATCACATACTTATGTAGTTGTGAATGGGTAAGTGTAACCAAGTACATCTCCTGCTCTGACACACACACACACCAGCCCAGCTGAACTGGGAACCAGATCAGGCAATGGAGGCCTGTTTAGCTTCAAATGGGGCTCAAGAAGAAGGATTTTTCCGGCTCCCTCTCACAAGTGAGCAAGGCTGCAACAAGGACTTGTAAGAGAGGTCCCGCTTCTGATTGTCACAGTTTGTTCCCTGGCAGAAGGGGTGGCAGAAGTACCTCAATCAGAAGCAGAATAGACCTCCTTTGCTCAGTCTGACTGCTGGCTCTTAAGGTGGGCTGAAATGGCATTTCTGTAATCTTAATAGAAGAATATGCGGTCTTACAGAATACAGAGCAGTTCTGTATCCATAACTGCAATACTGAATGCCAGTCATAATTTTAAAAGACAAAAAATATTATATTAAAGCATTTATCGCTTAAAACCAGATAATATCAAACCCATCAAAACAATTTAAAGTCATGTTGATCGTAGCACGTGTGCAAGGACAAAATCAGACCCTAAAGGTTTCACTAGCTAAGATTAATAGGAGCTGGAGTACAACCACACTTGGAGGGCCATGTGTTCCCTACACCTGTCCCATAGAGTCCCTCTGCTAACCAAGTGTATCACAAAAACAAATAACAAATGTCAATCTGTCATGGCATGATGCTACTGCCAATCATCTGCTCACTTGGGGCAACCCTGCAAGTTGCCCATTGCTGTTCAGTTGGGTTTTGAGAGCTTGGAGCCTTATGGATCACTAATACCCTAAGGGTATACTTCTTCTCACTGGATTTTTGAGAAAATCACCAAGTATCTGACAAAATGTTGTACAAAATGTTCTCTAATCTTTCCTCGTCTCTCCTCCAGAGGAACCCTATGCAGACTACTGTGAACATGTGTCCTATTTCATATAGAATAGTTCTCTCTGGGCTGTCAAAGGACAATCCTCTCTTGCAGGAATAGGAATTGCATAGTCCATGAACTATGTGCAACTCTTGGGAGCCTGATGGGTCCCTATTTTAATCCCTGATTCTCCCCACACACAAAAAATGCCCAAAAATCCATCGGGGTGTTTTTTTCCCCTGCTACAAAATCATTTAGAGAAACTCTGGGAAGTACGGTAATTATAAAATACTCTTTTGGCAATTATTCCCAAACAGAAAAAGGTCCCCAAAACTGACCAAAAGAAATCAAAATGTCACTTTCAGTTCCACAAAATGGCAGTAGTGTGGTCTTCCAACCTTAACGCTCTCTTAGATGTTGTTCCTGTTGGGAGGAATCCTCTGTCTTGAACAGATGACTAGTTCAGGGCTGGTTTAAGGATCCAAGGCCAAGCATTACGGAGTCTTTGAGTTACCTGTCACCTGCTTTTAGGACCTAGGCAACAGCCAGAGCAGGCACACCAGTCAGCCACTATGCTGCAGAAGACTGTTATCTATATTCTTGTAGCTGTTATTGTTTATTTGCCAGAAAGTCATGGCAACCCACCCACCCCCCTCCCCATGGCCATATGGGTCTGGTACTTAACTGATACTTAACAGGGTATCAATTTAAGTGTTCTTAAAGCAACTCTAGGACAGAATGCTAGTTCTTAGTTTCAAGTTGACACACCAATAATAATAATATTTTTTAAAAAAGACAGCCCACTCTTGATGAATGAGCCTTACCTATTGAGCCAGGTGACTGTACCGGCCCTGTAATACAAGTTACTTTCCATGTGCTCACTGCTGGCACACCTCACAGCAATTTTCACCCTTCTTTTCCTTTTCCCCTTCTGCACTCCTGCCCTTTGCATGACCTCATCTGCTCTCATGATCTTTTGGGAACTCATTTTATACTGATCCCTCTCTTTCTGGCTTCTGCTCCTTCTCCCTCCCCCGATCCCTGCCTGATGTAGTTTGTCACCTTCTCATGCTGCACTCCTGCATTAGGGCATTCACACTCATTTTTTCCCTCCATGCTCCATCCTATTAAGGAGAAACCATTTGCTATTTGGTCAAGCAGTCCTTGCCTCCTGTGATGTGGGTAAGTAGGCTGCCAGTAAAATTCTGCACCTATGCCAGGACAGCTGAAACAACACAGACCTATTGAGGCATGAGGAGGGGAAGCACACTGACATTGCTGCCTTCCTTGGCTGCATCTGCACTGCAGAATTAATGTGGTTTGACATCACTTTAACTGTAATGGCTCCATCCTATGGAATCCTGTGATTTGTATAGAATCATAGAGTTGGAAGAGACCTCAAGGGCCATGCATCCAACCATCTTACATGCAGGAACTCACAATCAAAGCACCCTCGACAGAGGCCATCCAGCCTCTGTTTAAAATCTTCCAAAGAAAGAGACTCCACCACCCTTCGAGGCAGTGTGTTCCACTGTCAAACAGCCCTTACTGTCAAGAAGTTCTTCCTAATATTTATGTCGAATCTTGTAGTTTGTTGTGGCACCATAATCATCATCATCATCATCTTTATTTATACCCCGCCTTTTGCAGAGCAGTCAAGGTAGCTTAACAGCTAAGATAAATTGAGTAAAATTACCCTGAGGTAAACAATAAAACAATGTTACAAATAACAATATCCCCCATTAAAATATATTAAATAGACATATATCTTATATTAATATATTAAATAGAGATATCAGTTAAAATCATAAATTTCAACATAGGTTTTAAACTTTAAAACAGAACACTCTGACAGGGAAAGCTAAATGTCTCATGAAATTACAGATCCCCAAATTCCATTGCATTGAGCCATGGCAGTTAAAGTAACATCAAAGTGCATTAATTCTGCCATGTAGATGCAGCCCTTGTCTCTTCCCTCCATGTGCAGAGAGCAACACTGTAAAGAAGAGAGCCTCTGCTGTTGCATGGAGGCTCTCAAAGTGATAGGAAACCCGGGTTTCCTAGGTTTCCAGACTGGGTGAGAGTCTCCATGTGTAGTGGAGACTCTTCATTTCATGCCAGAGGGAAGTGATCAGTGATTTGGGGGGCTGGGGCGATCATGTACTCCCTCCTCAAGGGTTTACACATGGAAAATTGGAATAGAGATTAAGTGGCAAGACATGGCAATGGGGGGGTGTTTCTGGATATACTGGGTGGGAGTGGTCAGAGTAGTGATGCCTCTCATGAAGATGAGCATGATGAGCTTTAGGACTTTATCACACATAGCTTTTAAGCCACCATAAAATTTCAAAAATAGCGACTTTAGAAATAACTATCAAACAACACTGTCCCTTTGTTGCCTTGTCCTCAAAGTGTTGTTAGAGTGCACTGTACCATGGACAGGGAAAACCTATAAGAAAGCTTCCAATTGTGTTGGTATAGTGTTAATCCTCACTGTGCTAAATTATTCCAGCAGTCGTTCTGGGATTGGGCAGTCATATAGACTCAGTGTCTCCTCCTCTTGCCCTTCCACCTCACTATTCCAGAAGAGTATGGCTTCCTTTACTTATTATTATTATTATTATTATTATTTGGTTAAATCGTATTATCATAACCCAGGAATTGCATTAAAAACAAGAGAGCAAGAGAGCACCCATTCCCATTCTGTATACAAGGAAAGAGGCCAAACTTTGGCTCTTCCATGTGGCTTCCCCAGATGACTAGGCCCCCTTCCCCATGACGACATGCGGGATGGTTTCCCAGCTTTTGTACCATTTTATCTCCATTCTAAATGGTTCAAATGGCCTTTTAAAAGGTTTTGTTACTAGCAGTAAGGTAAAAATATGCTGGTATTTTTGATCCCATCCTTTTGTCTTCTTTGCCCTCCTTTAGCTACCATGGGTGGTTTCAATCAGACAGCTATCTTGTCTACTTTTTGGCTGCTATCTGGGAGGAATTATAAACTCTTATATAGCCAATGCCCTAAGATGGAAATTATAGTCAACATTTTCATCCCTGGAGAAAGTGACTAGACATCTACAGAGTTACACAGAACTCAAGTTGATTTACACAAGTTCAGTATGTGTAAAGCCTCATCTTGCTGTTGGATTCTACATGTATGTAAAATAATTTAAAAAGCTATTTTAAAAAAACTAGCTTCTGTATAAATGCTTTATTGATCATCTCCATTGTGGCTTTGATCCAGAAATTCCTTTTTTTGCACTAAAGCCTTTAGTGGAAGCATCTGCAAGGCCGACTGGGGAATTTTTTAATTGCAGAGGTCTGCTCAACAACAAATGAAGCAAAAAGAATTTCTGATAAAACATCCTGTGTTCATGGAGAGGGTTAGACTAAGATTTGAGGGTTGTTGTTTTTAAGCAATCAAACTTGATTAGGGTGAGAACAGGAGTAGATGGAGCCTCTGAGGGAATTTTATTTTTATTTTTTTTATTTTTTAAACCAAACCACTATCTGCCATTCAATGCCATCTGGTCAATTCGAAAGACAAGGGGGGTAGGGGGTAGAGACTCTATTCATAACTCATCTCCTGCACAGATGCTTTGCCATTATCCTGATGTGAACTCCATGAGCACTAAATTATTCCAGACTTACCTGGAACAATGCACACAAATTGTTCAGCTGCATGACAGAGAACTCTCAGCTGCACATTTATCCAGCCATGTGCTCAATGCCATACATCCATAACACTGGTACTCACAATGTACAGTCATTTCTCCACTAAAAGAAAAAAAGACTTCTTGCAGAAATCTAATTAATTTCTCCCTTAGTGGTCCTGACTCTGTTTAAGCTGCAGCATCTCTGTTATTCTTCAGCCCAATTGTGCCTGGAAGGCATTCTCAGAAAGCAAAGTGTGAAGAAACATTCAAGGCCATTTGTTGTGAAAGAGCTTCATGGTCCTTCCCACAGCAGTGAAAGTGTTAGGTGCGGTCTCTGTGTGTGTTTTGCTTTGTTCCTCATTTGGGCTATTGAATATTTACATTCCTATGCTGTTGGAATTCTTTTACTTCTTGTGGCACATCCACCTGTGGCACATGATGGACGGGCAAGAAGAGCCCTTCTGGTTAACTATTTTTTCACAGTTTATGGGGATGGGATGAGGTGAAATATGTCGCATCAAAAACAACCATGAATTGTTGTGCCATCTTGAAGCAGGGATGGGTAACTTGTCATTTATTTGTTTGCTTGCTTTATGTCCCACTAACATGGGACCAAAAGCAGCTTACAACAAGGTTAAAGTAAGATAGAATAAAATTCATGTGATAGAGGAAGTTAGAGCCAACGTGGTGTAATGGTTTGAGCTTTGAACTACAACTCTGGAGACCAGGGTTTGAATCCCAGCTCGGTCATGGAAACCCACTGGGTGACGCTAAGCAAATCATATGCTCTCTGCACAGAGGAAAGCCAACCCTCATCTGCAAAAACTTTGCAAAGAAAACCACCTGACAGGCTTGCTTTAGGTGGCAATAGGTCAGAAATGACTTGAAGGCACACAGCAACAACAGAAGATATTAAAATACAGTTAAACAAATTATCAAATTAAGATAGCATTAATTTTAAAAGTATAAAATGATTTTAAAACATAACAACAAAGATAAAAATGCAGCACACTCCCAAATGACACTGTTGCAACTTATTAATTATCAAATGCCTATTTAATTTATTTTTAAGTTTTCATCAGCTGGCAAAAGGAAAGCAGGGAAGGGAGAGCCTAAGCATTCCAATGAAGAAAAATTCCTCTTCCTGGGAGCAACCACCAAGATGACCCTCTCCCCTACCCCCACCAGATGGATCTGCCTAGCCATGCCATAATCCATTGGTATCTTCTAGTGTGTGTTCCCCCTTAAAACAACTGGGAGTGGAACATACACACTATTAAACACTTCATATTAATTGCCATGGTCTTTACACAAGAGAACAAAACTGGAGATTCTGCTCAAATGCTCCATTTGTTTAAGAGTTGTTCACATAGTAAATTTTGCACAATAGACAAACAGCCCTGACCTTCTTCAAACAGGGACAAATATAAGAGTGGGTGAAGTGAGCAATCTCTGATGTGGACTGGTTAGCCATTTCTCATGATGTTTTCAGCCTTTCCCCACCATCCCAGTTAATTGCAATTGTATTCCTCAGTGCTTGCAGTATCTACTATTGCAAATACTTTCACAGGCACAAAAGCATTGTGCCCAGTTCATTTGAGGGGGGGCAGGAGATGGGAGGCAGAATCCTGTCCTTCCCAATAGGCTCCAACAAAGGTAAACTGCTGCAGCCTCTCCTAGTTCACTGTCCTAGTGAACCAAAATCCCAGAAAAAATGCAAACACAAAAGGTAGTTTTGTTGTTAACTGCCCTTGAGTGGATCTCAACGTATGGCAACCCTATGAATGAGACAGCTCCAAGACCCTCTGTCCACTGCTCTGCTTAATTCTTGCAAACCCATACTCGTGACCTCCTTAATAGAGTACATCCATCTGGCATGGGGCCTTCCTCTCTTCCTACCTCCTTCCATCTTCCCCAGCATTATTGTCTTTTCCAATGAGTTCTTCCTTCTCGCGATGTGTCCCAAGTACGATAGCCACAGTTTGGTCATCTTGGTTTCCAGGGAAGTTTCCGGCTTGATCTGCTCTAGGATCAACTTGTTTGTCCTTTTGTCCATGGGATCCTCAGCTCTCTTCTCCAGCACCACATATCAAATGAATTGATTTTCTTCTTCCCATTTTTCTTAACTGTCCAGCTCTCACATCCATACATGGTAATAGGGAATACTGTAGCTTATATGATTCTAACTTTTGTACTGAATTATATATCTTTGCATTTTAGAATCTTTTCTAGTTCTTTCATAGCCATCCTCCCCATTCTTAGTCTTCTTCTGATTTCCTGACTGTAGTCCCCATTTCTATCAATGTTTGATCTTATGTATGAGAATTCTTTTACTATTTCTATTTCTTCATTGTCTAGGTTGAACTTGTGAAGTTCGGTGGTCATTATTTTTGTTTTCTTTATGTCCAACATTAAGCCTGCCTTTGCATTTTCTTCTTTGATCTTCCCTAGTAGGTGTTCCAGGTCTATGAGGTTTTCTGCTAGTACTGTGGTGTCATCTGCATATCTTAGATTGTTGATATTCCTTCCTCCTAATGTTTGATCCTATGCATGAAAATTCTTTTACTATTTCTATTTCTTCATTGTCTAGGTTGAATTTGTGAAGGTCCTTGGTGGTCATTATTTTTGTTTTCTTTGTGTTCAGCATTAAGCCAGTCTTAGCACTGATATCCCTTAGTAGGCGTTCCAGTAGTACTTTTTAAAAATCCCCAACCAAATAAAAAACATACAATTCAGAGCTGTTTTCTTCTACAGGTCTTTCAGACTTTCCTAAGAAGCAGTTGAAGAGCTATCAGGCATTCTCTCCACACATCCCTTACCTTGCTGGATGGTCAGCATGCAAAAGAATCTTGCAACATCTTTGATTCTAACTGAAAGATAGAAGTTGGTAGCATGAGCTTTCCTAGACTTGAGCCTACTTCCTCAGATGCATTTGGTTCAAGTCTACAAAAGCTCATGCTACCAACTTCTATTTTTCAGTTAGGGGGATTGCAAACTGCCAGAAATAGTGCAAATTGAGTCCACTTTTAGGGTTAGGGTTAGGGTTAGGGAATCAAGGGAACTGTATTTCATTGTGGCACCAGAGCTCACTGACAGAGAAGGCTCAATGTCTCAGAAAAAAAAAACAATTCCCATGATTCCCTAGCACTAACTCTAACCCTAAAAGTGGACTCAATTTGCACTATTTCTGGCAGTCTGCACCCCCCCTTTGTCTCAAAGATGCTGCAAAATCCCTTTGCATACTGATTTTTCAGACTAAAATGGCTATGTTTTTTAATTCTACCTCGCTGGCGGGGTTTAGTTTCAAATTCCCTCGCAAAACTCACAGGCATCAAGCTGCTGCTGAAGTCCTCTGTAGCTGAAGCCTTTTTACAAGCATGCAAGATACCTTTCCTTCCTTCGGGGCATTGGCTCACATTGCACTGAGCCAATCATTTGATAAAAGACCATAGATGCAGAACATGGGCTGTGCTGTCACTGAGATGCTTTTCAAAAAGGCATCTGTGCTTAGCATATGGCAACTATTTATTATAGCTGTTGCATTGAGAAACAACAATTCCCATGACAATTGTTTCTCTTATATCAAGATGCTTCCATCTCTGTTTCCCACAACATTCTGCTTGTCTGGGATGCGTGTGCCAAAGTTCCCCACCCGAGCAGACAGTTGTCTACATTTTGTCATTACTGAGAGTAAACAGACAGGACTGGAGTGGGGAGGTGACCTGTTAATTTAGTCTGGTTTTAATCACAAACTGTGAATGGGGTGTTTGAATAATTGGTCTGCAATATTTACCAACCTCCCTTTTGCTGCCACCACCTTTTCCCCTAAAGCTTGCATTGTTTCTGAACTTCATGCTTATTATTTTTGCTAGAATGTGATGCAAAGACACAATACTGGGGGGAACTTTGCATATGTTAAGAGGTGTGGGCGTCTGGGCAATTTTTGTAGTGATTTCTGCACCCATCCACCTTTCCTCCACAGAATTAATATGTTCCATTGTGCAGAAGAGGTATAACATATTCAAAATATGAATACTCTGGTCCAGCAGGTGACTTTGGGTTTATCAGCAATGGAGAATGCTCTTCTCTTTCCCCATTAGATTTCATGGCCAAGATATGCCCACCCTTATGCAGGCCCACATTTTGTCTATTCTAATGCTCACTTAAAGCTGGCCAAATGTAGGGCCAAAACTAAAGACATCATTGTCCAGTTTAAGAAACTATTTTTTGCCAATGTATTCCTGTAAAAGGGATTAAGATACAAAGATACATCTACGTTTAGAAGTTATTTTGTTTATAAAGTATGGCAATAGGGAATTGAAAAGAAAGAATCAAAATAGCCTTTTCTGCTTACAATTTTAAAAAACTTTACATTACAGAATGCATTTTGTTAGTGACACACCCAGGCGTGTGCCCAACTTAGCCTGCATATCTCTTGTTTTGGTTGTTGCAAAGATTGAAGTTCTCTTCCTGCGTCATACAATGAGTGTAGTGGTGTAGTGTTTTGAGTGTTGGACTATGACTCTGGAGACTAGGGTTTGATTCCCTGCTTGGCCATGGAAACCTATTGGGTGACCTTGGGAGAGTCAACACACTCTCAGCCCCAGAAAACCCCATGATAGGTTTGCTTTAGGGTCGCCATAAGTTGGAAATGACTTGAAGGCACACAACAACAGTAACTCACACAATGACCACCTCTTTCTGATAACTGTCGTCTTACTTCCTCCAAATACGACATCTTCCAGGTCCTCCCAGGGTCCTCAGGAGGCCCTGGAAGATGTGAATCTGGCTATAGTTACATAGTCGGATGCCTCTCAGCCATCCCACCCCCACACTCTCCACAGGCTATGACTTGGTTATGGGGGAGGATGGTACAGAACAGTGAGTTTTGTGAGAATGGAAGGGGAAAGACATTTCATAGTTCTGCCATGATGTAACTTCACAATATCTCTCCTGATACAGGATCAAGGCCATAATTTCTTCAGCATCTCAAAAGAAAAAAGAAAGAAATCCACCCCACCCTCAAAAAAACATTAATACTGAGGTTTTAGAAAGATAGATATTAGTATAGTTGAGTAATTTGGAAACATAAGAAGATTCCTTATGTCCAGAGCCTGGACAAGTTGCTTATCCAACCTCTGCTTATACATAATCAGACCGTTCGTCTATCTTTCACCATACTGTCAAGACTGTTTGGTTTCCCATGCATTCCCACCAGTCATTTGACATTCTGTGGTTATTGGATACATTGGCCTACATCCATTGGTTAGTTCCAATTACATAAGAAACAGACAAGCAATGGAACTTACATAAGCGTTGACTTAATAAATTCTTACTAAGTTCTAGCTGATTTAGTGTGTCTACTCTGGTTGATGTTAACAACTGGAAATGAGGCACTCAAATCTAATTGGTCTATTTTGAGGAAAAGTCCACCTTTTAAGATTAAAAATTTCTTCTATTTCTGGAAACCTTGAACTTTCCCCAAAGTCACTGTTGTCACTTCCCCCTTGCGTGTGACTGAAACCATTTTGAAGAAATAAGGATCCTCCACATTTTTGGTGAACTAAGAAATGATGATTTATTGGCAAGATTGGAACTTTGAGTCCATTTTAGATCGCAGTGAATATATCAAAAGGAAGGAAGAAAGAAAGTTTTGAAATGAACAAACAATGCTGTTGCCTTATGCCTGCATGTAGGGTCACCCAATCAAAAACCAATCCTTTCTTGAGATTTTAGGCCCAAAGTAAGAGAACAGAGAATGGGCATTGGTGAACTCATAGTGATAGGACCTTGTGATGTCACAGCTGACAGATGCTTGTGTTACATTTGCAAAATTGTGTTTGTGTATAAAAGAGAGACAGTGTAGATTCCCAGAGCGATAGTCCAGCACTACGTTGGCCCTCATATATATGGATAAGTCACTTTTTTCTTCTAAGAGGAGTCAGATCTCAAGAGTAGAACAATATGGTCAGTAGTTACCAATGCCTAGTATTCTAGTTCCTGGATCTCAGGGCCTGACCCCTCTTCTTCAGTTGTCTGGGGAAGCAAATGGCATCTCAGGGGCAGAGCACTACCTTGAACAATGTGTGTGTGTGTGGATTTTTTTCTCATTTGTTAGACCTGGTGTTTTCATTTTATTTTAATGGCATAATTTGTGAAACTGTGGTTGATTATTAATGTATCATGCTTAGTGATGTCAGCAGGGTCTGCCCCTTCTAACATCATCACTCTTGCAGCATCTGCAGGACCCATCTGCTGTGACGTCACAAAAGGGTTATCTCCAGGTCTGTTGGAAATAGGATGCTAAAGTGGGTAGACCTTTGAGGTGATGCAGTTCTTGCCTTGTATACACAAGATTTCTAAGGTCATTCCCTGGCCACTCCAGTTTCATAGAAAGAAAGAGACTAAATTGCTGCTGGCAGCAACAGGAGACAATACTGAACCTGTAGAGCTGCCAGGTCTCAAAGTGCTGGTTAAAATCTCCAAGAACTGTTATACTTTCCCAGATCTCCAGACAGAGAGATATATTTTCAGGAAAGTGGTGATGGAAGAGGAGAAAGTCTGCTATTGTTTTATTTTTGTTTGTTTTTGTGTGAAAGTGGCTATAGAGCCTAGATAGCCATATCCATCCCTTTCCAGCAAGTATCTAAACTAATTGGTTCACCTTGTATGTGTGTTGTGCTTGCTCTGGACATCTGTATATTGCTTTGGACATCTGTACGATAAACATATTTGCTTGGAGACAAGGAGGGAATCTACAAACTCCTTCTGAATAAATCTTGCCAAGTAAACCCTGTGATAGGATCATCGTAGGGTTGCTATAAGTAAAAAATGACTTGAAGGCTCTTTCTCTCTCTCTCTTTGTCTATCTATATGTGGAACATGATATTTTGCAAGAAAGAAATATCCACCACAGAGAAAGATGTGCCCTTTTTGGTAGCAAAAAGGGATATCCACAACCCTAACATTTTGCATGCCCCATTTCTGAAGACAGGAGATCTAGATTTGGCTATTTTATATTAAATTAACCTAGGACTTGGAAAAGTTACTTTTTTGGACTACAGCTCCCAAAAGCATCCCAGCCTTCATGGCCAAAGCCCATAACAATTCTGAGTTCTGAGTTGACCTCAGGACATCATCTATATTAATCCCATTCAGCTCCTATGGATTTCAGGGTTGGAGGAGTCTGTACCTTCTTTATTCCGTATCTCAGTGTGGTTCTACAGTCAGGCTTAAATTCTGAGTTTTGGAGAAAGCAGAAGAGCTGTTCTACTTTGCACAGTGCAAATAGTTTTCACTGAAACTATTCCATGAGGCAGGATGAATATGTAGTCAGTAAAAAGAATGAAGCAAATAGTGCATCAGCTGCAATCTGCAGCTTGGTTTCAATATGCACATGGCACTTTGGCTGGCTGGCACATTGCTGAAGTCTATTAAGTTAAATTATGAGAAGTGTTCAGAGGCCTTTCAAGCAAAATGGCAAAGCTTTTGATTCCTTATTTACATGGGACAATGTATATTTGTGGAAAATTTTCAACCCATGAATTATCTTCAGAGGAAAACAAACCACAAAATAGACCCCTACCCTCAAAAAGAGATGGGGGTTGTTTTGCTTTGTTTTGGTTTTTCCCCCTTTTTCTAATCCCAAAGCAAAGAAACATCCTCATAGAATTTTCTGATTAATTTATTCAAAGAGCTTAATTGATGTATCGCAACACGATGGCCCAATTTACATGGCATTTGAAAATGTAATTGCAGAGTTCTTCATGTTGACAAGCAGCCAGCTGAGCAAATCATCTACTATGTTGGCTTTGGAGGGTCATTTCTGTGAAATCATCACATGGGCCATTCTTTCAACTTCACCCCATACTGTTAATTTTAATAGCAACTGGGAAGCCGTGTTTTAAATGGAAATCTGTGGCTCTTCATGAATAGGTAATGTACTTCTGAGTTCAACTGTGGAAGCTCCTTGAAACAGGTTGATGAGCAGTTTGTTTATTTTATCAAATTTATGAACAATATTCAGAAATCATCTTTCAAAAAGAGTTATCACTGTAGTGTTGGAGGGGGGGAGTCAGAAACATTGCTAAAGACCTAAATGTGGCTTAACACTCAAAGCGTCAAAAATGATGACATGGAAAGAGGGGAGGGGATTCAGTTCTCCAAAGCTTGGCAAAATAAGAATGTTTCAATTGATTCCAAAATGAAACAAGACAGAGAAAGAAATGGAACTCCAAAGGAAGAGAATTTCACAATTAAGAGAATACCACAAAGAAGACCATATTCCTCATATGTGACAGTTAGACATTGCAAAGATATTTAAAGCAGGACCTGCTCTGCAAATCTAATTACAAGGGGTGGTGGAGGAATGTTGAAATAATATGAGATATGTCAAATAATCTGGAAATTGACTGGTTAGCATTTTTAAAGATAAAACCATCACCTTAAAAATAAAAAAAAATCAACCCAGAAAACTGGGGGTAGAGAGTCCCACTCCTGAGTGCATAGGGGCAATACTGAGTCCGGAAATGTCTCCAGATCACCAAGCCAGCATGTTATTTCCAAAACATTTTTTGAAAGTGACTCTCTGGAAAAGAGAAGAATAACCACAACTCCTAATGCAAACCTTCACTCAGTAGATTATCGCATAAGGATATAAACCAGTTTACCTAAACCGGCATTAAATTAGAAGCAGGCAGCATCCTGATATTATTAGACCAATTTAGCCACCGAAATCACCACCCGCATACAGCCCGGGTCCATCGCCACTCAGAGGGATGCCCCAGTGGCCGTTTTTTCAAGCTGGAAAACTCCCGGCTTTGAAAAGCGGCACAAGGAGCACTCCTTCGAGTGGTGATAGACCCAGGCTGCACCCAGGTAGTGATTTCAACAGCTAAATGAATCTGATAATATCAGGATACTGCCCACTTCTGATTTTAAGCTGGCTCAGATAAGCCAGTTTATATCCTTATGCGATAATCTCTCCAGAAGGATACTACTTTATATGTGAAAACAATAGTATGCCCTCCAACACTGTACAAATGAAAACTGGGCCACGTGTGGACAAGCAACATTAGAATGTGGTCAAGTTGGAAAAAATTATTAGTGCAGAGGATCACAGAAGCTATGAGAGGATGTAGCAGTTTGCTTTCAACTGAGTCTATAGGGAAGGGCAAGATTCTGCCCTATCCTTTCCTCTCCCTGCAGCTCAGTTAATTGAATTCAAAGTATTTTGAAATTAGAACCTAGTTTGCAGCAATGGAAGTAAGCTGGGGAGAAAGGGGGGATGGGAAGAGGACAGAGAAACTGGGACATTTCAAAAGCTGTTGAAAATGTGGGATAAATGAGGCTTAACGGGGGAGATTTCCAGCTTGAAAAAATGGCTACCCTTTGGGCAGCGATGGACCCAGGCTACACCCAGGCAGCAATTTTGGCATCGAAATGCTTCTGATAATATCAGGATGTCGCCCGCTTCTAATTTTAAGCTGGCTCAGGTAAACTGGTTTATATCCTTATGCAATAATCTAGTGGGACTGTCTCTACCAAATTGGGACAGTTGGAGGGTATGGAGCAGTACACTAGACTACTTCAAAAACCTCAGGTTTTTATGATTTACAGTTCACGGGGAGAACCCAGAGGAGGAATTTGGATTGGAGAGGAAGGACAACTAATGCAAGCCAGCTGAGAATTGTCTCTGAATTTGGTTCATCTAGGCCCAAGCTTGTTACAGCCCCTATTGAGTTTATGTAGGCTCAAGAATTCATACAGAGATCTATTTCATAAGTGAAATGGACTGTTCCAGCATATTCACCTGGCTTGATGATGACTTGCCTCTTGTCATGTCTTGCTCCTTGTAGAAACAGTACAAAACAGATAGTAAAATTATATGAAAGAGAATCTCATCTCTGTTTTATAGAGGTTAGACCTCTGCTTGAAAGCTTGTCAGAAAACAATCATCAGTTCAAAGTGCTATTCAGTTCAAGCTTGATGTAAAGATCAAGACTCATACGAATAAGGAGAATAGTGGCCTTTAGTAGTTAGCACTGTGAGACCTGATCATATATGTTATCTGATCAGCATCTTCTCCACTACAATTTTCTGTACTGTTTTTCTATGTACTGTACATTATAGTAATTGTGTCCAAATTTGCATATATTCATACTCTGCTTTGCTCTGGTGCCACAAAAAAAACAAAAAACCTACAATTCCCAGAATTCCATAGCATGGAGCCATGGCAGTTAAAGTGGTACCAAGCCAGATTATTTCTGTAGTGATGTTGCAGCCTTTGTCTGAGAGCCTGTGATTTGCCCAAGTTTACCCATTAGGTTTTCATGGCTGAGTTAGGATTTAAATCCTGACCTCTCAGAATTAGGATGTGCAAATTTTCTTCAGCCGTGTGTCTTTTTCTGTCTCCTTTGTTGGTAACACTTTGTGTGTGTGTGTGTGTGATGTGTAAGTAGCCATCCTTGATTTGGACAGTATCCCAACTGGGATTGGCATTTCAGAATGTATGTAGAAGGGCATGTCTAAATGCTCTTCTACCTTGAATGAAACCACAGAGGCCCAGTGTAGCACAACAACTAGAACGCTGGGTGCAGATGTAGGAAGCTCACATTCAAATCATTGTGGTGCACAGTCTCAAATATCTACAGGTATAGCTAGCCAAGTTGTCCGAGAAAAATTCTTAAACTAAAATGCAATTTTGAGTTCCACTGAGGAAAGTTGTAATAAAAATCTAATTAAGAAGGGAACTGGAGTACATAAACCAGTTATAATCTCTTAAAAATATGCCCCCCTCCACTACTTACTTGCAGACACTTAGTCAACTTGACATTGTTATCTTCTTTGATGTATCTTGTTGGTACAAAAGAGTCAAATTTAGTTTATGAATTCCATCTTCTGCTTTCCTTTCACATTTTCAGAAGTTAAAATAAAATGCACAGCAAAGTAGACAGTCCTCTGTTTCTGGCAAAGGGTTGTGGTGCTGACTACCATTGTTGGAAGGTGTTAGGAAAACATTCTCATGCTGATAAACCTCTCTCTTTCAGCCCCCAAAGGATTCTATGAATGACATACAAGGTTTCCGGGGCTTTGAAATGCTCCAATTTGCCTCCTATCACACATATGGCAACTAAATGATCGGAAGTGAAGAGAGAAACAGAGAAAGGACACAGAGTTGATGGCATGGAAGTGAATATCACACCTCCAAACAATATAATAGTACATTCACCAAGCTAAGACTAGGCCTTAAATATGGCAAGAGAAACAAAATGATTGAATAGAAAAATTGAGCCTAATTATGCTAAAGGCACGAGATCCCATCTGATCTTGGATCTGCAGATCCTCCCCCAGGTCCCATCAATGCCATAGCATCCTATAAACTCTGCAGTGTCTTTAGACACAGGTGGAAGAAGGGACAACAGAGGCAGGCATGGCCCAGGACATTTTGCTGCCTGAAGCCAGTGTTAGTGTATCCACCTAAAATCATCATGATACATAACATCACAGGTAAACAAAGTTATTTTGATGCTTAGGTTTAAGAAATCCCACAAGTACCCTCTACGCATCTTTGGAAAATTGCTCCTACAGTTCCTGGAATCCCCCAGCCAGCATGGCTAGTCATTATGACTTATAATAGAAACTATACATGTCAATGACTTTGGAGCCTCAGGAAGCAACATGTCCCAGGCCATCCTACTGCAGTCCTTTCTTCCACTGAAGGGGATTCTGAGAACTATAGCCCAAAGATTCTCATTTCCAAAGTCTGGTTTAAAAAAAACCATATCAGTCTCAAATATAATAAATTAATAACTAACAAAGTAATTTTTTTGCATCCTGTGATGCTGCATCTATTGCAGTATCCTGGCGATTCTGTGGGGACTGCCAGAAATAGTGCAAACTGAGTCCACTTTTAGGGTTAGGGTTAGGGTTAGGGAATCATGGGAACTGTATTTTATTGTGGCACCAGAGCTCTCTGACAGAGAAGGCTCAATGTCTCAGGAAAAGAGAAAAAAACAATTCCCATGATTCCCTAGCACTAACCCTAACCCTAAAAGTGGACTCAACTTGCACTATTTCTAGCAGTCTGCAAACCCCCTCTGTATCTATCCCATGATTCTGCATCTACTGCAGAAAGGCAAAATTGCCTGAGCACAAGCAGCTACAGTTCTCATGGCTCCATCAAGGAGATTGTAGCAATTGTAGTCAAAACTATGACATTCCCTGGTTTGAGGGGATGTTATATACAAGAGATTGGTGAAATGCAGAGAACCCTGAAACACTGTAAACACTGTGCCACTGACAAGCGGAGGGTGAAAGAGAGAGAAGCTAAACGTAGTAAAAAGTAAATCTCATACCAGTATTACAAAGGAAGGCAGATTTATTCCTCTACCATGTAATGAAGAGACTCGCGGGTTCATCAATTCTTCTTTGAGTGGAATTAGAGGGAAGGAGGCAAACAGAAAAGAGGTGTTGGCATATTATAACTTTATCATGGCTTTTCTAAAGGGGCTCAGCTCCCTGCTGTGGGGCTGTTCTCGCATCAGTGTGAACAAGCAACACCCTCTCACCTGCACCTTTGAGGTGAGAAGCTGATGACACTTGGAGATTCACAGCTCTAGCCTTAGAAAGAACCAAAGGGAACTTTGGTGGCAGGAAAAGAAAGAGAAAGAGAGAAATGCTGCCAAAGATGCAAGTGAAAAAATTCCCCCCCCCCTTTTTTTTTTTGAATGAAAGCAAAGCGAAGAAAATGCTTGAAGGGACACTGTGCAACTTCACACCTCTGAGCCTTCAGATCTCCATCCAACCCATTTATCTCTGGTCATGAAGACTGGAGAGAGTTGGTGGGTGGCTAAAAAGGGGAAGCTGGCAAGCACTGGGTTCAGATCTCATCTCAACCACAAGATCATGAGGTGTCCATAGAGCTTGGGATATTTATTTATTTATTATTCATTAATTTGTCTATTTTAGCAATAGCAATAGCACAAGGGTAGGCAACCTTTCCCCTTTAAGGGCCGAGGGACTTCAGCTCCCAGAATCCCAGGAGCTATTGGCCAACATGGGACTATTGGCCAACATGGCTGAGGCTTCTGGGAGCTGAAGTCCCTCGGCCCTTAAAGGGGAAAGGCAGCTTCATTTATATACGGCTTCATACTGTGCTATGCAGTCTCCTAAGCGGTTTACAACTATAAGCTAATTTTGTTTCTATCTTTATATCTCTTCATTTATATCATTTCCATTATGGTTTTTATAGCTTTTCCCTTATCATCGTTTCTGCCAATATGGGATCCAAGGTGGCTCACAGTGTGAGGTAAAACAAAGTGCAGTGCAAAGTGGACAATGCAAAAGTTTAAAAGTTTAAAAAACAACAAGAACAACAACAATTAATCACATTAAAATATTAGTTGAATACAGTTTTTGAAAGGCAGTTTAAATGTAAATAATAATAATAATAACAATAACAACAGTACAAATACAATTAAAAGATCTTCTGCATCAGAAAATTAGCACTCAAAAGTCTGAGGAGATTATTGCACTACCTTTAAAACACATTAAAAAGAGACTTACCTTGCCTGAATAGAAGTAAAACTCGGGCTGCATCCGGAGGCTATCTCACGGATTCCCCCTCCCAAAAATGCCATCCAGATGCAGTCCGAATTCAGCCAAGCTGACTTAACTCGCTCTGGTGGCCATTTTTCAAAGTTGGAAGCATATGTCTCTTTTTAATGTGTTTTAAAGGTAGTGTGATAATCCCCTGAGTGAACAGAAAGGCTTTCTCCTGAGAGGAGAATGATTCTAGCATATATTTTCCTGTGTCACTCAAGGAAAATTCCACAGGATTGTCAATATATTTGCTGAATGGAAAGTTTGTTATACACTTGTCCCTCTCTTTTCGCGGACTTTGAATCTGTGATCTCGCTCTTTGCAGAAGGGACAAGTGGCTATAAACAAAATGGCCACACATGCACGCACCACAGGCATGCACACCATTATTTCCTATGAGACTCAAATATCTGTGAGTAGCTATTTTTGCAGGGGGGGTCCAGAACAGATCCCCTGTGAATTGGGACGGGCTACTGTAGTTCCAAAATGATTCAATGCATTTTATTAAATATTATAGATTTTTAAATTAGTGTCTAGTAAATTGTAATAGCCTTATAAAAAACTTTTAAAAATGCAATAAAATGGAGCTTCTATGCCTGATTCAGCTTCAGTAGCAACCATAATTGACCATGTTCCTAGCATATCTGACAATGTAGAACTTGAGAAAATTACTTTTAAAAACTAGATCTCTCCAAATCCCCATCCCCACCTCCAGACACCATGTCCTCAGTTACCTTTTGGGACTGCCACTCAAAAAAATCCCCTGCCAGCTTAGATGGCGTCCATGCTGGCTGGGGGATTGTGAGCATTGTAGTCCAAAAAAGTAAAAGAAAGTAAAATTTCTAAACTCTACTGCAAAGGCTGGAACATAGGTGGGACCAAGAGAAAACAAATGAGCAAATCCCCACAATATAGAGAACTTTTTAAAAAAATCCTAGTGGTTTATTGTAGACATTACATGACAGCCCCAGTATAACCAGTCCATTTTAAATTGGAAGAGGCTGCACGGACACTGTTGTGAGACAATTCTGTTGAGACCAACTCTATATCATTCATCCAGCAGGAAGGAATAGACGGAAACAGTGTGATGTGGAATGCAGCAAAAGACAATACAATTGCCATATGAAAACAATCTGTTCTCACCTTCATTCCAAGTACTTCATTTCATGGGTTGGCTCCAGGTGCAATCATGCTACTGAAATCAACAGGACCAAAGCAAATAATGTCTAAGGTGCCCCATTGATTTTAATGAGTTTGCTGCAAGCATGATTACGTTCAGATCCACTCCAGTAATTAAAAAAAATTAAGTTCCATTAGCAAGACAAAAAGATAAACTCCTCCTGAGATCCAAGAATTTTTTATTCCTGGAATACCCACATTGCCAGAAGGCAGGGGGGCTGGCCTGCTGGCCTGCATGAAAGTCCCTCTAATACCTCCTGAACTGAGAACAGCCTCATCTTGACAAAATGCAGTCTTGAGACTAGTATCTTCTTAATTTTTCCCCTCCTGTATGATTTTTAACATCTTTGCCTGATGAAGAAGCCAGTGGAGATCTGAATGTCTCAGTAAGGTGTCAATGTTTTATGGATTTTGGATGTTATTGTACTTTGGCTACATGGCCAAATGGCTACCTTTGGATATGCTTTCAATATCTTGGATCATTCATTTTTCAGTGAAACACAGAAGCTGTTTAGGTCATAGTTTTTCCATAAATTCTTCAAAAAACAGAATCATTTTTGCATCAGAGAAGCCCAGTGTAACACCTTTACAGTTGCTTGCTATAATATACTTTTCATTTCAAGAGGTCTGCACTTTCACAGATATTTTAAGTATTCTTTTTTTCCCCTTTTAAATGAAATGCTCTGCTCCCTACACCTGCCCTTCACCCATTTACATCTATTTCTCATGCCCTCCTCCTCCTCTGTTAAGTGTGGGAAAAACCCTCCGTTTGCTGGGGTACTGCTTGCATTGTAAAAGTAATTCAATTTTACACCATAGCAATGACATGATCAAGGGGAACTCATAGCAGGCTTTGTGGCCTGAAGCATTTAACAAGGATGTGAAAAAATTCTCAAAGCACCTCCAAGAAAGACCCAATTATGACAAGACCATAGATAAGTTAGAAAAACCAAAGGACACATTTATGGGAGTGCATTAAAATGATTTTTTTTAACAGGGAGAGTCTTTAGCCTACCACAATGTCCTTGCTTGAAATTATATGTTCCCATTTTGATGACCTATTAATGTGCAATTTAAATTGCAGTAGTCCCAGTTGTAATAACCATTATGACAGCTGTCACCACCACAATCACCACAACCACCACAATCTATAGCATTGTACCTTGGACTGTGCCCTTTCCTTCTGAGACTTCCTAATTTTGCTTTGAATGGGCTTGCTTAGCACTGAGTCACAGGTAAGCCCCCACACTTCATTCACCCTGGAAACAGGTCAGGCAATGGCTAGGGAGGTTTCATAGTCTGGTAGTTTAACATGAGTAGTCCTATTTTCTAGCTGCTGTGAATCTGAGCAGGGCAGCAAGATCTATGTATTCTTTATAAAATATTTCCAGTTACAATAATAGTGTGTAGAATTCAGAGACATAGTCATGCTAATCTGAAATATCAGTATGCAAAGGGCATCTTGTAGCACCTTTGAGAGTAACTAAGCAAAACAACTTGTATTCTATTGGCAGACTTGATCTATTTCCTCAGATGTGTGGAGTGAACTGATGCCCTGCAAGAACCTTTATAATCAGACTGTATGAATAGCCATAGAAATGCAAAACCTTTGGGAATGATGATGAGGGACAAAAGCAGAAGGAAAGATGTTACCTGAGGCCAGGGTGAGTGGATGACCATAAATGGTGGAGGAAGTTTTGGAATGTGGTACATGCAGACTTAGAACCAGAAAGGAGAAATAATAAAATGGCCAAGAGCGTCCTCATGAGGCTGGGGTGTTAACTAGTGTGATAATATATGTAGTGTGCCAAGAAGCCATTGTCTTTGTTCAACTCACCACTGATGGATTGGAATTTGTGTATATATTCCAATTTAGCTGATCTGTACAGGTGTCCTCAAGTTGCTTGTCTACATACTTTCCATAGATGTCTTTGTCCCCATTATTGTTATGTGCCTTCAAGTTGACTCTGACTTACGGCAACCTTATCATACAGTTTTCATGGCAAGATTTGTTCAGAGGGGGCTTGCCATTGTTAGAAACCTCTGGAGTCCTAGTCTTAGTCTAACACTCAAACTACTGCACCACACTAGCATTAAAGAAGCAACCCATCCTGAAGGCTTTTAGCCTGCTCAAGACAATAAAAGAGATCATTTATCTTGCTTTAATAATCTGCTTTAGTATTCTTGACTTGAATGGAAGCCTATTGATCAATGGTTTTCCTATCTTTGTCCTTGACTCCTGTTTTTATTTATTTTAATTTACAGAGACAGAAGGAAATCCAGGTAGTCACTATGAGGTCCTTGAGACTCATGCAGAGCCTATTAACAGCCTCCCTAGGCAAGTAGGTAAATCAAAGTTACTTGTTTCAATCTAAGGATGATGCTTTGGGAAATTTTACAAAATTTGGACATTCAAACACAGAATAATATAAATCTGACAGGATATATGTTTGCATAAATAAGATCTTATTTTTGATATGGCTTTTATAGTACTGGCAATGTTCTGTAACAACCCTACAGTGAAGTCGTGTGTTGTTATTCAGTTTCAAGTTTGGTTGATTTCTTTTTCTAGGGAAATATAGGATTAGGACTCTCTGCAGAGTGCTCACCAGTGCTTCTAAGATGAAAGAAATCATTCTAGACCCTTCCTGAAAGCTCTTTGTAATGATTGTTGTTATGCTAGTTCTGGCAGTGATACCAGAAAATATCCAATACATTCTTGAGTACTGTTTTCATCTTGGGTTAGCCGCAGTTCTGCTTCTTGCATTTTTAAACATCTTTCTTTCCATGTAAATTTTTGTTGCAATTTATGATGCCTCTTGTGTTCTAAATTAGTACTATGTTTGTGTACAGTATGTGCCTTCAAGTCACCTGTCAATCTATGACAATCCCATGAATCTCATATTCTTGGGCAAGGAATACCCAGAGGTGGTTTTGCCAGTTCTGAAACATAGCCTACAGCTCTGGCATTCATTGCAGGTCTCCCTACCAAGTACTAACCAGAGCTGACACTACTTAGCTTTCAAGATCAGATGCGATCTGGGCCATGAGGGTATTTAGGCCTGCCAAAGACAAATGCCAAGTTTTGTAGGCTTCTAAATGTCACTGGATATGACATCATTGATCAAAGTATATTCACTCAGAAGATAAGGAAGATGCAATGGTGTGCTGTAGGAGCACACACTATATACATTTTTTTTCCAAAGATACAACTATGCCATGTTCCCCACATCTCTGAAAAATTTTCCTACAGATAGTCTTGATAACTGCTGTAATTGGTTTGACTGGTGTACCACCTTCTAGTGATGATCTTCAGATACTCAGTCTGCCACTGAGAAGCCTTACCAGCTTGGTAGAACCTGCCAGTGCTTGTATTCCACTGGAATTAGGACTGTTCACACATTTCCTTCAATTCTTTCATCTCTCAAATCTTCCACTCTTCCTCACAAATGACACGCACACACAACCACCTCAGCATTTCATTGTCAGCTGTTTCTGTGGTATTCTTTTCTGCAATAATTAAACTTTAATAAAAATTATGTAATTAAAAGAACCACCTCAGTATTTCATATGGCAGCTCCTTAGGGACAAAAAAGGATTCTGCTCCAAGCAACCCAAAGAAGGGTATTGTGTTTACATAAAATGAAAATGTGTTAATGTTATTTTCCACTATTCTGTTCAGACAAACACACGTGTGCTCATTCCATTCCGGTGCAACTGTACCCTTGATCTGTACTCTGGATTGAAAAAGTTTCTAATATCTGGATACAAACAAATACAGGTAACAGAGATTCTCATGGACATCTAAACATGTGTACACACAGTGTAAACACAAGTATACTATAAATAGCCTTTGAGAGCTCAAGGTCACCTTCATGCTATGATGAGGCAGCAGAGTAGGACTTTGTGGAGGTTCATGGGAAATCAGCAATGGCAATGAATAGTCACTATAAATAATGATGCAATTGCCCTGTTTTCCTCAGTCTATAGAAGCAGGCCCGACTGAAAGTATTTAGCCTGCTCAAGGCTAAATGATAACAGGGATCAATTATCCTGCTTTGGTATGCTGCTTTAGTCCTCTTGACATGAATGGAAGCCTACTGGTCAATGAATTTTCCTGTAAGCCTCTTAACAAACCATTACATATAAAATTAATATATATAAAACCAAATCTTGTGTGCCAAATGAGAGACAGTAATGAAAAGCTTGGAAACTGCTGCTCAATGGTTTAATCTGTGTAATTTTGATAATTTCATCAGATCACCAGGCAGTGGCAGTGGGAAGGTTCTTCCAGATGAGAGCAAGCCAGCAATGCAGAGTAAGCAAGCAGAGACATAGAGACAGTAATGTCCTGGCCACTGTTGTATAGCTTCATCCAGAGAAAAAAGAAGCACAGTAACAGGGATGTGTGTTTTTGCAATCAATATTCAGAGCAGGTGAATACTCAATATGGAGGGGATGACTCCTCCAAAGTTAAATCCTTACAATATTTAGATGAAAAAAGTAAGAATTTAACTTTTCTCAATTCTGTCAAAGAAACATACCTTTATAGCTTACCTTTGTCCGGATTGTGCCTTTACGTGCTAATACAGCATTGATCATCCTTCAAATTATAGATCACATTGATTGTCTTTAATCTCACTGTTTTATATAGAACAGAATTGAAATCTAAAATATTTTTTCCCTCAACGCCTTATTTAATGTATTGAGGAAGTGGAATTATGGAATTGTCCAAACTCCTTACTTATTAAGGGGGAGACCCAAGTCCCTGATGCATCTTTAGATACATACAGAATCCACTTCCAGTAATTGTTCTATTCTGTTCAAAATGGATGGGGAAGTTAATGGATGCCACCGCCCCTTCCAGAAAGTATTGATAAGAGCTGCTATTATATGTGATGAATATATGTTTACTGGATTTCCTCATTGGAGAAAAGGGAGGATATAAATAATTCTTTAAATAAATAAACATGCTTAATTAGTTTGTTGGATTTATATTCTTCTTACCCCCAATGAGGCTTGCATGTCCTTTCCCCTCCCCATTTTAATCTCACAGTGTCCCTGGGAAGCAGGTCAAAATTATTATCTGAGAGGAAGCGAGCAGGTAATACAGTAAATTTCATATCTCAATAGGGATTAGAACCTGGCCTTTCCTAGTCCTGAGTCCAACAGTTACCATTACACCACATTGGCTCTCCCACAAGCATATTTCCCTTCCAGTCTTCTAGTAATCTCATTCTTTTAAGGATTGACAATTGTATGGGGGGGGGGGAATGGTAGCTTTACCACAATTATTTTCTTTAAAACCCTCTTATTTTATTGTGTAGGAATTAAATTTACATTTGTTTGATTATGAGAACTAGGAAGATGTCTTATACTGGGTTAGGCCATTGATCCATTGGCTCAATATTGTTAGAACAGATTAAAAGTGGTTCGTCAGGATCTCAGAAAAGAGTTTATTCTCCCAGCCCTACCTAGTGATGTCAGGGATTGAATCTGGTGCCTTTTACAAGCAAAACATGTGCTTTGCCATTCAGCTATAGCCCAAGCTTGGGTGGGCAATGTAGATCAGAGAAAAGACATGGGAGAAAAGAGCTTTAAAAATCTTCATGTTTATTTGAGTCCTTTCTTCCCTTGAGTATTGCAAAGACATGAATCTGAACAGGTGCCAAAAATAGAAGTCTGATAAATGTAAATTAAAACCAAAGTCACACGTTTAAATAAACCGAGGGTGAATTTTGACAAGTGGTTGGTGGCATTGGTGGTTCCTGTGTCCAGGAAAGGAGTACATTACTTGTCCTGAAGGGGCAGGTGCATAGATTGGGAGTAAACTTGCATCCATGTTTGTCACTGGAGGTACAGGTTGTTTCCATGGCTTGGAGTGTTCAGGACCAGCTTAACTGGTCCACCAGGTATGACCTTTCCTGGACAGAGATAACTTAGCCGCAATAGTCCATGCACTAGTAACATCTTGATTGGACTACTGCAATACATTCTCCATTCTTCAAGACTTTCCTTGAAGACAAATTGGAAATTACAGTTAGTGGAAAACACAGCAATGAGATTGTTGTTGGAACACAATACAAAAACCATATAATACCAATGTTAAAGAAATTACAGTGGGTCCTTGGTATCTACTGGGGTTTGGTTCCAGGACCCCTGTGGATACCAAAATCCATGGATGCTCAAGTCCCATTAAATACAGCGGCATATTAAATCGTGTCGCTTACAGGAATATAAAATGGCAAAATCAAGGTTTGCTTTTTGGAATTTTTCTATTTTTTAAATATTATCAAGCCATGGATGGTTGAATCTGTGGACACAGAGAGCCAACTGTATTCATTGGCAGTCTCCCACTCAAGTCCTAACCAGGGGTCACCTTGCTTAGCTTCCAAGATCTGACAGGAACTGGTGCCTTTAGGGTATTTAGGCTAAGCCAAAAAGATGGGTGACTACTTCTTCCAGTTCATGCTGAAGAGCATAGCACTGCTACATTGCTGTGGATGTTTGAATCCATGGATGAAAAATCCTTGGATATGGAAGGCTGACTGTACACTCATTGCTAATATACTTAAGTCTGAATTCAAGGTGCTGATGATAACATTTAAAGTCCTAAATGGCTTGGGATCTTGATACTTGAGGGAGTGCATCTTCCTAGAATTGATGTCTCTTCAAGAATTGGTGTCTGTTGGAGAAGCCCTCCTCTGTGCCTGATCAGCATGGGCAGTACCGGTACATTATGGAAGAACATGACAGAGGGCCTTCTCTGCTACGCAACACCAATTATGGAATACTCTCTCCTTAGGAGCCTGGTTGGTGCCAACACTGGTGTCATTCCCACACCAGGTCAAGACATATCTTTGGGACCTAATTGATTTTATCCAAATTGCATGTTATGATCAGCATTATTTTAAACTGTTTTAAGTGGTTTTAAATTGTCTGGTTTTAAGTGACAGTTGATTAAATATATTTTTATTAATATGCTTTATTGGCCTGATGTTTTAAAATTATTTTTATTTATTGTCTTAAAGTTTGATTTCATTGTATGCTGCCCTGAGATCCTCAGATATACAATGGCATATAAATATTTTTATAAATAAATAAATGTCATTTGGAAAGCTACGTTATGAGTTTTGTAGCTTCAATTGTTTCCTTTGCACTAACAGAACAGTACTCTCAGAACATACTGTGTGTAGCTTTCATTCACTTCAGGGACTTTGTATAGAAGAAATTCCCAGTGTTTTGTCATAATTTCTATTAAATGTGTGGGCCATTTTGATTGTTGTAATAGATGTTTCAGAGCAGATCAGTCTGAAATTTATCCTGTGAGGCCTCCTGAAGTGAATGAGAAGTGTACAAAAGTGGTTCGAAGAGTATTCTTTGCTTTTAATAAATCAGAGGTTGCTTTTCTCAGAATGGTGTTTTGATTATTTGAACATTTGCCAACTGTGTCTTGGTTTTACAGTACAAAGAAGCCAATGCTGCCATCCACCTACTAAGGATCACAGAGGAGTAACCCCGACACAGTACAAGTTTCCATATTATTTACACATCCACCCTCCCCCAAGTCTATTAGCAATGTTAATACTGTGCTGGACTTTGTTTTGTAAATATTTTCCCTCTATTATGTTCCCAGACTATCTGAAGGCCATCAACACATTGCTGCTGATGAAATGGAAATCTTCACCTTCTACAATCATCACCTCTCAAATGACCCATGAAAGAGCCTTTGGAGATCAAAAGATCTGCCTCTACTCCCCCCATCCCTCTTTGACTCAGATACTGATGGGATTTAGCACCCATGTGGGATATGGATATGGTCCAGGAGCTGAATTACCTGAAGAGAAGTGACAGAGAAGACAGTGTCAGATTTCTTTCCACTTGGGCCCTGATGGGCATTCACAACATGATTAGAAAAAGCCATTTGCATCTAATAAAACTCCTGGCATGTTTTGTATTGGAATCAAAGATAAATTAATTCACCCTTGACTTCTGATCATACAAGTCAGTGGAACTAAAAGTTCTTAACTAACCAAGATTTATTTGCAGAGGTATTCATACATGTTTCAAGCTCTAATGGTGTGCTTTTTTCCATGAGTTTTGGTCCTGTCCTCTGTTCTTTGGACTGAATTTGAATTTCACAAAGCACAGACTCAATGAACTCAGTGGAACAAGTCAGTTATGACTAACATAAGTCCCATTGATTTGGGACTTTTAATGGGTCTACCCTAAGTACCATGAATGGTCTTCTCTAAGCATGAATAAGATCCAACCTGTTATGTGATACATGGTTTCATGGGAATGGCTTATGATGTTTTTAGTGATCCCATAAGCTCTATGCTATATTTCAGAGGAAGGTGGTTTGTCTAAGAAAATCCTATGAAATTCATGGGGTGATCTTAAGTCAACAAATGACTTGAAAGCACATACATATGATTGTGATTATAATTATTTATGCATATCCTTCTTTTTTTCCCAATATGAGAACTCAAGGTGGCTAACAGCACATTTAAAACAGTACAGTTTAAAAACAATACAAAAGCATTTTAAAAGTATAAATTAAATATAAAGTTTTAAAAAATTAAACAAATTAAAAAGTTAAAACAATTACACACTAAAAATATGAAAATGTATTAAAAACTATATACAAACCTTGACCTGATTTACACAGCATTTAAAAGCCTAACTCTCATCAGTTGAAAAAGCCGGATGGCACAAAAATGTTTTTACTTGCTGCTGAAAGGAGAGCAGGGATGGGGCCTTCCTGCCCTCTCTAGGGAGGCAGTTCCAGAGCCAGGGAGCAACCACTGAGAAGGCCCTCTATTTTGGTCCCACTAAATAAGCCTGAGAAGATGTTGGGAAGTGCCTCTTTGGACAATCCCAACACTCTAGTGGGTTCAGAAATGGAGATATGGTCCTTCAAATAATCTGGACCCAGGTCACAAAGGGCTTTATAGGTCAAGACCAGCACTTTGAATTGTGCCCGGAAATGGATCAGCAGCCAAAGGAGCTGTTGCAGCAAAGGAGTTGTGTGCTGTCTGTAGCCTATGCACACACACACACACAAGTGAGAGCAATGGAAGGGTGGGAAGAGAAGAGGGGGAAAGATTTCTAAGAATATCATCTGGCATCCTGTTTAATAGTTAGGATTACAAACTAGATTTAGGATTTTGTAATTGCTGGGGATTGATGTTTATGGTTGCTAACAACTGAACATGACCACCAAACCGTACCTTTCTAGTCTGGCAGCACCCCAGCCAAGGGGTTTCTGAGGCACTGCAAATCAGGGTGCTGCAAAATGACATCTATAGTGCTCTCCTGATTACAAGGTGCATTGAGACAAGCAGTTTCAGCAGGACCCCAAAGGGTCTGTCCAAGCTGCCTGTTCTTGTTGGGGAGACTGTTACAAATGCCATTTCCTAGCACTCTGATCTGCAGTACTCCCAGAAACTCTTCATTTGAGGTACTGCCAGGATCATCAGACAACAATGAAGCTCCACTGTCATAGGTATGTCTGATCATACAGGATCTCGGCCATCAATTTACATCTCAGAGGATAGGTGGATAAGTGAAGAAGAAATTTTGGGTCACTGAAAACGACTTAGCCCTACCACTTCTGCTCTCTCTAAAGTGCTGAGTGCATGTTGCATTTCCAAGTATAAGGCAGCCTCCTGTGTAGCAATCTCTGAACAACTCAATGTAAAAGACTTATCTGGAAACACTGTTGAAAATATGGTGGTTTCACTGTGGGTTACCACAGAAAGGAAATAGGAGGCATGCCTCAAGATGTTTCTCCAGTCTCTGGATTTTGTTGGCTGCTCTCCAGATTCTACCTCTTCCCATCATGTTTTGGGAACCTGCCATGTTTGTGTAACATTCCAGATTGAGGCCTTTATCATACCATTCATACTCCTCCTTTGTTTTCCCAATGCTTCTTTTGTCTTTTCTGACAGTAGAAAATCTATTAAGAAGAAAAGGATGGAATGGCTGCCCAGGGCCTTCTCTCTGCTAGTGTGAGGAGTCCTCCCGTGCCCCATAAACCACTCTGTCAAATTCAGGGGGAAATGACTTTGATTGGAAGGGAACTCTAAGACATTAAAAACCACTCTAGGTTTTAGTCTCAACTTTCAGCGAACTATCCAGAATGCTGAACACTCTCCTTCAAATAGGTTCACCATGCCAGATAGCACCTTTAAAAATCTGAGGCCCATTCATGCTACACAACTGGAGCACTATGATTCCACTTCAACTGCCACCATTCTATCCTAGTAAACCTGGGATTTGTAATCCCTCTAAACTTCAGATCCCAATATTTCCTAGGAGCGAACATGACAGTTAAAGTGGAATCATAGTGCTGCAGTTAGATAGTGTGAAAGGGCCCCCAGGGTGGACTCATTGCCTCCCTGATGAGGAAGCCACCAGTGGCTGCTGTGGCCACAGCAATGGGACTCCATTGGTTCTTTTGTCAAGAAAATAGTAGGGAGTGAGAGAGGACAACGGTTACTTTCCCAGCCCAGCATGTAATTTTTGTATGTGTCCCTTTCCCAATGGAAGACAATGGTTCCTCTTGCTGTGAAAATCCTTCGGAAGCTGGTCTTTGACAATACTGCCTCAACCCTGCTGGAAAAACAACAAGAAAACAGTGTTTAAGTTAGGAGTCAGTTGTTAGAAAGTCAGGGTGTTTGTGTGTTTTTTAACCACTTTCCCTTGATACCAGCTTCTCCTCCTCCTTCTCACTTCCCCACATACATTTCCCCCCTTTGTTGGCACAATGTTTCCATCTACCAGCTGTTCCCAATTCCTTTACAACCCTTTTGCTTTTCAACACTACACCACCATGAAACACACTTAAGAGAAATTGCTTCCACTTCAGTAGTTCTTTCTTGCTTCCAGTGCCCTTTGAGCTAATTTAATAATATTTTTTTTTTATAAACACAAACATACACAGAGAGACATTCTCACTCCAGAGCTACCTACCTCAAAAGCCACTTCCTAACTTGCAGAACAAAGTTATTACATTTGCTATCCTGGCACAATTCATATTTGCCGGTCTGTTGTCTTCTGATTGATTTAGATTGATCTCCAGAGTGTTTCTCACAGTCTGGGACTGTTTGTTCTTTCCTCTGTCTCTTGCTGGTGAGCGGACTTCACTCACAAAGTGAACACTGGAGTTTTTTGGAGGAATAGGTTTCTCCCAGCAGTTCATAAAACAGGGTCTCTCTCTCTCTCCTGAGAAGATGCTTTATCCTTCTCCTCTCCCCTCCTGCTTTGGTGGCTTTTACAACATAACGAGGTGGTGCTTCCAAGTAGAACTGTACTCAGAAACATATATTTTCAGGTTTTTATTGACCTTATATGAAGAAAAATAACTTGCAGTAAAAACAATATCCAATTGCCTTTTCTCATAGGACGTTATCACACAGGGGAAATCTGCTGGTTAATCCACACA
>CM034701.1:326349388-326360105 GCA_020142125.1 Phrynosoma platyrhinos
AAGCAATCAATATACATCCTCATCTACAAAAAGGGAGACACAAGCGATTGCAGCAACTATAGAACCATAGCACTGGTCTCACATGCAAGCAAAATCAGGCTCAAAATTCTGCAACATAGACTCCAACCATACATGTCCAAGGGGGTTTAGGAAAGGAAGTGGCATGAGGGACAACACTCCAAACATACGATGGCTAATGGAGCGCACCAGGGAGTTCCAAAAGAAAATCAGCATGTGCTTTATAGACCATAGCAAAGCCTTTGACTGCATAGATCATGAAAGGCTATGGAATGCCCTTAAAGACATGGGAGTGCCAACACATCTGATAGTCCTGATGAGGAATCTGTACTCAGGACAAAAGGCTACTGTCCGAACAGAACATGGAGAAACAGAATCATTCCCAATTGGCATAGGAGTCAAACAATGTTGTATACTTTCACCCTACCTGTTTAACTTGTATGCATAAGAAAAGCAGGCTTGGACACAGAAGAAGGAGGAGTGAAAATAGGACGAAGGAATATCAACAATCTGAGATATGCAGATGACACCATAATACAAACAGAAAGCCTCACAGACCTGTAACACCTACTAAGGAAGATCAAAGAAAAAAGTGCTAAGGCAGGCTTAATGTTGAATATAAAAAAAATAAAAATAATGACCACTGAAGACCTTCACAGGTTCAACCTAGACAATAAAGAAATAGAAATAGTAAAAGAATTCCCATAGCTGGGATCAAACATTGATAGAAATGGGGACTGCAATCAGGAAATTAGAAGAAGATTAAGAATGAGGGGGGTGGCTACGAAAGAACTAGAAAAGATTCTAAAATGAAAACATATACAACTCAGCACAAAAGTTAGAATCATACAAGCCACCGTATTTCCTATTACCATGTATTGATGTGAGAGTTGGACAGTTAAGAAAGATGATAGGAAGAAAATAAATTCCTTTGAGATGTGGTGCTGAGAAGAGTGCTGAGGATCCCATAGACAGCCAAAAAGACAAACAAATGGGTCCTAGAGCAGATTAAGCCAGAAACCTCCTTGGAAGCCAAGACGACCTAACTGAGGCTGTCATACTTTAGACACATCATGAGAAGGGAGGACTCTTTGGAAAAGACAATAATGCTGGGGAAAGTGGAGGGAAGTAGGAAGAGAGGAAGGTCATATGCTAGATGGATGGACTCTATTAAGAAGGTCATGAGTATTAAGGGGTTGCAGGAAATAGGCAGAGCAGTGGAGGACAGAGGGTCTTGGAGATGTCTCATCCATAGGGTTACCATGAAAGCAGCTAGTAGGAAGTTTGTGTTCTGTCTAAATACCAGATGAAAGTATTGATTTTAGTTAACTTAACCATGTGTTTTTCTGTAAAATTAACATATAGGCCACATTGATCAATTACACAATGCACACATTCCTGTCTTTATGAAGAGCCCACAGCCCAAAGTATGGGATTTTGTCATTTTGTTCAGTCTACCCAAAAGGAAAAGCTTTCCAACCTTCAAATAGGGGATATCCCTTATAATAAGGAACATCTTCTAGTCCTATAAGGGACAAGCTTTCCAACCTCTCCAAAAGGGGCAACCCTTGTATTAAGGGATGCCAGGCACTGCTACACCCGCATCATATAGCCTAAGAAATACTGCCCTACAGGGCAAAGTGGGAAGCTCTACAGGAGTGTCTCCTGGGTAGAAAATCTGTCAAGCAACGGATTAAAAAGACTCTTAAAGTCATCAAATGATGAACACATATGGTGTGAGCCAGAGCTCAGAATTTGATCAAGTGGGCTCTTTGATGACAAATGGTTTCCATACTCTGGGTTTATTAGCAGGATGTCTTACAATCCCAGTATGGTTTAGTGATGAGCTTGTATATCAGCTTATGCAACACAATCAACTTTTCACCTAATTTGAGAAAGAAATTCAAAGAGAATAGTGAGAGGCAACTGGACGACATCCCGACACAAACCATCAAAAGAGGAGCAATATATCAATATATCATCCTCTGAAGAGGATGGCAAAGGCTAAAACAATGATTGAACAACAGTTTGAGGAACTGGGAAAGTACCATAGGAAACAGTTCAAGATATGACCTCCAGCACTGATTTCTTTGCTTAATTTTTGAATGATCCTTTTGAACCTAAATGCCACTGTGCATAGTTAGTAGTTCAGTTCATGATATGGATAGCAGTATCCAGCAGAGGACTTTCACTGGTAAAATAAAAGAATTCAACAGAACTGGGAGAAGGTCAATCTCTTTTCCCCAGGCCTCCTATCCATATGCTTCAAATGCCAGCTCTGGAAGGCTGGGAAACCTTTTGAACCTTTTTTTTTTAGGCAGCAGCAAGGATTGTAAGGGGAAGGAAAAGAAAGAAAGTCTAGAAAGTTTTGCCAGCAGAATGTTGGATTAACCTTGATTGGATTCTCAGATACAGTGGGCCCTTGGTATCTGCTGGGGTTTGGTCCCAGGACCCCCCATGGATACCAAAATCTATGGATGTTCAAGTCCCATTAAATACAATGGATAATAAAAATATGTGCTTATGTAAAATGACAAAATCATGGTCTACTTTTGAGAATTTATGCCCTTCTTTTTGAATATTTTCAAGCTGTGGATGCTTGAATCGGTTGATAAGGAATCCCTGGATATAGAGGGCTGATTGTACTTACATCTGGATGTAACATGAAGCAATATTCTGTGGCTATGTGGAACAGCACTTTGTAGTTGATACCATTTTGCTATACAATGGTAAGAAAAAGTTTGTGAACCCCTTAGGAGTATTACTATTTCCAAACTAAAATGTTAATATATTTTAATCTAACACCATAATCCTAGATGAAAAACAATTTTCATTGTTGTTGTTGTGTGCTTTCAAGTCATTTCTGATTTATGGGGACTAAGCAGACCCTATCATGGGGTTTTCTTGGCAAGGCTTGCTTTACATATGGGAGGTGGGAAGGTGGCATGTGATTGCCTTAAAAGTGTTACATCTCTCCTCTCAAGCAATGGGGAAAGCACGGGAGGAGAACTGAAGAAGCATTTGGTTATGTGCCCATAGCCAGATGCAGACTGATAACGACATCTGTGAGATCTGCCAGAGTCATCTTGGATGATGTTATCATTCTCCATTTGGTTTAGGACAAGCGACTACTGTTAGAACAGAATATGGAGAAATAGAATGGTTTCCAATTGGCAAAGGGGTCAGGCAAGGTTGCATAACATTACCCTACTTGTTCAAATTGTAAGCAGAAATTATCATATGCAGAGCAGAGTTAGACTCCGAAAGAGGAGTGAAGATAGGAGGAAGGAATATCAATAATCTAAGGTATGCAGATGACACCATACTACTAGTGGATTAATCACAGGCTTGGAACATCTACTAAGGAAGGTCAAAGAAGGAAGTGCAAAGGCAGGTTTACTGCTGAAAATAAAGAAAACAAAAATAATGACCATGGAGAATCTACATAAGTTCAACCTAGATAATGAGGAATTTGAAATAAAGAGTTCTTATTGGATCAAACATTGATAAAAATGGAGATTGCAATCAAAAAATTCAGAAGAAGTCTAGGACTAGAAAGGATAGCTGTGAAGGAACTAGGCAAGATCCTAAAGTGTAAAGATATACAACTGAGCACTAAAAGTTAGAATAGTCGACGCTATTATATTCCCCATTAACATATACTGGTGTGAGAGCTGGACAGTGAAGAAAGCAGATAAGAAGAAAATCAACTCATTCAATATATGGTGCTAGAGAAGAGAGCTGAGGATACCATGGAGAACCAGAATGACGAAACTGAGGTCATACTTTGGCCACATCATGAAAAGGCATGACTCATTAGATAATACAGTAATGCTAGGGAAGGTAGAAGGCAGCAAAAATAGAGGAAGGCTGCAAACCTGATTGATAGATTCATGGCCCTGGATTTGATGGATTTAAGTAGAGAAATGGAAGACAGGGGGTATTGGAGATGTCTTATCCACAGGGGTGCCATGAGTTTGAGCTGACTTGAGGGCAGATAACAATAAACAACTAAGGGGGGGTTGCAGACTGCCAAAAATAGTGCAAATTGAGTCCACTTTTAGAGTTAGGGTTAGTGCTAGGGAATCATGGGAATTGTTTTTGTTCTGAGACATTGAGCCTTCTCTGTCAGAGAGTTCTGATGGCACAATAAAATACAGTTCCCATGATTCCCTAACCCTAACCCTAAAAGTGGACTCAGTTTGCACTATTTCTGGCAGTCTGCAACCCCCCTAACATAGCCAGTCACTTTTCCAATAGTCCTCAGCCATCCTGGACTCCACTAGCCACTGAATTGCTATGGAGGGAGGCTATCATAGCAAAATGTGAGCTGTTGGTCATTATGTAGAGAGGAACAGAATGCCAATCTCCTTAATTACCAAATAAAAACTACTTTGGCTTACATTCAACTTTCACTTGCGTATGTCACTAACAGGATGCTGGCTATTGTGTGACTTCATAATAATTTATCTACAACTAATTCAACAGTCACCACCCATGTGAGGTCAACACGACAACAGATATTAATGGGGAAGAACCAAAAGGCTAGGAGGGGCTGCAACAGTTTGCTTTTGCCTGCATCTACTGGGAAGAGCAAGAATCTGCTGCCTCCTCTCCTCTTTGCCCTGCTGATTTAACTGAGTGCAAATATTTTTGCACTTTGAACTCAGGGCCTTTGCAGACTGCCAGAAATAGTGCACATTAAATTGAGGCACTGCTCTGGCTCAGTGCTAGGGAGTCATGGGAATTGTATTTTTTTTCTGAGACATTAAGCCTTCTCTGTCAGAGAGCTTTGGTGCCACAATAAATTACAGTTCCCATGATTCCCTAGCCCTGAGCCAGGGCAGTGCCTCAATTTAATGTGCACTATTTCTGGCAGTCTGCAAGTTTCCCTCAGTTTGCAGCAGTAGGGGAAGTGGAAGGAGGAGAGAGAAACTGGGACATTTTAAAAACAGCCAAAAAGGTGAGACGACAGAGGAATTATCCAAACTGTGGCTGTCAAATAGGGACAGTTGGAGGGCATGCTGTATGGTGAAGGCTACACTCACAAAGTTTCTGATCCTTTTACAGCATGGGGCTTCCCAATCTCATCCCTGTAAAAACCTACTTAATTACTTAAGTACATGATTCTAATTATTTCCTTTGAATGAATAGATGTAAGCAAAGGCAAACTTACTTTTGCACCTACCTTGATTCTTCTGAACACAATGTTTGCCAAATGTATCAAAGGCATCAAAGTGGTTAATACTGTAATAGTCCTATTACACGTATATAAAAGGAAGTGTTTTGGTTTACAAAGGCCATCATGAGGAAACTATGGAATTTCCATTATTATCACTAGGGCTCACAAACTTTTTCTGTCTACTGTAATTGCAGGGTTCTGTCTACATGACTGTATGAATCTCATGTCATTACACCTGAACAGTACTGCTTATTCTTCTGAAAATACTGACAGCTTGCCTTTTTTGTTACATTTTAGTAGCTACAATAAAGCCAACTCTGATATTTGTTTTTACTTACAGGATGCTTTATTGGTTGATTCATGACTTTCTTGATCATCCTAAAACAGAAAGGCAATCTAAAATGCCAGTAGGCAGTGCTTTTTCCTGAAAATAGTGCCTGTTTTTGTCTCTAAAATAAATACTTTCCACCTTTCTGTTGGCACAAAAAATAGGGAGAGGTTGTCAAAGGGATTTTAGTTCTTTGACCTTCAGTGATGCCAATTTGTTTCCAATAAATGGTCTTTCCAGACAGATTCTATGAGTTGTGCCAAGGGAGAAATCTCCTTTAGTGTTGCATGAAAGCCTACACAAAAAAGGTGTCATGACAATTTGAATGGGAGGGGAACATTTTCCCATCAAAGATCCCTTTAAAAATACATTCTGCTTAATTCTAGTGAAGTCAAATGGCTTTTAAGGGCACTGTGGAGGGAAAGAGAGACAGAAAGAGATGGGACATCTTTCAGTCTGGAGCAGCTGTTAAAACTGTCAAACAGTCTGAATGTCCATTTGGCCAGAGTAGTAAATGTAGTACTAACAAGATTGTGAGTCTGCTCTGCAGCTAGCAAATAAACACCTTCAGCCGCTGACATGTTTGTTGCCACATCTGCTTAAGGGATGGGATTAACTATCTGCTTAATGTCACACTTCATTATGCTGCGGTTAAAAGATACCTCCAACAGCATTTGAGGGACTGAGGGGAAAAACAACAGCCAAGCATGGGATTTGTGAGTAAAAAAGGTTGGCTTTCCCAAAATCCAATAGCAACAGAAATACCTTATGCACAAAAAGCATGCAAATAGTTTTTGTTATTGACATGTGAGTTATATCAAATTGCATTGAATCCTTTAGAATGGAAAGAAGACTTCACAGAGATATGGAAATAGGATAGATATCAAAACTGGCCAGGTTCCTAAGTGTTGGGAGTGGAAGAAGAAGGTATGGCCTGATCCATATTGGTTACTTTGAACTAGAGTAGACACACTGAATAAATTATTGAAAGGTGAATCAATATGTAAAGCAATTCTACTGATTCCGTTGATCTTCTCTGGTTGTGGCTAATAACAGAATTTGGGGCAAATTGTACACTTCCATGTGATTTATAAAGTACCCAGTGATCATGGACAGGACAGTTTCCCTCTTTACATGTGATAGACTAAAGCTTTCATCACCTCATGTACCATGACCACTGGCCATTGTGGATGTGGATGATGGGGCCTGTCAATTAACATATGTGGAGCGCACCAGGTTGGGAAAGATACCACTAAATGGAAGTATCCATATCTCAGTGTGAATTTGGCCAGAGCGGTAAATTCATAGCCTCCCGCAAGTGTCCCAATTTGCCAGGGGCAGTCCCGATTAATTCTCTATTGTCCCACTACTTCATCTGCTTTAGAATGTGTCAATTTCTCTCTCTTTCTCCCATTTCCTCCCTTTGTCCTCAGTTTACTTCAATTGCTGCAAAATGAGATCGAAGGGCAAAAGGGGCGACAGTATCTTGCCCTTCCCAATAAACTCAGGCAAAAGCAAACTGCTGCAGTCTCTCCTGGCTTGTGTATTTTTCCACCTTTTGCCATCTGATGTTGCTTGGCCACACATGTCCTGATTTTCATCTGTGAAATGCAGGAAGATATGTAAACATAGCACTAATGACATAGTGAGTCTACTCTGCAGCTAGCAAATCCAAACACCTTTAACGCCCACTAAAATGGAAGCCATCTGTTACTACTGGTAATGAGGTAGAGGAACTGAAAGCATGGTTTCTGCTATTCAGATATTATCAAGGGCCAGTATTAGCTGGAAGTATCTTTGGGCAACTGGAGTATGCCACTGACTTCTTCTGAGCTCTCCCCACCCCACCACAAAGGTTTAAATCTTTTGCTCTGAGCCTTCATGGGTAGCTGGCTCTGGTTGCTATATTAACTGCTTGACGTGCTTCTATCATAGCATCCTTCTAGGGCATTATGGAAATTAAAGTGGCTTCAATCTAAGATTAAGTCAATTAATGGAAGTTTTTCCTTCTCCTACTACCACCTGGACCCCAGTGAAAAGGCTTTCACCATTACTATTGGCCATTCTTGATGTGGATGATGGGGCTTGTATGAGGGCTTCTTTTGAAAAATTTAGGGTAGCATAAAAGGAACTGCTTGGATAGGGAAGAACCCAACATCTTTCAGAGGTCTGAATGTGATTTGGAGCAATTTTAGCCCTCCTGCTATAATGCAGGAGGGCTCCAATCCTCCTGAGAGGCTTTTCAGAGGATAAAGAAAGGAGGAGACAGAAAACTTTCCTTCTATGAACTTCCACTAGTCAGCTTACCTTAGGTTCTGAGATGATAGTTATGAGTTGGTTCACTGCTGAGGACTGGTCATAGATCAGTGGTGTAACCACATACTTTACATCAGGTTGAATTTCCAGTATCTACAGTTATGGCCCTAAATACCTTGAAGACACCAGATCCTGTCTCATTGTGGAAGCTAAGTAGGGTCAGGTCTGATTAGTGCTGAATGGGGGTCTGCCAGGACATACCAATTGCTATAAGCCAAAGGTGGGCAGCTATGGAAGATTGTGGGGCCTTATTAGCTCTCTAGGAGACCTTGAACATGTCTCTGCAAATACAAAATAAAAAAATACACACACCCCTACACATACACACAAGCACCCTCAATGGGACATGGGAGTATGTTATAAGTCAACAGACGACTTGACGGCAGCGCACTCACACTAGGATTGCCAAGTGTTCCTTATAGGCCTTGCTAGGCTCCCTTATTATAATGGCTGTCCCCTATTTGAGGGTTGGCAAGCTTTTCCTTTATATAGGCTAAATGATATGCCCCAAAATCCTGTATTTTGGGGTGCAGGCCCTTCAAAAACAGAGACATGTTTGCATCATGTGATTTATGAATATGAACAATCTCTATGTTAATTTTACAGAGGAACACATGGCTTTGTTGTTGTTGTGTGCTTTCAAGTTGTTTCTGAGATATGGTGACCCTAAGATGAACCTATCAAAGGGTTTTCTTAGCAAGATTTGGTCAGAGAAAATTTAACTTTCTCTGAGGTTGAGAGAGTGTGACTTGCCCGAGGTCACCAGCAGGTTTCCATGGCCAAGCCAGGATTCAAACTCTGTTCTCCAGTTGTAGTCCAATGCTCAAACCACTAAACCATGCTGATTGGTTAACGGAAATCAATACTTTCATTTGGTATTTAGGAAGAACATAAACTTGTTAATAGATGCTTTTTGATCATCAACCCATCATGCTATGAATTTCAAGTGTCCCTTTTTGCTGTTCTGAAAAACTGGCAACATCAACAGACACAGAGATAGAGAGAGACTTGGCTAGCTGGGCTTGTCAAGATATCTTGAGAAACTGTTGGTGAAGGTGAAGTTATAAACATTTCTGGAGGGCACAAAGCTGGGCAATGCTGGAATAGATGGTAGCAGACAGATGGATCAGTGGTCTGATTTGTCATATGACAGATTCATAGGGTTGCCAAGTTGACTATGGGACTAGGCTCCATAGACTTAAAAATCAGCGGACCCTGGATCAGAAAGATCTACAATAAAGTTTTGTCAAACAGAACAATGGCACATCTCCTCCCTCACCCTCCAGCCAACCTTTTAGCTGATACAGCTAACTGGCTGATCAGAGCAGGAGGCAGCGGTGGCAAAGTGCCCAGCTGATGTCTTGGTGGAAGATGTCATTGTTCTGTGTCTCATTTTAGGGACATAGCCAGTTTTCCCTGAGGGCCTCACTCTGTTCTGGCCACTAAATGGCATGTCCATCAGGACTTTTGGTCATTGTGAACAATCAGTAGAGAATTCCAACATCTGCACAGGTTTTTAAAAGGCATACAGTGGTGTAAACTGTACTTTAAATGGTAAAAGTTTTCCTCTGACATGAGCATCTAGTTGTAACCAACTGTAGGGGGTGGTGCTCATCTCTGCTACTAAGCTGAAGAGCCAGCATTGTCCAAAGATGACTCCGGTGGTCATATGGCCAGCATGACTGCACCAAATGCTGCTACCTTCTTACTAAAGTGGTACCTATTTATCTACTTGTACTTTTACATGCTTTTGAACTGCTAGGTTGGCAGAAGCTGGGACTAGTGATGGGAGCTCACCCCATCATGCAGCACCTGGGCCTCGACCTGCCGACCTCACAGTCATCAGCATTGGCATCTTAACCACTAAGCTGTCGCGTCCCTATGTTGCCCTATGTCCCTGTGTCCTAGATTGGACTTACCTAATCGTATGTCAGCAACAGGATATCACTGACACAGTTTTTCACCAAATCAAGTTACACAGGATAGAAATTCTGCTTGACTGTGGAAGCAGGGTAGGTTTCCAGGCAATATGCATCTATTCTAGCTCTGAAATGTTGACCGCTGTTAATTTCTAACTAAAAAATTAAAGCTCACACTTACCAAATCTTTAAAAAGAGATCTGTTACATGATATTTGCAAAAAAAAAAAAAAAAGCCAATGGAGAGCAAGTTGCTATTTTACCCGTTCACAAAGAGTGGATGTAGTTATGTACAATAATACAACAATTTTAGATTTAAACAGAAACTGACTGTCTCTTTTTGGTGATGACAGTTTTTCACCACAAATTTTCATTGTACCTTATCCACTGTTTGGTTGTGTCTGTAAAGTTGGACAATATAGCATGGGGCCCTTTATGCACCTCCCATCAGTCCTATCCAGAACAGCCAGTGGTGAAGAACCATACAGTTAACCATATCTGAAGAATCACATTGTTAACTTGCAGTTACGGTAACAATTTCTGAAAAACCACTTTTCCCCATCCCTGATGTAAAAGATATGCCATGAATGTCTCCAGTGATGACAGCAACTCAATGCTGCCACCTGATGTTTTCCAGTGCACCTAGTCAAAATAATTTCAAAGCTTTAACTTAAAATAGGCAGCAACAAGACAACCAGCATGGTTTAGTGGCTTGGGTATTGAACTGTGACTGGAGATAGGTTTTGAATCCCTGCTTGGTCAAGGAAACCCACTGGATGACCATGGGCAAGTCACACTCTCTCAGCCTCAGAGGAAGGCAAAAGTAAACCCTTTCTGTACAAGTCCAACAAACCCCATGATAAGTGTTCCCTATTTCATGTATGGATGTGAGAGCTGGACAGTCAAGAAAAAAGATAGGACGAAAATCAATTCATTTGAGATGTGGTGCTGGAGA
>CM034701.1:326360310-326383801 GCA_020142125.1 Phrynosoma platyrhinos
TTGAGATGATTCATCCATAGGGTTGCCATGGGTCAAGACTGATGCAAAGGCAGTCAACAACAACAAAGGTTCACCTTAGGGTCCTAATCAGTCAGAAATGACTTGAAGGCATATTACAAGGCAGCAACATGTGAAAACTGACATCACTAAAAAGCTTCAGCTAGTGAGAAAGTTCTTTCTTTAGTGGTCCATTCCAACACAAGTTTGTACATAGTTTCTCTACACTTACTGTACACCCGACCAGGCAGCTGAATGGGTGAAACTGAGTCTAATATTTGCAATAATATGATGAAATATGAAACACCTATCAGTGATGCTCCTCTCTGTGATGGCCCATTCAAACAAAAAAGCCATCATTTAATGTTGCAGTCACGATGTGATGAGAATGTATATCTGAACCAGGCCAAAGAGTTAAATGGGCAGAGCGACATAAGCCACTTGGAAGAAGAAAAGAGTAATCTTCTCGCCTGCTCTGCTGCCCTAGCTCTCACCAAGCAGGGCTACGTGTCACTTTTGCCACAGAAGCACTATCAAAAACTGTATCCTATGTTGCTGCTTTGTCATAGATATGATAACATGTCGGTGAGGCTCCAGGAGGCCAGAGTGCCCCACTCCCAGGATGGCCAGATGTCATAGCTGCAAAGGAGGACAAGGCGCTGCAAAATGTAGCACATTCAAGAAAAATGTAGGACATTACAAAATAAAAGCTAAAAACTCTAATATAAATGCAAATTCATGTTTCTTAGTCATGCTCCATTTTGAAATTCCTCCTGGACAGAAGGTTAAAAAGTAGGACATGTCCTGGAAAAGGAGAATGGCTGGTTATTCTGTCCACTCCTGTATCAGCAAATGACCAGGAGCCACATCATAGGTTCTGCATTACTGTTTATGATGGAGAGAGTACTGGGTTCAAAGTTTGGAATGTTACTTTTTGAAAGCAATTGTTAGTCACTCTAATCTTGAAATGTAAATTATTATTATTTGTTGTTGTATGCCTTTAAGTCATTTCCATCTTATGGTGGTCCTAGGCAAACCTATCACAGTTTTCTTGGCAAGATTTGTTCAGAGGAGGTTTGCCATTGCCTTCCCCTATGCACCACCATTTATAAGAAGATAACTTGTAAAGTTGCATATTGCATTATTTATTAATGCTCTGCTATTATTTTTCATTTCTGTTTTCAAAGTCCATCCCAAATAAATCAGGAAATTGGCTAAAATTTGAAAAAAGAAATCTTCACAAAATATTTCCCAAGTAATTTTCTTTCCTTCAGAATAAGACGTGAAACTAGTCAGTAAATATTATAGAATTCCACACACAAATTTAATGATGTTAGCCAGTTGCTACATTACTTCAAAAGAAAAACTGTAACACTTTAAAGGCTCTATTGTCAATTGTCACATGTTACTTCCACGCTTTGAGTGAGATCAGTGGTTTATTATTCAGAAACACTTCCTGCCATGCAGACCCCATTTACCAGCTTTTCATCTTTTACTTGACAAAATCCTCTAGTTGTACGGAAATGTATTTTTCTGTAGTTTTGCAATGTTGCAGAATGTAATAATAATAATAATAATAATTTTTACCCCGCCCCTCTGTTAAAAACAATCGGGGTGGCTTACAGCTGATAAAATACAGACTACAGAATAAGACCCCCAAACCCCAGTAACCCCCACTCTCTCCCAGCTCCCCTTAAAAAAGCATTAAACTAAGTACAATTTAAAACCAACATTTAAAATAACATCAAATCAAATCAAAATATTACAAAACAGCTCCCTTAGTGGTAGCAAAATAACTGCGGCAGTATTCAATTGCATCAAATTAAAAACTGAAGGGGCTTAGGAGGCACATCTGCACACAAAATACAAGGTTTCTGTATGCAGTCAAGTCATTGAATTTGAGCTGGGGCATGGCTTGGATTGTTAGCCCTTCAGCTGAGGTCAGATCAGAATTCCTGAGCCACCACAAATAGACACCAAGGAACATTAGGTAAAATGACTGATAGTAGGCTGTACTTCTTTTTCCTATCCCAGCACCATGACCATGACCATGTTGTGTGATGGTTAACATACAGCCTTTTGCTAAGTCAGCAGCACAACTTTAAACTAAGAAAGTGGGAATGGCTTCACCTCCTGGACCTATAAAATCCCATCAGCTGAAAGGAAACAAAACAAAACGCATACACACATATACACACTGAGGGCCCATCCAGATGGTTGGAAAAACTAAAGCTGGGCAATATAGCCTGGGGCCCTTCAAAAGTTGCTGGACTGCACCTCCCATTGGTCCTATCCAGCAGGAATGATGCAGTTAACAATATCTGAAGAATCACTTTCTCCCATCCTTGATGTAAAAGATATGCCATGAATGTCCCCATCTAAGACTGTCACAAAAGGTAAAGTGCCTTTGAATCCCTCATAATTACTTGTGTATGTGAATACCACATGTAGGATAGAACTGTAAAAGAAACACGGTACATTTTAACATGTTTTGCATTCTCTCTCTCTAACACACACACACAGAGAGTATATCCTTTCCTAAAACCATTGATGACAGCAACTCAATGCTGCCGCCTCATGTCTGCCAGTGCACCCAGTCAAAATCATTTCAAAGCAGCAACAAGAGAGTCAGCATGGTGTAGTGCAGGGGTAGGCAACCTTTCCCCTTTAAGGGCCAAGGGACTTCAGCTCCCAGAAACCTTAGCCATGTTGGCCAATAGTCCCATGTTGGCCAATAGCTCCTGGGATTCTGGGAGCTGAAGTCCCTCGGCCCTTAAAGGGGAAAGGTTGCCTACCCCTGGTGTAGTGGTTTGGGTGTTGATCTATGACTGCAGACCATGGTTTGAATGCCTACACAGCCATGGAAACCCCCTGGTGACTGTGGGCAAGTCACACTCTCTCAGCCTCAGAGGAAGGCAAATGTGAATCCCTTCTGAACAAATCTTCTCTCTGGTTTTGTTCCTGTCCTGCTTTTTAATGTATTTATTTATGAGATCCACATGATGTTCTCTTCATTCTGAAGTATTCCCAGGGAACTCACAGCACTTACAAGGCCATTTTTATTTCCACTCTTGAGATAAGTTTAAATTAAACCAATATTTCCTGAAATGAAATGTACTTCTCCATGGCTGTTTTTTTTTTCCATTCCAGATCTAGGAAAGATGGCTGCCACTAAGAAACAGAGGATCCAAAGACATAGCCATGTTAATTTGGACAATCAATACATGAAGAGATCTTGCGGCACCTTTGACACTAACTGAAAGAAGTTGTAGCATGAGCTTTCAACAACTTGAGTCTACTTCCTCAGATGCATTTGATGGAGTGGAAAGAGCAGGGACAGACCTATATAGCAGTCTGTGTGTGAGAATGTCCATAGGAATGCAAACCTTTGTGGGCATGGCGATGAGGTGACAAATTCAGTTTTAACTATGGCCTTTGAAGGACAAGGCAAGGATGTTGCCTGAAGCCAACGTGAGTAGATAACCATATGAATGGGTATTGGGATATAGTATGGGAGCCAGAAAGAAGATGTGATGAACTGACCAATAGAGCCCCCATGAGGCTGGGGGGTTAGCTAGTGTTATAATGTGTGTAGTGTGCCAGGAAACCATTGTCTCTGTCCAACCCATTGCTGATGGACTGCAGTTTGTTGATATATTCCAGTTCTGCCATTTCTCTTTCCAATCTTCCAAACATAGTAACTGTTTCTTAGGACAACGGATTTAGTGATCAAGGGGTGTAGAGAAGAGGAATAAAGAAAATGATTCCATGATAATTAGTGTAATATTACTAAAACACTTTAATAATAAAGGTCTCAGTTGAAATTGGTGAAAGGCAATTTTCGAAATGTTGCCAGAGTCTAGATCTGACACAGCGGAGGAGTGAGGGAAAAGAGTTTGGATGCAAAACAATGAATATGCAGGTAAAATCTGGGAGAAAGGAGGCACAGAAATAAAATAAAAATAGAACAGGAAACTCTTGATACTTCCAGGGACTTTTTCCCTGTCTGGATAAGACCTGAGCTGTACCAAAGCTCCATTCCCTGAACTCAGCCACAAAACCCTCAGGTGAACTGAATAATGCAAAGTGGAAACCAATACATTCATTCTGCTGGATTATTTTCATATCACTACAGTTAACACCTGTCTCCCTGTTTGTGGAAATGTAGACTTTCAAAGGAAGCTAAATAAAAACATTCATTCCCCTTCGTCTCATGCACATTTGAAGAATAAAATACCATCAGAAGCCACAGGGTGGACAAATATTTCTGTTGGCTTAAATGGTGGCCTGGGATCCTAACAAAGGCCTGATGCCTATTTCTGGTCATTATGACAGTGGCAAGTGGGAACAAATTCAGAACTGAATCAAGATTTACTCAGAAAAGCCATATGGAAATTAAGTGACCTTAAGTTGCATGAATTTCACTGTTGTTGTTGATGATGATCCTAAGGTGAACTTGTGGTGAAGGTGAACATATCACAGGGTTTTCCTGGCAAGATTTGTGCAGAGGGGGTCCTATTGCCTTCCTTTGAGGATGAGAATGTGTGACTTGCTCAAGGGCAACCACTGGGTTTGCATGACTGAGTGGGGATGTGAACCCTGGTCTCCTGGAGTACTAATACAACATTCAAACCACTCCACTCCATTGGTTCTCATGGGTTTCACCTTGTCTATTGTAAATATGACTGTATAAATCTTTATAAATCCCTATTGTCTTTACTGTTTATGGAATTGAAAGCATTACATTGCACATTGAATTAAAAAGATGTGCCCAAAGACTATTTGATACTGAGAACCTTGTGGACTGGCATTATATGAACTAGGAAAGGAATGGCATGATTACTGTACCAGATGGCCTACTTAGAACGATGATCCATTAACTCGAAATAAACTCATTATCCAATTAAAAAGTGGGATTTCTCAGCCCTCTGCTTCATAACTGAGATGAATTTGCATCGGTGTTTACACAGAGTAGGCTGGCTATATAACTTTAAGCCATTCAGAGGCTATTAGCTCTGTTTGACAATCATAATGACCTAGCTTTATTTGAGGAGTGACATTACCGAGTGATGGGGCTAGTCCTATTCAGGGCTTTATGACAGCGGCAAATTGTTAAGGTTTAAATTCTTCTTCCTGTATGATATGTGTGACTTATAGAATATCACGATGCTACAACAAAATCAGGCACAATTATTTCATCTGTTTTCTTTAGGACAAGCAATTTTTTTCACGTGAATGGTGGAAGGCAAAGGTTAGGTGAAATATGTAGCTATTACCTTTTTCACCTAACATTTAACTTCTACCATTTACATGAAAAAATTGCTTGTCCTAGAGAAGCAAGCAATATATCTGTTTGCATTGAAAGGCACTGAACCTGCTATTAATTTGCATTCACAAGATATTGTCTACAAGCTCACACTACAGTATGCATTATTTATATAAATTTGACAAAGCATTGTTTGTATTTGTTATTGTGTGTCTTCAAGTCATTTCCAACTTATGGTGACCCTATCATGGGGTTTTCTTGGCAAGTTTCTTCAGAGGTTTGCCATTGCCATCCTCTGAGGCTAAGAGAATGTGACTTGCGCAAGATCACCACTGGGTTTATATGGCTGAGCCAGAATTTGAACCCTAGTCACCAGAGTCATAGCCCAACGCTCAAACCACTACACCACACTTTATATTTACTATAGTTCTTACTGCTATGAAACTTGTGAGACTTAAATTCACTTGATTTCCACATGTCTACTCTGAGTAAATCTGGATCCAGATCTTTAAAGTTGTTTCCACATGCCACTGTTATACCTACAAATAGGCAACAGGTTTTTCATATGATCCCAACAAGATTCAAACAACTCAGTGAAGTAAACTGAGGTAACGACTAACTATAAGTGAGTTGAATTGCTCCATGGGAATTTGAAAGGGATCTGCTCAGTTCTAGGCTGATGCTCAAGCTAGTCTACCACAATGGCTCAGATGTTTTTCAATTTTTACTTAGTTTTCAACCTCTCAATTATCTTTGTCAAGGACTAGCCCTCTGTGACATCAGAGCACAGCACATAAGCCAATGACATCCATAAGGGTCATTAAACTCCAGCTTGCTGAAAACCTTCTATGATATCAATCAATCATACTTTCGTCTGGTCTGTTATTTAGGGAATTGTTAGAAGGTGCCAGTTCCACTAATACATTTGCCTGCTGTGAATATAAGTTTGGGAAGTTGTCATAAACTGAACCATTGTTACCAGACCCACCCATATCCACTGTTCAGTTCATTTTTAGCATATTTGTAGTGCAAGAACCACAGTTATGCATCAATAGGTAAATTCTAACAGAGGGTGTGTGTGTGACTGACACACACACACACATATATATCTCACTTTCAATCTTTGACTTCCTAGCCCTCCTTTTCTGGGGGTAGTTATTTACCTCTTTTGCCTACATCCTTACTGTCAAAATTCTGCTGTAAAAAATCCAATCCAATCCAACTTCCATCTCATCTCGCAGGTTGCTCGTTTTTCTATTTTTCACCCCTGTTCAGATGCAAACAGATTTGTCTTTAAACTACAGATTCTATGATATAATAGTAAATCTTAGTTAAGTGGTATTCCTGAACAAGGAAGTTTTGACTCCTTCTCCACATTCATTCCATGCATGTAACTACTATGAGAGCATTTTTGAAGAGTGGGGTATAAATACAATAAATAAATCCACCATTATACTGTAACAATGTAGGGAAAACCTCTTGTATCATATTGAATTATATGTGAACAGATCCCCTTAAGAAACTGTTGGGAGTGCTGATCTTTATATTTTAATATCAGCTATTCTCTGCAAAAAGCTGTTCATTACTAAATGTTTTCTGTTCATTTCAATTAGATATACAGGACTTACGTGTTTCAAAAGAACAGTAATGCCATCTAGTGGCCAACAATGATATACTTGTGGTACCCTACTCTGTTAGTGAAATATTGCTATTAACTCCCATATGTTGATACAGATTACTTTCCTTCAAGGTAATTTCAAAAAACTCATATATTAATCACTACTCAGATGTTATAGGTACCCTGGTGTTTTCTTATTCAGTGTATATCTGGGGAGGCAGTCATTGTATTATATACCATGAACTGTGGATGGGAGACATTGTAGTACAGTGGTTTGAGTGTTGGACTAGGGTTGCTAGAGACCAGGGTTCCACTCAACCTTGAAAACTCAGTGGGTGACCTTGGATTCCAGACAAGTCAATACATAACTGCTCATATTACTAAACTATTGACATAAAAGGCAAGTGAGGGGACAAATCTAGTTGCACAGTTATAATTCATTTTAGAATGTTTTGTGGGTTACAATTCACTCCTTCGGATATCTTGGAATAGTCTACATACTGTGGTCTAAAACATCAGATGTGCTTCAATCATTCCAGATCAATAAGATGCACTGGAGACTAGGTTCACCACTTAATGTGCCTTTGCACTTGATGTGGCCATTTTAAAATATACAAATAGCATCACATGAGGGGACTGATAGTTGCAGTTTTATGCTTTCAATCCAGCTGAGATCCATCCTGTGAGACAACTGCAGGCATTTGGGTGGAAACCCCCACTTGCACAAAGATTATGAGCTTTCCAGTTGATACAGTTCCATTTTTAAAGTGTGTGCTTTAGGCATACCGGTATCTCTATATTGTTCCTCTCTTAACCATGATTCAAAGGAACACAGGAATTAAAGTCTGATTAATTAAATTACTTCTAAAGGTATAGAGCAAGAACATTTAGCCAAGTTTAATGGCTACCAGTTATCTTAACACATAAATCAGCACTATCCTTTAGTGTAATCCAAAGTGTTAAACAGCAGTGACTATTGTAAATTCAAATACCTGCATAGACTGAGGTGGTATTATAATCTTCTAAGATTCCTTCGTACTGTTCTATTTAACAGTGTGCATCTTACAAATGAATTAAATTATCCTTTCCCATGTTCACCATTCAGATCTCATGCGACAAAGACAATACAAAGGAGACAACTTTGGTTCCTTTTTTTTAATACATCAGACATCATGCCACCAATAGACAATCAAAATAAAAAGTGTGGGGTACATACTGAAAAATCTTTAATTGAACGATGTACCAATTTAGTCTCTTCGCAATGGAACAGTTTCCTCTTTAATTCCATCCTTTGTGATAATACAGATTTTTAGGGCATCCCCTGTGTATACATCTCTTTCTGCAGCAGAAATAAAGACATCTTTTACTAGCTGCAAAGCCTTTTCCAAGGATAAAGACACTTGCTCCACTTTTTGCATGTTCTTGAGGCCAACCTTTTAAAAAGAAAGACATTTTAATTAACCTTAACTTCTCACATTATTTGAAAGTTAGAACTAATTTTTTGTTTTGCTGGTTGGTTTTACTGCATCAAGACATCACGATTGACAAGATACTGTAACTGGCCATCTTTGTGTCCTTCAAAAATCTTACCAATGGGCAATACCTACAAAAAAATTGATTCCAGAAGATGTGGAATGAGGCAATACCTCTCTCTCACTGCAGTGCCCCACAGATGCCATGAAAACCAGCTCTAGAGAACCGGGAATCTGTCTGGAGCTGGGTTTTGGGCAATCCAAAGGCCTCCAGGGGAAGAAAGTTCCATGGCAACAGCCGACCCAATGAACAAGGAACTATCACTGGATGTCTGCTGATGGAAGAGAAGAATTCAGTGGAAGCACAAAAGGGTTTTCTTCCTTTCCCCTGCACGGCTGGTGAAAAAGTGGGGAAGAAAATACTTGACCTGCTGGTGGTGTGTGTGGATTTAGGTCTATAGCACAAAAGATATATTATCATAACATTAATTTGTGTGAGAATGAGCACAAGGGAAGGAAAGTTAAGGCCTTAATCTTTTTATCTGATGAGGGTTAGTATTTTAATAATAACTGTATTTCACTGCCGGCCATCTTGAGCACCAATTTTAGCCAAAAGACAGAATATAAGGTTAATAAAAAGCACCTATGCTCACCCATCACAAAAAAATCATCAAATACCCAAGTTTATCAGTGTAAAAGGCAGAATGTTCCCTTTTGCTTCCACTGAATTCTGTTGTTCCATAAGCAGACATTGAGTGCTGGGTCATGCCCGGAGTTACTGGGCTAGTTACTGGGCTATATAAAAGTGAATTGAAACTTTAACTTCCATTGATGGATATGAAGTCAGTGACAACATGCTGCAACCAATGACAACTGACTGTGAGACTACCGAAGTTTTGTACATTTAGAAAACATAAGTGGATGAATGGGAAGACTGCAATGTATTACTTTGTCCTCACCTTTGAATTAGCAATATTCGATACTCAAATAGACAGGAATGCAATTTCTCTTTTTCAGCTTAGGCAGCTTGTCAGTGGTTGTGGCCTGAACATGTATGCTCAGACATAGCAAAATTGTTTGGTGGAATTATAACTCCTTTAAAAACTCACAGTCAAGCAAATCAGCCCACAGAAATGCCCCCCAGCCTTCTGCTCACACAATACCTATGTTAGTCATCAACAAGCTATGAGGAAACAACCATTTTCTGTACAGCTACCTTCTCTGGACCTCTGGAGCCAATTTTGATTATCACAAGCAACCAGCCAATTACAAGCTTCTTATTGTGTGTATTGTATTTTGAAAACCAGTTTCCACATGTTCAATTTTCTTACAACTAATTTTCAACAATGAAAAAACTACTAAATGCCATTACAGATTCCATTGGTAACAGTCAAGTATCAAGTGTTTGGGAATCAACCAAATTATTAATACACCCAGTGAACAACAAAGCAGTGCTCTTACCTGGTTGTCCAGCAGAGGCTGCAGCATGGCACTTGCTGACCCACCAGCTTTGAAAGTATCTCTCTGGTAGGAGCCTACAGGATCAAAGCTGTAAACTGCTCCTTTCCCTTGAGAAGGAGGGAAAAGCTAGCATTAGGATCAACAATGAACTTAAGATCACACAAATTGTAATTGTTGGAGGATTTTACATTCCTTAAGTTTCCTAAGAGTTTAAGACAAAGCAGCTGTTTCACAGCTGAGATTAAGAAAAAAAAAAGTGGGCTGACAATTCAATCCACAAAGGGTAACTAAACCACCACAGTGTATCAAAACTGGATCAGAGATGAAGTAGCTGCAAAAACATAATAGTGATGATGTTGATGACAGCAGAAACAATCCCAAGGACTAAACTCAAGATATACAACCAAATCATTTAAATATGAAGACTACCATATGTCCCAAAAGGTCAGATGAAATGAATTAAATGAAATTTTCAGGTTAATTCTTATATGTGCTGTACTGGTATGAATAGTGTTGCAACTACTAAAATATATGGCCTAAAATCAACTGTTAGCTTATTCTTATCCATTGAATCAATGGGACTTACAAAAGTGCTGATTTAATGAATTCTAGTCATACAATGGATTTATCCTAACTGGCACTAACAACTGGATTTATTCTCTACTACTCTCATGAGTCTGTAACTAGCTAGAAATTTTATACTACCTAGGAACGCAATTTAAATACTCTGACATGCTATTCAACATGCCTTTTGCACAACAGAGCTTGCATCAACTTGGTAGAACAACTGTGAAATTCAAAATTTGTTTTCTTAATACAACTAAGGACACTAATTGAGATAATAAATTTGAAGATTCATTAGCCCAGAAATTTTCAAAGTTGAGAGTGATAACTAATGGTCAGAACACAACTCTCTGTAAAACAGAAATTAAATGCCTACACTTTTGAATGACAGTTACCTGATTCATAACTTTTACAACATTTAATAATTATTACTTAAAATGAATAGTGATTAGCTTATACAAAAATCAATGACATGTGCATTGTATTTCCTATGAGACAATCTTGCCAAGAAAAACCCGTGATAGTGTCTCTATAAGTTGGAAACAACTTGAGGGCATACAATAACAACAGATAGAGAGTGGGAGCAGAACAGGAGCCACCTCTGAATCTTGCCATGAAAACCCCATTTTTGGTTCACCTAACAGTCACCATAAGTCAGAAACAACTTTAAGGCACACAATGACAACACAGAAAGTGCATGGTATTTTTACCTATAACTAGTGCTGTACAATGTGTTTGAATTATGAACACAGCCTTAAAAGAAAATACAAAGGTTCCAAAGAGGAAACTTTCCATGAATAGAAGAAGAGAATCTTGTGGATGTAAACCTAAGAGCATTAGTTTAAGCCAAAATATTCACTTCACTACTGTTCCCCTCAGCACCAGCACACTTCATTAATCAAGAACTCCTGAACCTCAGGAAATATTTTGGGGAAGAGGTTCAAGCAAAAACTGTTAGGGAAAATAGTTTCGGCTGGCTACACTGCACACTTTTCTCTGCATCTAACCCAACCATAATTTTTTGCCTAAACAAGTGAGAAGCTCTTCATTTCTTAACATTTTGAAGACAAGGGACTCTTTCCTTTGAGAAACTGGAATCAAGTATCTGAAGAGCCTTACCCTAGTATGCAACGGCTCCACACTTACCATGGAGTTAGTCCCACTAAACATGGATTTCTTCCAAGTAAACAGGTACTGCATTGCACTTTATTACTCTGACTCACTCTGGCTGTGAAAGCTGTTACTGCGAAGCCAAAAGGTTGCTCTGATATCCACCTAGTCCAAGAAAATGGACCTCCTTCCTAATTAGTATGTCATACCAAAATGAACACTATTATATTTATGCTGAAATTGAATAAAGTACTTTATTTTCCCAGGCTAAAGCTATCATTGGCAGGAAGTACATTTTCTTGATGTTTTTACTGAAAGTGCAAGTTGGACTTTACCTTCTTCATCCAATCCACCAATTATGTTATAGACATAGTAAGGGAAGAAACGCCGGGAATACAGGATTGTAGAAAGCATGGCTGCAATAGCACCTGAACTCATAGTCTTGTTATTGGAATGTTTGTACATCTGGAATAAAATAACGTAACTGTTAGATGGCAAGGCAGAGGTTCAAGCTAATTGTTTAACTGAAATGAACTGCACAGCAAGTTAAGAGACTGGCTGAGCACGATACAAGACAGCCATTTTTGGCATCAGGCAATGTAGTCAAATGGATGTGAACTCTTAGAAGTCACATGGTTGTGAACTGCAAGTTAACTGAAGGCATTTTCACAGATAGAGAGAAGATAATAAGGGTGTCTTTGAACTTTCCTTCTTAGAAACACTTTGAGTTGGCATCGCACTGCATATTTCAACTTCCATACATAACTTTACAAAAACATTATGAACGTAATACTCAAAAAGTTTTCCAGATATTCCATACAAGCAAACAGCAAATTATTGTTGTAATTAAATAATTATAAGGCAAATCATACCATGCTTTAACTGAGCTGTACAGAGGAACATTTGGTTATATTTTTGCCATCAGGGTTGTAGGAACATCTAGAGTTGCATCCAATGTAACACTTGTGTGAAAGTAAAAGAAGTATCATTATTCCACTGGCAGGAGTTCACTATATTGTTATCATTTTTAGCAGCCACTACTAGTTTCTAATTTGGCAAAGCGAGTTTGACTTTGGCTTTTACGCTAATGATTGAGTTTGAGAGCCAAGTTGCCCTCTAATGAATGCATGCATGAAATTTAAAAAAAACAAAACCCACTGCAGCAGGTTCAGAGATCAATTTCCTACTCTTTGTGCCCTCCAAGAATTTAGGATAATAAATAATAATAATAATTTTAAAAAACACAAAAATATATTGAATCATTTATCACTTAAAGTGAGACAATCTAAAACCAGTTAAAACAATTTAAAATAATGCTGGCCATACGAGATGTGCAAATTGGATAAGATCAATTAAATGGAAAATTACAACTCCTGAACATTTCCCAGAGGCACATTTCACCAGAGCAGCTGAAGGAGTTTGGAAGAGTCAAGGGGCAGAAATACACCATTGGGAGGTACTACCTCTTCACTAGCCAAACTAGTGTACACAACAACTAGTTTAATGAAGTCACAATGAACTGTTAAAAGTACATGGGCGATGACTTGAGAAAACAGAATTGAAGTACTGGACTTGACTCTTGTGCAAGAATAAAAACAGGATTCCTTCAAGGGTAAAAGCTTTCCGCTAGCAGAACACCACCACTGGATACAATTTAACTTCAACATGAAGCTGTAGTTTTCTTTGTTGATCCTTCACTAATGTTTGGCCAACTTATATGGAAACATACCTTTAATCTTGCCTCAAGGATTTTAGTAAGTGTAAGACAGTCTCCATGAAATCCACTGCAGCCAATGACGGTTGTGTCTGTCCTGTGTAAATGTAACATGGATACGCTTTTTAAGTATCCTTAACACATTTTCTTATATAGGTCAGGTGTTAAAACACTTCAGGCAGCCAAGTAAGAATTCTACCACTTATAAACAAATATGAAATATGTAATAAGAAAAATGCTTACTGCTATATGTGACACAGTGGGAACTCATACAGCATGCAATGCTGGTTCAAAGTTTTGAGGAAACTGTATACTTCTTTGGCATAAAGTGGCACATGGAGCAGTGCAGACCAGTGGCTTTGATAGATTTAAGAAGGATCATATGAATTCAGAGCTATATGAATATCAATGCCATTAGCTATGGTAGCTAAGCAGAACTTTCATTTACACATGTAAATCTGCACTGAATACCAATTCCTGGGGGCAAACAGCACAGAAGGCTACTTGTTAGGCTCCCACAAGCATCTAGCTGGCCACTAGGGAAAACAAGTCTGATTCAGGCTCTTCTTGAATTCTTACTTCTACATACATATCCCTGCATACATATCGTTTCACCTGACAACTTTTCCATCAACCACACTTACTGCAGACGGGGAGAATATTGGACATCACTGTTGTCTGACCCTCATGGGTCAAATGGCGACTATCTTGTTCTCATCCTTTCCCTAAAATAGGGGTGGCCAACCACTGGCTCCTCAGATGTTCAGAACTCCCATCAGTCCCACAGTTAAAAGTAAAGGGCTGTTGAAATTGTAGTCCAACTTCCTGGAGAGGAAACCTGCTTGTGAGGGGGTTGCATACAATAATCTCACCAGGCTTTCTAAATTGGCATGTGCGCGCATGTGCTGAGTGATACAGTAACAAGTACTATGGGCAGCACTGCCCAAGGTGTCATGGCCTTCTACTAGGAAAGAGGATAAAGTGGGGCCTCACCTGGAAAGACAGATTAAACTTTTAGAGAGTGCAATTTATGACTTGACCACTAAGGGTAGACAACATTTATAAATCCCTCAATACAAGAGCTGTTCTTTCTAAGAATAATAGTAGAATCATAAGAACTGTTATTCAAAAGTTGATTTCACTAAGTTCAATGGGGCTTATTTCTATGTAAATGGGTATTCTGGGAGATGATCCTTTAGAGAAATGTGTCCCTAGATCTGAACTCTCTCATATGTGAAACATCTGTCTCACAGCTGTAAGTTGCAGGGATAGGCAGGCCAGTTTCTGTCTGTTTAACCACTAGTTAGCTATAAGGTACACTGAACATTGTGGGACTTATTTTTGAGTAGAAATGTATACAACTGTACTGCTTGTTTAACAAAGGGGCTGTACAGACTGGCACTTTGTGCCACCCTGATGCCAGCTTCACGCCAACCAGCTAACAGCACAGCAGGCAGCATCATGTCATTTCTTTAGCGCAGCCTTTAGACGCACTGCACCAAAGAAACATGGAAAAGCCGCCGCAGCAACAGTGATTTTTTGCCGTTCTAAAAAGGAGCAGCATTTTGGGGCTTCTTTTTAAAGCAGCAAATTGCCAGATCGGGGCCACGGCATGCGGTTGCCATGGTCCCGATCCAGTGCGGAAAGGAGCAGCCAGAGACTGCTTTATCAGGGCCATCTGTCGAGCCCCTAAGTATCCTCTGTGACATTCATTTAGAAAACAGAGAAGGCTAATATCACTCATCAAATTAAAATTATGCAAGGTATGATTACGCCAGATGAACAACTTACTCTGCAAACCTATCTAGCCTAGCAGATTTCTTGCCCCTGCTGCACTACATTCTGAAATAACTTTCCATGAGCCCTTTTAACCAAAATAATCTGCAAGTGAACTATATCAGGATAATAGAAAATGAAGCTAGAAAGTTTGGGCCTAAAAATATAGAGAGCTTCTGAGTTTGAAAAAAAAAAGAGGTAAAGAAAGAAGACTGTCACCTTATCATCCTAAAAGATCTACCACATTTATAACCGTGTAATGTACATTCATATTACAATTTAAAAAACATTATTCAACATATAATTGAACACACTGAAAAAATGAGACACACCTGATACTAAAAGTGAAATTGTTATTTTCTGCTGCTCAACATTGGGCAGCCTCTGAAGCACCCACATAGTTGTAAAAGACCTTAGCCTTCCCAAAAGGTAGAAGTGTAGGGGTCACTGTTTAAGAAACATAACTGCAAAGTCCTCTGATAAGAAAACTACCATGCTTGAAGCAATGAAAGTGTGCATTATTCCAAAATATATGTTAAAAGCAGGCAAAGTTCTTTCCTGTAGCAAGTTACCTCAGTTAACATCATTGTTAAGTTCATAATAAATCAAGCTTATGCAAAAAGGGACGGAGGTCTTACATCAAGCAGGAAGAGCATAAGGCTCCACCCACACAGTTCTATGACTGCCACGCTCATTTGACCAGGCGCAAAGGACAATCCTCTACACCTTGTCCAAAACCTATTCACCACAGCTGTCAAATCCTGGGAGATGCTGCTACTGCTGCTTCTTACCAGTGGAGAGGGGAAACAGCAAGGTGACAGTACAGATGACCAAACTGGCTCAGCCTGAAGGGGGAAGGAAATGGCTGTACACCCCCCTCTTCCTTTTCCTCAGAATCAGATTGTTTAAATTGCCTCCCTGCTCCCTTCTCTCTGCATTGGTAAGCAGTGGCCCCTCCTGAGACTTGAAATATGAAGTTGGGGTAAGGGAAGTTAAGAAAAGGGTTACAAAGCAGCCCTTTATGCACCATCTGAAGAGACACTCACACAAACACACATCTCATTAACAGGATTCCAGTCAGTAAACATAACTGCAAAGAGTCAGGTTCTTTAAAGTTCAACTTACAGCTTGTAGCATTTTGGACTGTCCCGACTATGAACAGCATAATCTTCACTCAATCGGGTGTCTGAGGCAACAATAGAAAAATCTTCCCCAGCAATGGCCAATATAGTCCTTTAAAAGAGGGGAAAATAGCAAAATGTTTCTGTATTTGTTAGATAATTAAGATCATTAATCCTAAAAACACATTTTAAAGTTTCACTTTGCAGTCTTCATTCTTCGAAAGCCACGGGGGTTAGCCTCAAACTGCTATCCATAACTGCAGAATGCACAAGATTGTGGTTGGGTTATGCCTCACTCAATTCCAGAAGTGCTAACAACAATCACCTAGTAGTTTAAGAGACACCTGCAAGCATCATGGGATCAATCTGCCTAGCTTTAAATCCTAGTTATTTCAACTGCAGGCTATTATGTTTCCAGGTATGCAAAAAATATGGCTCTCCAGATGTTGTTGAACTTGAAGCTCCCAGAGTTCGTCACATCTGCCTATGCTGGTCAAGGCTACTGGAACCTGCAGTCCAACAACATCTGGAAGACTGTATGATTCCTAACTGTAGTTTACAGGATCAGCAAACTGTGGAGACATACGGTGAGCATTGGTATAAAAATTATTCCATGCTAAGTAATAGTGCTAATTAAGAAGGGAAAGAAATCATCAATAATTAGGCAGACCCCCAAGTCAAGGAGGAAATTCTAGACAGGAAGGGATAAGGTACAGAATATGAATACACAAGTATTCTGTTCAGTCCTGGAGAAAAGGCCTGGAGTGTGAGCAATGACAGGAGAAATTTCAATTCCAGCCCTCATAACATCTGTACAGTTTAATCATTAAGAGTTAATGTAAAAAAGGACATATTTTGGGTTGGCTCTTATTCAAGAAGGAAATAAAGGTTTTATTCTGAAGTCAAAGGCTTTCATTGCTGGCATCCATAGGTTTTTGTGGGTTTTCAGGCTGTGAGGCAGTGTTCTAGAAGAATGTATTCCTGACAATTCGTCTGCATTTGTGAATGCAGGTGAAATGCCAGGAATACATTCTTCTAGAAGACGGCCTCACAGCCTGAAAAACCCACAAAAACCTAAAGATTTTATTATTTTTCTTTGCTTTCAATGTTCTCTGAGTGTCTAACCTCCACTTTCTATGGCTCGTAATACATTTTATTGAGCACATTTTAAGCCCTCTCCCCCATAATAAATGTTCCCTTACATGCAAATAAACATTAAATACAAGGAAATGATAACATAATTTGGATCAACAAAAGGAAACAAACAGTACATAATAAATCCAAAAATAAAAGCAGCAGGAACATTAAAGAGTGCCAACACTGTGCTAAAAAGAGTTATAATAAAATCCTGAAGAAATTAACAAAGCCTTCACCTGGTGCCAGAAAACTTTAAACACAGGCTTCACATTCTTCACATAAGCACCACCAATAAAAAAAACCCTCACTGCAATCTCATTTATTGCCTCATGCGGTGCCAAACATCCTTCTTAATATCGGGAAATTAGTAAGTGAATATAGAAGGAGACACTGTTTAAGGGTATGCTATCTCAAGCTTATCTAGCCCTTAGATTTGGGCTTGGAAAGAGACTGGCATCCAGTACAAGTGGCAAAATAATAGCATGATGCAATCATATTAGGCACGCAGCATTAACAATGTGTTCTATTCTGGAGTAGCTGAAATTATCAAAACTATTTTGAAAGAAAGGCTCACATGTACTGTATGTAGAGAGATCTTGTAGCACCTTTGAGACTAAGGGCCTTTACAGACTGCCAGAAATAATGCAGCTTCAGACCACTTTAACTGTCTTGGCTCAATGCTAGGGAGTCATGGGAATTGTAGTTTTTTTTTCTGAGACACTGAGCCTTCTCTGTCTGAGAGCTCTGGTGCCACAATAAACTACAGTTCCCATGATTCCTTAGCACTGAGCCAGGGCAGTTAAAGTGGCCTCAAGTTGGATTATTTCTGGCTGTCTGTAAAGGCCCTGCCTAAATGAAAGAAAAAAGTTGACAGCATGATCTTTCCTAGACTAAAGTCTATTTCCTCAAGGGCTGCATAAGTTATCCGTTATGAACCCATGTGTTTTCATGCTCTCCCGATCGCACTGAGAAAAGTTTAAACTCTGTGGGTGCATCTACACTGTAGAAATAATGCGGCTTGACACCTGCTGTGCCCCCGCCCGACAAAGCTTTGCTCTAGTGCCACAATACACTACCATTCCGAGAATTCCATCTTATAGAGCCATGGGAGTTAAAGTGGTGTCAACCCGGATTATTTCTGCAGTGCGGATGCGACCTCAGCGAAGGAAAGAAGAGGCAGGGGCTTACCCGCCATTGAAGGTGTAAGGGGAGAAGCGACGCTGGATGGCGGCCCCCGGCTGGCCCTCACAGTCCGGCCAAAAGGCGGGCTCCACAAAACCGGCAGTGGAAAGCATCTTCTCTTCGCGTCTCTGCGGAAGCTTCGCCGCTGGATGCTGTCTCACGACAAAATGGCGCCCCGGAACCGGAACTCTCCGAGGCCGAAGACGCGCATGCGCGTATCACAAAAGAACCCACGCAATAGCCCCAACCAAAGAGGTTTAAAGCGTGCCATAGAGGTCGAAATGTCGAAGAGGTCGGAGCGGCACTTACACCTATGGGATTCCAAGAGACGTCCGTCAGACATTTGCGGGGCTAATTTAGCTGGCCTGAATAAATAAGGGGGAGGAGGGCGCGGGGACATTGCTACACTTTGTTGTTAACTGCCCTCAAGTCTATCTCGACTCAGGGCGGCCCTAAGGATGAGAGATCTCCAAGACCCCCTGTCCTCCACTGCTCTGCTTAAATCCTGCAGCCCCAAACCTATGACCTCCTTAATAGAGTCTAGCACAGAGGTAGGCAACCTTTCCCCTTTAAGGGCCGAGGGACTTCAGCTCCCAGAATCCCAGGAGCTATTGGCCAACATGGGACTATTGGGCAACATGGCTGAGGCTTCTGGGAGCTGAAGTCCCTCGGCCCTTAAAGGGGAAAGGTTGCTTACCCCTGGGATATGACCTTCCCCTCTTCCTACTTCCCTCCCCTTTCCCACTTCTCACGAAGTGTCCAAAGTACAACAGCCTCAGTTTGGTCATTACGCTACATTATTACTCTATATATTGCTAAAAGAAACCACAACACTCCTAGAGATACACACTCATGCTTTTTGGGTCTGTACAGACTGCCAGAAATAATCCACCCTGAGACCACTTTAACTGCCCTGGCTCAGTGCTAGGGAATCATGGGAATTGTAGTTTTTTTCTGAGACATTGAGCCTTCTCTGTCAGAGAGATCTGGTGCCACAATAAACTACAGTTCCCATGATTCCCTAGCAAGTGGCCTCAAACTAGATTATTTCTGGCAGTCTGTTCAGGCCCTTACTCCTGCTCCAAATGGGAGACATTTTGGAATTCCTCCTGGACAGAAGAAGGCTGAAATGTAGGACAGGTCCTGGAAAAGGAGGAGGAGGACGTGTCTGGTCACCCGCAGAGCTATCCATCTCTCGCACCCCTACATGGCGATGGGGAAAATACACTTTAGTACTTGGTTGTATATCTTTACCCGTTTAGGACTTTTTGAAGCGTGGCTTTAAAATGCCCCTTTCGTTTCTCTCCTCGACGCACTTCAGCCTCCCGCCTGCAGGGGACGCTGTGGGGCGCCCAGCAGGGAGGTTATAGCCCGCAAGGCCCTTTCCGTCCGTTTTGTGTTTTTCCCTTAAGAAAGTTGGCGCTGGAGAGAACAGTCCGGAGGCGCGTTGGCTGGGATGACGTAATAAAAGTGCGCCGCCGACCGCGCCTGAGGCAACAGTTCAAGGTAGCGAAGTCTGGGATGACACAATAAAAGTGCGCCGCCGGCGGCGCTGAAGAGAATAGTCCAAGGGAGCGGGGGCTGGGACGACGCAATAAAAGTGCGCCGACGACGACGCTGGAGAGAACAGTCCGGAGGTGCGGTGGCTGGGATGACGTAATAAAAGTGCGCCGCAGACCGCACCGGAGAGTAACAGTCCAAGATAGCGCCAAGCGGCGGGAGGGCTGGGATGACGCGATAAAACTGCGCCGCCGACTGAGAAGGAGCGCGGTGAGGGAGGTAAGGCGGTTCCGTTTGGGTCCAGAGAAGAATCTGGAAGTCTCCGGGCCTCGTCCGCCTTTTAGTCCTCCTCAGCGGCTCCCCTCGACCTCTGAGCAACGGCCGAAGGAAGGGAGAGCGAGGCGGGTCTCCCAGGTGAGCTTCCAGAAGGCCCCTCGCCTGCTGAGGGGGTCCAGGGAGAACGGCTGGGCCCCGAAGCCCCCCTCGCCTCGCTCTCCTTCCGAGAGAACGCAGGGGAGCCCCTCGGTGGCCCTTCCCCTCCTCACTCTCTTTCCGAATAGACACCAGGAATTTTAAAGTCCGTTTGCATCTCAACAAGGACCCCTCTCTTGCAATCCAGTATGCCTCCTATATTCCTATGAGGTCACAGGCCTCTTTGTAGGCAGAGGGCAATGGATTCCTCAAGGAGTCTTCATGTTTTTGCATCAGGAACATTTTGGTAGGTGATGAGGTAAAACATGCGAATTCAGTCCAAATTCTGTCTGTGCTATTTTAGCATACAGTGATCATAGAGATGCTTTCATATAAACAAATCCTTACTGGAGAGCTTTGGAAGCTCCATGGACTTCTTCACCAGGCACGATGTTACAAACCAAACAGGAGAAAAACAATTGGAGATGTTAGTCAGTTGCCTGCATGTTGTTTCAGTCTTTAGCTAAGATGGTATATGGTGGGGAGAACATCTTTTGTAGGCAGGATCTTCCTCCTCCCAGCCCTGTGGCTAACAAAGGATTTGCATATTTTACCTCTACATCCACCAAAACATTCCTGATGCAAAAACATGAAGACTCCTTGAGGAATCCATTGCCCTCTGTCTACAAAGAGGCCTGTGACCTCATAGGAATGGAAGCCTATTGGATTACAAGAGAGAGGTCCTTGTTGAGATGCGAATGGACTTTAAATTTCCTGGTCTTTGCAAATCTCCCAATAGCCACATGGCCAGAAGGAGGAGCCTGCCTGCTTGCCAAAGATACCGTCCACTTACCATCTTAAGTAAGGACAGAAACATCAAAATGCAGGTGTGTGACTAACATCTCCAGTTTTTTTCTCCTGTTTGGTTTGTAACATCTTGCCTGATGAAGAAGAAGCCAGTGGTGCTTTGAAAGCTTGCAACAAGTATATTGTGCATTTTGGCTGGCCAATAAAGGTATCACTGTTTGGTGGATTTTTGTTTGAATTTGCTAAATGGCCAACACAGCTATCCTGAATGTTTCCAAGTAAAGGTTTGCTTTCAGCCTCTGATCCCCTGCCGCCTCTTTCTTTACGGATGAGGTTTCCCCAGCAAAATATAACAAACTTCTTTGAGGGGTGTCCCTGCGATTTGGCTGGATGATGGGAGACTGTTTGTAAGAGCTCCTTGGGTCACAAGCAGTTTTACCGAGGAGGAGCCTTAGGCAAAGGAAATTGGCAGAATGTACTAAAACAAATGATAGTATTTTCTCATAGGGAAACCATACTTGCCCATAGTGAAACTTTGGGGAATATTTGCCCATAGGGAAATGGGCAAAATGTTTATGTGCAAGTACTGTCATTTGTTTTAGTATGTCCCGAAATTGGCCCCATGTTTGGTGGGTCAAAACTACTGGGACAATAGTGCTGGGGTCTCACCAAGCTGCAAATCTCCAGATTCTGTTGGATGGAATCATGGCAGTTAAAGTGTTGCCTGGCTGCATTATTTCTACAGTATAGATGTACTACTGGAAAACTGTTTGAACATCAGTATGCAGAGGGAAGTAGCACCTTTGAGATTACAGTCCTCCCTCTGTTCTCGCGGGGGATCTGTTCTGTACCCCCTGCGGAAACAGAAAATTGCATATATTCAAGCCCTATTGGCTTGAATGGAGGTGCACTTCCATGGGGGCGTGCAGGTGCACGTCACTGGCATGCCCACCATTTTGTCCTCTGTTTGGCTCCCACGGATAATCAAGGGACATGGATCCCAATTCTGCAAGAAGGGAGGGAGGACTGTACTTGAAAGAAGGAAGCTGATAGCATGAGGTTTCATAGACTTGAGCATCTGAAACATGCTTTGGAGGAAGTAGACTCAAGTTTACGAAAGCTCAGTCTACGAATCTCTTTCAATCATTTTGTCCCAAATGTTTTACAAGATCCCTTTGTCTATCTGTTTTCCAGTCAAACATGGCTAGGTCTTTGAATTCTATTTGAAAATGAGTGAGACTTTTGGGGGAAACAGAAAAATAACATTTGAGACTCATGCTGGTTTTGTCTAATTCAGGGGTGCCATTGAAATCTGCAGACTTCTTGCAAAGATTGTGGACTGTGCTCTTTTCAGCAATCTAATGTGGTTAAGTATTTTATTTCAATTGGGCTCCTCTACATCAACAAGATGCATAGTTAGATTATTTGTTATGCCTGGATACTAAACCTAACAGCTAAATGGCATTTGAAATTCTGCTGTAGTGACTATCGAAGGGGCCTTGGGCAAAATGGTCATTTCTTTGACTTCCTTCCTGCAGAGATTTGACAGAAGTAGCTTTTTTAGGGTGGCAGCATCTACCAATTTGTCCAGAATAGACCTTAGAGTAGACGGATAGGATGGCAGAATTTTGGGTCTCCCCCAGATATCCTCTTTAATATCAACATTGTTTTGGCTACTTCCTAATTCTTCAGTAAAGGAGGTAATTTTAGTGACAAGTTACATATTTTTTGTTAGTAGACCAGCAATTCTAACATTTGATTTGTCTAAAACCACAAAACCACCTCTGAATATTCCTTGCCTAAAAAAACCCTGTAAATTCATGGCGTTGCCATAGGGTGAAGGCATGTATACTCTTGAATGCCATTCAGATCAAGTGACTACTTGTTAACCTGTGATTTGTCAACATTCAGTCCCATAATTTCATTTTTTACTGGCTGAGACGCCTTCTTCATTCATCAAAGAAGCAGTTCAGATCTGAATATCTAATCCAGCATGAGTAGTGAAGAAAGCTTCAGATAATCTGTTCAGCTATTCTGCAGTCTCCCTGCTGTTTTTCAGAAACAATGTCCTCCTTTTGTCTGATAGTCCAACCGTTTCTCTAGTTGTTTTCCTATTTCTGATGTGCCTAAAGATGTTTTTGCTTTTGCTTATCCTTTTTGATGTGTTATGTTTCTTTACTTCTTGTTAGTTTACACACACACACATACACACACACACACAGTGGTACCTCTATTTACGAAAGGCTCTAGTTACAATATTTTCAAGTTACGAAACGCTTTATCTAAAAAATATTGTCTCTACATACCAATGGCTGTAGAGACATATGTGTATGTAGAGACAATATTTTTAGAAGC
>CM034701.1:326392852-326408037 GCA_020142125.1 Phrynosoma platyrhinos
GCCACATTTGGATATCTTACAGGTTTTCCCCTAAAGATTTTAAGAATAATTGTGAGATGTACATAAACACTCAATAATATAACAATATAGATAGCAATTAGCAATGAACTAAGAACAGTATCAAGAGGAATGGAGGACAGGTGCTTCCTGTTCTCCCAATCAGAGTCAAATTTTCTGATCTCCTCTGAAGGGATGGGGGCAAATAATATCTTTTCGTTGTAAGACATTATTTCCTATGTTTTCGGCCCATACTATGATTAATATTTTTATAATAGTTTGCTAAGAAGCAAGAAATGTCAAATTATAAACCTTAAGAGTATTACATAACTCTGTATAGGCTTGTAGTATGCCAGGCAAATTAATAGCTGTGTAGATAGAAAAAAAGCATAGTTTAGGCTTGGCTGAAGTCTGCAGTTACTAGCTGTGGAGAAACAGATACACACAATTGCCCATCAGGTGTCCCATGTAGATAATTGCCTCTCTGGAATGAATCACTGTCACTTAAGTTTTCAGCAGCAAAAATGGTGGATGAAAGTGACAGTAGTGCAGGAAAATAAGCCTCAAGCCAGTGGCTGTGGGGGTACTGTTAGGCTTGCTCCACTGACTGCAAAGTCTTATCAAAGCACTGAGGACCATCATCGATGAATTCCCAGGGGTTTGCAGGGTGCCTACACTAAAGCTGGAGAGTTGATTGAGCTCCTTGTTTTGTTTTTTTCTTTTCTTTTCTGCCATTATGTTCCTTGATAGCTATCACTCTCGGGGGGGTCTCATTAGGTCTAATTAAGCCTAATTAAGCAGGTATTTCTTTCAAGATCTGTGGGTATTGCGGTGCCAAGTGTCTCAAAAATTTGCATCATTTGGGCTTTGGTAGAAGCAGTTAGGTTCTCATTGTCATGGAAGATAATGAGCTTGAAGGGGAATCCCCATCTATATTTTATTCCTTTGGAGAGCAGAACAGCTGTAAAGGGTTTCAGAGAGTTTCTTTTCCTTAATGTCTCCATTGAAACATCTTGGTAGACTTCCACTTTATGCACCTCATATTTAAGATCTGCGACTCTCGACAAGGTGTTTAAAATGTAACGCTTTCTTTGGACATATAACAAATCGCCTGATAATATTCCTGGGGGCCTTGTTAGCTGGTCGTTGTGGCATTAGGGAGTGATGCATGCATTCTATGTCTGATGGCAACAGGTTTACCTCAGGATTTATTTTATTCATCCATGCAAATATTGAATCTTGAAGGGAGGAGGAGGGTCATCGATTCTGGAATACCCCTTCAGATAAAGGTTTAAGCATCTTTCTCAGTTCTCCAAATCCTCCAGCTTATTTTGCAGGTGAGAATTTGCTTCTTCTAATGTGCAAATTCTCTTTTTGTGATGAGATCTCTGTTGGAAGGTAGCATTTGCCGTTTCCTCTATATCTTGGATTTTGTTTGAAATCTCAAAAATTTTCAAACGAAGGGGCTGTACAGACCAGCACTTTAGGCCAGCCGGGGGGGTGGAGTGGGGTGTGTGTGGCAGCAGCCCTGACTCCGCCCCAATGCCACCACCACACAGACCATATGGCAGGTGACGAAAGGGAGTGTCTTTGGCACAGCGGTTAAACATTTTGCTGTTGTTTTTTTTTTTAGAGCAACAAAGCGTTGGATCGGGGCCGTGGTGTATGGTTGCCATGGCTTCAATCTGGCAAGCAAAGGGGCGGCTTGCCACTGCCTCTTTGAGCGGTCTGTTCAGACCCTAACTGGCTGTAAAGCAAGTGACCAGTCCCTTTGTAGATCCCTGAGCAAATTCTCATGTAGCTTTTCCAGTAATACTGGAAAGGGAAGGTCTGAGACAACAGGAGATCCAGGGTTCCCCATTTTACTTGCCTTATTAGAGCCATGCCTCATGTTGATAATATCGAGCCTCTCTCTTCCATTTGTGGTTTTGCTTCTTTTGCAAAAATCCATAGTATGCTGATCAGCTACTCTCTTTAATGTAGACATCAATACCCAAAGTCCTATTGATTTTTAAGTTGAAATTCTTGCTTTTATTTATAATTAATCATCAGGATTGAGACAGGCTCTCTGACTATGCATCTGCCATGTTTGATGGCTTGCCATGCCTCCCCCCCTCCCCCGCAGCCCTATTTTATAGACTGTAAAGGCAACTGTTGTTAAAAGTAGCTCAACAAATATTTAATCTTCTTCATGCTAATTCAGAAATGTAGATGTAAGAAATATAACTTTGATTCATTGTATTCTCTCCTTGTAGAGTGCAATGACTCCTGGCATCCCTATTTTTAGTCCCATGATGCCTTATGGCACAGGGCTCACACCCCAACCTGTTCAAACCACAAACAGCTTATCTATTCTGGAAGAACAGCAGAGACAACAGCAACAGGCGGCAGCACAGCAGTCCACATCACAACCAACACAAGGGACCTCTGGTCAAACGCCACAACTTTTTCACTCACAGACGCTTACCACAGCTCCTTTACCAGGAAGCACATCTCTCTACCCCTCTCCAATTACTCCCATGACCCCCAAAACTCCTGCAACACCTGCTTCTGAAAGCTCTGGAATTGTGCCACAGCTGCAGTAAGTGTGTATTCTATTCTTCTGCCTGCCATCTTTCAAAAGTATTTTAAATAGTAAATGTAAGTTTCAGGTTTGTTTTCGTCATAAGACCAAGTAGCATGAAAGTAGCATATATATCCCATCAGATTTGTTTCTTCATATGGGTCAAGTAACTGTTTGAGCACCAAAAGTAAAATACTCTATTAAAAAGGCTAAAGTTGACTAAAACAGCTTAAATGTAGATCCACTATCCACAAAGCTGTTTGGGTTTCAACAGATGTATCGGGTATGGACATCCATAGTTAATGAGATGGTCAAAGAAGGCCTCTCAGCATATCTCCTGTGTTTTGAACTGGTGCATAGATGGAAGACTCATGAATGCTCTAGTTGCCTTTAGGCAATATGATCGGAATATAAGGTGAGACTAACTGAAAGAAAGAAGTTGGTAGCATAAGCTTTTGTAGTTATACATCTACTTCAAAAGATGCATAGAGGGCCTAGGAACAGCCCTTTATAGCTATAGATGAGCTGTTGTATGTCCCTAGGCACTCCATCCATCTGATGAAGTAGGCTTAAGTATATGAAAATTTATGCTACCAACCTCTTTCTTGCAGTTAGTCTCAAAGGTGCAACAAGATCTCTTTGCTTACTGATCCAAACTAATATGCTATGTTTTTGAATTCTGTCATTTATCTGGGCTGTTGATGCATTTTTTGGTAGTTCTGTAGGAAGTTACCATTAATGGAAAACATCTTATGAACTTGCTTTCATTTTAAAAATATATAGAAATCCCTCTGGTGTTATCTCTCTGTTTCCTAGTGCCACCAATAGAATGGTTGTAATCTTTTGACTGATGTTCTCTTAATATTGTAACCCTCAAAAATTTGTAGGTTCTGCATATAAACAGTAGGAAGTAACTCTTGAGACAAACTAATTGTTATAAATTTATCATGCCTGGTTTTTGTTTTTTTACCTGTTTCAAAGACAGCTGTTGCATAATGGGAAATAACTTCAAAATACGAAAGAATCCTAGCTTTCCTAACATGACTCTAAAATTTCTTTAGGAATATTGTATCTACAGTAAATCTTGGTTGTAAACTTGACCTAAAAACCATTGCCCTTCGTGCTCGAAATGCTGAGTACAACCCCAAGGTAAGAAATAATGGAGCCATGACAATAGACTTTCCTACTAGCTAGTGATGATTACATCTGACTGTTCCTGGGACCTTACCACCAATCTCCTTCATTTTATCACTAACTGCAGTCACTAAAGAGACTGTGTTATGTGCTTTGTGAGATATTCATTAAAAGGGTGGTGTTACAAAGTTCCAGCCTCATCAAGATTTACTCTGCAGACACATAAGCATTTCACAGTGGTATTCCAGTGTTGTTGTTCTTTGTAATAAAGAAAATAGAAATTAAAGGCAGGCCATCCACTAGTATTGGTCAGCTGTTCACTGTTGAGGCACGTTTCCCACTTCTTTAAAGACTAAACAGGGAGAATGAATACATGGACCAGACACTTGTAAAGGCACAAGGGCCTCTTGCTGAGCTTTCAGTGAACGCAGAGGTATTTCTGTATAAGTAAGATTCTTCCTCTCATTGGACTCCTTGGTGCAAACAATCTGTGCTGTATACAGATTATTTGGCTGCATCAAAGAACATCTGAAGGGCCATGGTTCCATTAGAATCAGTGGCACAAGCATATTCTGACTGGCATCTCTTTCTCTAAGCATTAGTGTGAAACTAACTCACTGTAAGTTGGATTTTTCCTTCAGCTTCCTTGCCACTTAAAAGAAATTGTTTCTGTGTTTCTGTGTAGAAGCTAGCACAGTGCCTAGCTTTTAACTTTTTAAATGCTCCATTAATTCTGATACTGAATGTTAACTGGAGGGGAAATTCCATCCCCGATGCTTATTAGTACATTTTAAAACAAACATCATGAGTGAACCTGTGTCTGAACTGTACAAAGGAGAAGTTTTGCCTTTAACGCAAACCTCCTCCCTCTGCATCCCATCTGGACACTGGGATGAGGTTTACAAATGATGTTTGTTGGCAGTTCTGCTCTAGATAACATTGGCATTTTCAGATGTGAGCAGTCTATACATAAAATAAAACTTTGGTCCAAAACACACTGCAGAAATAATCCAGTTTGAGACCACTTTAACTGCCCTGGCTCAGTGCTAGGGAATCCTGGGAACTAGTTTATTGTGGCACCAGAGCTCTCTTGACAGAGAAGGCTAAATGTTTCACAAGACAACAGTTCCCAGATTTCTCTAGCATTAAACCAGGGTGACTGCAGTCTCAAACTGGATTATTTCTGCAGTATGTTTTTGACCTTTATTTTCTTGAGGGAAGCCTGTTTTTAATTTTGAAGGTTACAATTAGACACTGAAGTGGTGTGTGAGAATATATCTTTTTGCTGTTCTTCACAAAACTACTGGGGGGGGGTTGTCTCTTACATGTGCCCTGTAGCTGTAGTTGTAGAAAATCTAGTCTGCAGAATGCAGCTTCTGAATCTTAAAGTGGAAATTATGGTTGCCAAGAATACTTTAAATTTGGCTTCAAGAGTCTAATGTCATCCAGATGTGTCAGACAGCTCCAACCCTTTTCACATCTGTCACTAGATTAGCTGTCAGATGGTGAGAGTTATCAAAATTACTTGTTAATATGTCTTGGGTTTTTTGTAGTGATAAGCTTCTTTTACATATTTCAGCGTTTTGCTGCTGTAATTATGAGAATCAGAGAACCCCGTACCACAGCCCTCATATTCAGCTCTGGAAAGATGGTGTGCACTGGGGCTAAAAGGTATGTTAGCACATAAAATATCTGTATCCATTCATCTTAATAATAATCAGTATAGTTGACATCTTCCAGCTGATAAGCATAGTTCTCATGTATGCAGTGTGCATAATGTTACATAATGTTACTTCATAATGTTATAGTGCCCCCTCTTTTTTTTCCTAGTGAGGAGCAGTCCAGGCTAGCTGCCAGAAAGTATGCTAGAGTTGTGCAAAAGTTGGGCTTTCCAGCCAAGTTCTTGGATTTTAAGATTCAGAATATGGTTGGTAGCTGTGATGTAAAATTCCCTATCCGACTTGAGGGATTGGTTCTTACGCACCAACAGTTTAGCAGGTAAGTGAGGGTGTTCTCTTGCTGTTCCACCTTAATCTTCTTAACAGTCTCCTTGGGTCTTCCATTATATCCTAAACTCACTACATGAAAAGGACATGTCAGCTGTTTATAAGATTTTGTAGAGAAGATCTACAACAGTCAATAAAATGGAGGAGTCAATTTTATTATTTTTTAAAAAGTGAAATCTATGTATCTTAAAGAAGAAGGAAAAAAACTGAGAAGAATCTTTTAATAAAGTGGTGCTTGTTAGCTGAATAATATAAATGATGCTCATGCTTCCTAGGCCAGGATAGGTGATGAAACACTTCTAAATATTACTGTGTCTGTATACACAGTTCATGGTTAAATATAGTTCAGCAGCTTGAGTAATAGTTAGTAATTCCTGTCTTGTATATTTGACTTGAAACATATCATCTCTTGGTGTATTAACAGGCATTAGTCCTAATAACACAAAAGTAGAGTTTGCTTCTATTTCTGAACATCTGGATCAATCCCATGAACTAGTTTCAATTATACATCTTACCTTATTTTTCTTACAGCTATGAACCAGAGTTGTTTCCTGGCTTAATTTACAGAATGATCAAACCAAGAATTGTCTTGCTTATATTTGTTTCTGGGAAGGTAGTTTTAACTGGTAAGTCACTTGAAATTATTGCATTGATTGTACTTAAAGAACTACACTGTAGTACCAAAAGATTTCCTAAGATAGTCAAAATATGCTAGCTCCGGCTTTTTTCACCATTTTAAGTTGCTGTTACAGATAGATCCTGACAGGGATATACCTTTTGATACTCATTTACCTCCAGCTTTTAACATGTTGCAAAAGTTAGTGAATTCCCTGTACTAAGTGTAGAAAACTATGGATTCACTACACTGGGCAGTAGGGGGCTTCAGCTGTAAACATGGTGTTCCAGATATAGGATATTATGTATTATGGAAAAGAACAAGCTAGCAATGCTCTCTGCAAGGCATACAGTATAATTAAAATATATTGGTATTGTCTTTTAGGTGCAAAAGTCAGAGCTGAAATTTATGAAGCATTTGAAAATATATATCCTATTTTAAAAGGATTCAGAAAGACAACGTAACAGTTCACTCTGCCTATCCAAGAAGATGGGATACTATTTAAGGTATTGATTATGGCACAGCAGTAAAAAGAGGCATACAGACTGAAACATCAGGACTTGGAATATTTCCTCAGTTAATGCCTGCTTCCCTGATCTTCATAAAAAGGGAAGAGCTCATCATGTGTTACGTCTGTACTGAGTCACTGTGAGTTGCTTCATTGCACTCTTTTAAGAAACAACTGGGTTAAAAATTTTAACAGCTAATTTTTTTCTATCTGGAAATCTTATGCTGGCAGGCTGGATTGTGTTACTCAAAACTTAAAAACATTTTGGTTACAGTATTCTTTCACCCATGGATTTTATAATCAGAAAATGTAATTATAACCCTTTAGTCCTTCTTTCACATTCCCTTTTTCCAGTGTTTAGCAGGACAAACTTGCTGTTGAAAACAGATGGCTGTATATATTCCTAATTTGGGAAAACAATTTGAGTTCTAAATGTGTACTTAATGCTAGTTTATGAAACTTGAGAATGGTATCTGCATAGTTCTGTGATCAATCTGACTTGCTTACACTGCTGTTTTAATGTGCTATATGCATGCCTATAGCTTAAATGTATTGAAATGTTTTTATAAGATTTTTCTTAACACAGTATTAAAGCAATGTGTTTTGCCATTTAATGTATTATTGTCATAGTAACCCAAAGTATCTGAAATAATGCAACTTTACTGCTTTCACTCCTAGTCATTTCTTTGACCTGATTAGCACTTGCTCTCCTATGTCTTTATACTTTTTCAGTCCTATAAAAACCCCAAATCATGAGTCATCCCCTCCTTAACCTCTGTCTTACCTCTCTTATTGTCCATTCTTACCTACTACAAAGATGCTACGTAGCTGGACTAGATTTATCTGTTTTTCTAAGTCATTTCTTACAAGCCATATAAATTGTAAGCCACTTAGAGTCTCAATTTTGGCAGAAAGGTAGGATAAAAATAGCCTCCACCATCACCACAATTCTCTGGATGGTGCAGTAGAGCAGTCCACTATCACAGGTTGTATTCTCTCACCCCTGTTCCCCAGGCTGGAATCTTGTGACCTTGCTTCCATTATGTCCATTGGCTCCTTTCTCTCCACTCTTTTTTCTATCCTATCTTGCCAATTAATCTTTGCATTTCCTCTAACTTCTACTTTGTGTACCTTTGTTTCTGGCTCTTAGCTTTACTTCCATTTCATTGCTCTGTGTTTTTGTTCTGATTGGTTGTCTTTCACAAATGTTCTTTAAAAATCCTTTCTTCCTGTCTTATCTTAGTGAGAGGTAATAGAAATAGTAATAGACTAAGCAGCTGATTTCTAAATGGAAAAAACTAATGGAATGCAGCTTGAGAAAATGACATGATTGTCCTGTCTTCAAAAACTTCAGGGAACTATTGATTAGCCACTCCAAGACAAAGCTCTACTTGTCACAGGACAGCAAGCCCCTGGGCAAGTAGCAGATGCCTTAGGACAGGGGTGATCAACATGTGGCCTGTGGGCTGCATGTGACACACCAGACCCATTAATACACTCCCCAGTTCTCTGGACCAGACACACAGGTAGTACTTGTTGCAGTTTGCTATGATTTGACACAGCTACAGAAAAGTTCTTGCTTTATCTTTCTCCGCCTCCCTGCAAACCATTTGTCCTCTCTCCATTTGCACACTCTTACTGTAGCCATAGAACTACTGCAGCTTTCTCTTTCTGTTTCTCTCCCCCTCATTGCCAGTCTTCATGTGCCTCTCCTCCCTGTTTGTCTTCCCATTCCCCTTCTCTCTTTTTCTCCCCCACCACCCCATATGTCCTCTAACCACCCAGTGATCCTCTATTTCTCTTCATTCATCTCAGTTCCAGTCTCCCCTCACCTTGCTGTAGTAGCATACTCAGCAACCCAGCTGTGGCTGTAAGTTAGAAAGACCCAGACTGCTACAGAGTGACTGTAGGAAGGAAAGAGCGAGATAAGACAGACAGCAACAAGGAAGGTAGGAAGAGCAAGCCAACAGAGTAATCAGCCACAAATAGAAAACCTTCTGTAAGTTGGAAAAATCAATAAAGTAAGTAAGGAAGAAAGGGTCAGAGAAGACAGACAGAACTGAGAGAGAGAGAGAGAGAGAAAGAAAGAAAGAAAGAAAGTTGAGACTGATAAGAGATCAGGTAGACTGCATGTGCCAAATAACTTTTTCCTCATTTCAAGCTGGGAGCCAGATGCTGGTGTGAGTGAATCAGCCATACTTTCTAGATGGGTAATTACTGTATTCTCTGTTTAGTGGGCTATCAGTCCTTCAAGGAACAAAGAAACACTGAGTGCTTGTACTTTTTAAAATAAAATAATATAAACAATTAAATCAGAAGTGATCAATTACATTGAAATTCAAATTAAGTCACCATCTTAGTAAGAAAAGGGTTTTCTTTGTAGTAATGACACAAATACCATAGTAATGAATTAAATTTTAATCTCTTAATTTTTTAAAAAAAGTTTTTTAATTTTTTAAAAAATTAAATTAAATTAGAATAAAAAATAAAGTGCGACGCTCCACATTTTCAAAATCCAAAATGTCCTCCTTGCTCCCATGTAGTTGCTCTCTACTGCTGTAGCATTCACTTGGCTATTAAGGTGCAAGCCTTTGAAAGAGAAGCAAAGCAGAGACAAAAAATATTTGAGTGAGAGTAAATCAAGTGGGGTGGTTGAAATTCCTTCACAACAGCAACCTAAAAAAAGGGAAGAACTGTTTTGGAGCAGAAGGAGAAGAGAATCTCCACAGTTGTGGAAAGATGTTTGGAGTCTAGGAAAGTACCAGAAAAAATGAAGGAGTGCAGAAGGAGTAGGAAGTAAAGTTGATAGAAAGAACTAATGATAGAAAAAGGGACAGAGAGGAGAGCAATGTATTTGGCTTCAGTTAAAATTGAGAAATGACTAATGGGGTGCTTCAGGGGTCTGTCTTGAGTCCAGTGTTGCTAACATTCTTAAAAATGACTTAGATGAGGGAACAGAAGGCATTCTTACCAGACTTACAGGTGATACCAAATTAGACAGGGTGACTTCAGAAGACAGGATCAGAATTCAAAATGAACTTGACAGATTGGATAAGTGGGCTTAAACTAACGAAATAAATTTCAGCAAAGGTAAATCACAGATTTTTAAATTTGGAAGGGATTATAAACTTCATATAGTCCAATCCCCTGCCATGCAGGAATATACAAGCAAAGCATGAAAGATATTCATCCAATCTCTGCTTAAAAACCTCCAAAGATTCCACTGTTGAACCATTGTAACAGTAAAAAAAAAATTCTTAATGTTTAGGTGGAATCTCATTTCTTGTTATTTGAATCCATTGGTTCGTGTTCTAGTTTCTAGAGCAGCAGAAAACAAGCTCATTCCATCTTCTACATGACATCCCTTCAGACCAGGGGTAGGCAACCTTTCCCCTTTAAGGGCCGAGGGACTTCAGCTCCCAGAAGCCTCAGCCATGTTGGCCAATAGTCCCATGTTGGCCAATAGCTCCTGGGATTCTGGGAGCTGAAGTCCCTCGGCCCTTAAAGGGGAAAGGTTGCCTACCCCTGCTTCAGACATTAAAACAGCTATCATAATCACATCTCAGTCTTCTCCAAGTTAAACATATCCAGCTCCCTAAGTTGTTCCCCATAAGGCTTGGTTTCTAGACCTTTGATCATCTATGGTAGCTCTTCTCTAGCCACATTCCATCTTGCCAATAACCTGCTTGAACTGTGGTGTTCAGAACTAATCACAGCATTCCAGTTGAGGTCTGCCCAAAACAGAATATGGCACTAATACTTCCCTTGATTGGGACACTTTAATCCTGTTGATGCAGCCCAGAATTGCATTGCCATTTTGGCTGCTGCATCAAACTGTTGACTTATGTTTAGTTTGTAGTCTACTAATGCCTAGATTCTTTTTACTTGTACTGCTTTCAAGCCAGGTGTCACTCATATTTGTGTATTTCATTTTTCTTGCCTTAGATATGTAGTACCATACGTTCTGTGAAAGTTCAAGGCGATTTAAGCATTAAAGCTGCCAACAGAGGGTAGCTGTTATGTTGGAGAAAAGTTTCTGTGACAACAAGTTGTTTTCAACAGTTACGCAATACAGCAGCAACTATTTCCAAAGCAGACTATATATGTGCAAGATAGATTCAGGAGGGCTTGTGCCCAGAGCATTCTGGCCATAGATTCTGTTGAGGGAGAAGTATGAAAGTCCCTTATGAGGTGCACAGAAGATTTTTGAGGCTTTTCTGCAGTTAAACAATTTGATGTATACAGCAGTCTTCTTTTGTGGGCCAGCAACCATAAATGGAAGGTTCTGCAACAATTATAGTGCATCAATACAGTGAATTTTGACACTGTCAAAGACCTGATAAAAAGACTGGTTAATAAAGAACTTGATAGTCAACTTAATGCTACACCTACATTAACTTACTCAAACCCTAGCAATTTGTTTAGCATTCAGTGCTTCAAATATTTAATGAATTCATAGCATACTAATGGTTCTGCTTTTGATTGGCAGAAAATTAATTTAAAGTCACATGATTGGTTGATTGATTTAATAATTCATTATAAATAGATACAATCAATTTAAACCAGGCATTGACCAAGCTGATTTGACTGTGGATAAGGGCAACCCTGCAGATTCCAGTATAATAGGTAAGAGAAAAATTGGTGGTAAAGGTTAAAGGAAAGGAACACATTGAGGAGGAACTTGCTTTTTCCTCTTTCCGGACCAAGAATTCAGGGAGGTGGGTTCAGATTTTTCAAAAGATTCAGTCAGTCAAGCAGATATACATAATCATGAGGATGCTGCTTCAGTGGCTAGTGACACTTCTTCCTCACAGTTACAGAGTTCAATAATAGAATAATTTCTTAGAGGTAGGTAAAGGTATTCCCCGTTGACAAGGTTGACAAATCATGTCTGACCATAGGAGGCAGCGCTCATCTCCATTACTAAGCCGAAGAGCCAGCGTTGTCAGACTACTCTGTGATCATGTGGCCAGCATCATTGCACAGAACACTGTTTACCTTCCCACTGAGAAGTGGTACCCATTTATCTACTTGCATTTGCATGCTTTCAAACTGCTAAGTTGGCAGAAGCTGGGACTAGTGACAGGAGCGCACCCCATCAAGCAGCACCCGGGCCTTGAACTGCCAACCTGCCAATCTTGCAATCAATTGAGTCAGCGTCTTAACCACTTGAGCCACTGCATCCCTAACTTCTTAGTTTATTTTATATGGAGGGCTTTAGACATATGCTTCATGTTGTACAAGCATTGGGATTATTTTAGAGGTAAGGCAACAAACAAAGCTGTACAGGATGATTTAGCAGGTGATGGTCTCTGAAGTTATTGGAATGATTTTTAAGCAGAGTATACAGAACATTTCCATTTGTTGCTGATGCTGCATAGGACGAAGCATCCTTTGCTGCTTGATCATTTGTGACAGCAACAAAATACTCTCTATGGCTTAAATATTGGGAGGCAGATGAAAAGTGTAGAGTGAATATGGCTAACATATTTTATTTTACTCATTTAATATCTCACCTTTCTCCTGGCACAGGAGTCATGGTGGCTTACAACAACCTTTCAAAGTGGGCTTGCATTTTAGAGAGAAGGCATTTGAAAAAGCTTTAGTAGAAACCAAAGTTAAGCAAGCCATTTCCATTTTCTGGAAAGAGATTTTGGTAGACAATGTGATTTCTGAGATTTCAGGAATCTTCTCCCGCAGTGGAACAGAAATAAGTGCTATTTCATATCAAAATTTACAGCAGACAAGATGAGGTTACTCACTGCCCCCTCCCCCCACCATCGGCAGCTGACAACACTTTTGCCAAGCCTCATCAGGTAGCAATACTTGGCAAATATTATTAGCAAGTAAGACTGTCCCAAGGTGTTGAAAAAATATCTTTTGTGGTGGATTGATATCAAATATGCAGGAAGCTTCATTCATAGAAAACAAAAAAATTAGTCAAAAGCTTGCCAGATTGAGGAGTGCATTGCACAGGAGCAGTAGTTCAGGAACAAGCAGCACCATATGAACTTCTTAGAGCTCAGAATGCTGTGTCTAGCACTTTGATTTTACATTCTTCTACTAGAAGAGAATCATATGCAAATTTACACAGACCATATGGTACTCTGAACCTGTGTGACCAAGCAAGGTGGATGACAAATCTCACTGGATGATTGAGGCGGTCTCCTAAGATTCTGAATCAGACAGAGAAATAACTTTAGTCCATCTCGGTAACTTACCAAAAAGGTTCTCAGAATGTTTAAGCAGATTATTTGAGTTGGAATCAAGTGCTTCCAGGGGAGAGAAAAAAAATCAAACTACAATTGGTATTAGGACCATTTATGGTGGACATGTTCACATCAGCAAGCAACAACAAACAGGTCATTTTGGTTGATGGGAGTGCACAAACCAAGGAAAAAGATGCTGTATGGAATCTCATCCACTTAGTATTTACATCACATGTGATTGTGGATTGCTCCTTTGCAAAGTTTAGAGAATAAGGTGTATTCTGCATGAATACTTGGATTCTTGGTCGTGTGAAGGAGCAGTCCTCTTATTCATGATGGTGGCTCCCCCAGAAATGGGTGAGGAATGTTTATTCTTTTCATCTTTCCTAATTTATAGTCTTTGTAGTCTTATTTTCTGATTTTTCCATGTGTCTGAACAGTTGTTGGCAAGGTATGTAACAATACTCGTGGACAGAGGAAAGAAGTGTTATCATAATGGGAGAAAGTTCCCATAATTTTTGGCCTCTGGAACCGGCACAAGAGGGTACAACCCATGTGCTTATTGATGTTGCCTCTGGCTATCCCAGCCACAGTTGGAAATGCTTCTCAGGGTTATTTGCCAACTAAGGCTAAAAGCTTTTAAGTGGCATACAGTAGTTTAGCTCCTGATTACAGAGCTGTATATACTTTGAGCTGTTGTGCATGGGTGTGCCCAGTGCTTCCTTTTGCAATATTCCTTACTTGTGCTTCACAATAGCAGCCAGGGTAGGTGTGGGTGATCTTGGTTGCAGCTCCGTCTTCCCTGGTGATGCACATAGGCACATCCAGCTGCCTTTCTGTAGTTGTGGAAGCAGCAGGCTTAACCTTGGCTATGGTGGTAGTGGTGGAGGGAGAGCAACTTCCATGGTGTGCAAGAACAGCTGGAATATTCTGTTCTCTCCACGGTGTGACAGAAGGTGGAGCAGGAAGTACTAAGAGATCTCTGGGTATGATTTACAGCAAAGAATTAAGGATTTCGTTCAACTTTTCCAGTTCAACAGCAATGAAAAAAACCTCTAAACATCCAATACTGCTAACAAAAAAGGAGGCAAGGCTCAAGATGCTGAAAGGTAATGTTGAAAAGCTCAGTATGTTTTAACCTGTGAATGTTTTAATCCTCCAGAGATTATACAAATATATGGAAATACATGAAAACAGACTTATTATGAAATATAAAATAATATACACTGCAGAAATTTCTTATGTGAAAGAACTGTTATAATTTGCTGGCAACTGAAGGAATATGCTGTCATATATATATGGCCTTAAAAGATGTACAAGCTATTAACACACCAGGGAATTTAACTATTAAACAAGCCTTTAGCACCTTGAGGTGTATTTCCTGGGTTATAGGGCAGGTTAAGCCCAATGACAAATGGACTTCTTTACCACCTTAAATTAGTCTCTTAAAATAAAAAGGGGAAAGTGCATTTTTAAGGAAAAAAATATACATAGTTATTAAAACTGAAAAGGGACCCTGTTCTTTAATTCTTAATCAGGAGATAGGCAGCTGTTACTTTTAAAATGCTGGGGGGGGGGGGGGAATTCCTGTATTCCTTCACTGTAAAGGCTGAAGAGAATTGTAGGCCAGAAACACTGTGAGGCTTGCCCCATTCTAAGTATGGGCTCACCTTCTCTCTTTTATACCTTAGTCTTTGGATTTTGGGATTCAAGTAAAAATATGAAGTCTGTACAGCCCAGATAGCATGCCATTAATATATTACAATTTGTGCTTTCCTGGTGCTACAGGGCTTCAACCCCACCCCCATTCCAGCATAGATCTTGTATGCCTTCAAATCATTTCCAACTTATGGTGACCCTAAGGTGAACCTAGCATGGGATATTCTTGGTAAGATTTGTTCAAAGGAGGTTTGCCATTGCCTTTGCCTGAGGCTGAGAACCCAGTAGGTTTCATGGCTGAGCTGGGAATCGAACCCTGCTCTCTAAGAGTTGTAGTCCAACATTCAAACCACTGCTCTCTATTGGCTCTAGATCTTATTTCCTTTTCCCTGTCTAGGAGCTACTGCATGTGGACTAAGGAGCCACTTCATGATGTAACAAAGCCATTCCATAGTGATTCAGAGGAAAAAGTAAACACACACACCCTTCCTCC
>CM034701.1:326408137-326419524 GCA_020142125.1 Phrynosoma platyrhinos
CACCTAGAAAACTTAATATGTGCAAATAAGCCCATTTGAAAAACCGGGGGTAGCCTTTGCCACCATGTGATTTTGTTATAGTTTTAATAGGACTTTTATTCAAACAATACTTTTCTTGGCACATAAAAAGTTATTCAAATTGACCTTTTTATTCACAGGAAAATATTTTGTCCAGGCTGTTTGGTGCATATGCTCCACACTGTAGGCTTATTTGTCCTTAGCATGTAAGACCTTTTTATGGTACTGGTGATGAGCATTCCACTGTTTAGATTTCATAAAAATTAAACAGAGCCAGATATGTCCTGTTTCCAAACAAACTCTTCAGTGTAACGGCTGCCCAGGCTGCAATTCTCAGCACAGGTATAGATAGCCAATATACCCCAGTCAATACTTTCTTCAAGGCTGTCAACTTTGAGGTGATTCAGCAGTTGTGGCATAACCTGAGGCATAAACAAAACATTTTTTAGGTGAGTTGGTAAAGCAAAACTGCCAGCTCAGTTTAAATCCATGTTATACTATAGAAAATTCCATATATATATTTCAAAATCTTACCTTTCAAGGAAAAAGAAAGGAAGTAAGATTTAGTTTGAAAGTAAAGGTGATTTACTATAAATTCAAATACTGTCCTACAAGTTTTGGTAAACTAACAGCAGTTACCTGTACAAGAGTGTATTTTGTATTTCCTTTCTTGGGACAAGAGTCCAAGGTAGAGGGACGGCTACTATATGATCTTGGGGGGAGACGCTTGTCTTGAAGGTACTACACATGATGGTGAACCTATAGTACGCATGTCAGAGATAGCACACAAAGCCATTTCCCTAGCACACAAAGGGCAGTGAGGAGGAGGAAGAGGTGCGCACTTGTTTCTCCTCCTCCCCGACCCTCCCCAGCCTCCAGCTGCCTCTCCAGAGGCAAGTGATGGCACAGGGGAATGAGATAGCACACAAAGCCATTTCCCTAGCACACAGAGGGCAGGGAGGAGGAGGAAGAGGTGCACACCTGTTTCTCCTCCTCCCTGACCCTCCCCAGCCTCCAGCTGCCTCTCCAGAGGCAACTGTGATGGCACAGGGGAATGAGGAGGAACAGGCACACGCCTGTTCCTCTTCTTGCCCCCTCGACCCCCAGGCCTTCAGCTGTCTCTGGGGAGGCAGCTGAAGGCCCGGGAAGGTGGAGGGAAGAAGTCCCACACTCAGAGGATGAAAGTCCCACCGGGTAACACCTGGTGACGGAAGGCCTTTTAATTTGCGTACTCAGCCCTAAAAGGTTCGCCATCATTGCACTACATATTGTGGTATTACAAGTTAATACAGACTCTCATTCAGCTGAGCAGGATTACATTTAGAGTAAAAATGCACAGGACAGGGTGTTGTTTTTTTGTAACTTTAAAGTAGGAAATCCAAATTCCAGTTATTGCTGGACTGCAGCTTCTCTCAGGCTAGCCAACAAAGCCAATGATCAGGTTTGTTGGGAGGTACAGTTCACCAACAACTGGAAGGTTACACATTCTCCATCTCTAGTTTACATGACTAGGGATAAAAACTACATAGCCCTCTAGATGCTGGTGAACTGGAACTACCAGCACTCCCCACCACTGTCTGTGCCACTTAACACTACTGGAAACTGCATTTCTACAACATCTGGAGGGCCACAGAGTTCCCATCCCTGATGTAGATCTTGCCAAAGATTCAAGAACCATTGTAGTAAACCTAAAGAGGCACATCTGGTGTTACTTAGGAATATACCGTAGCACATTTATTGCTAAAACTGTTTTCTGCCCATTATACATACTGTTGCACAGAATTTAACCATATTTCCATACCTGGAACTCAAATACTCGTTTACTACCACACAAACATTTTGGGATATCCGTCTCCTGGGGAATATTTTCCCCTGAAATCCAGAGGGGGCCTTCCCCATCCCTGCAGTATCTGATAATCTGAAATTCAAAAGAAGTCACAGTGTTGGAGATTAACATACACAGAGACTTACGCCAGCAAAAATTAGTTGTGCAGCCTTCCCCTGTCTTTTGACAACTCATTTTCTGATGACTCGCTGTTTGGACGCTTGCAAATTACAGACAAGTTCCATTAATTATTTTGTCAGTACTTTCTGCTTATGAGGCTCTCTTGGGACCACTAGTGCATGAGCCTAAGACTTGAAAGAGTACCCCCTACCTCTTGAATTAATAGACCTGAGCAGGGAGGTAGAGGATGGGGGGTTTGGAGACATCTCATTTACAGGGTCGCCATGAGTCAAGATTGACCCAAAAGCAGCTAACAGAAAACCTGTATAATTTGCAAGCATGGAGACAGCAAGACATCATCAGTTCTTCTTCCAACAGAGGCTCACTTTGGACTCCTGGCATGCACACACATGTGTTGCTTGCAAAGTGAGCTGAGGGGGAAGAAGGCACCAAGCTGACTATGGAGGCTTGCTTCTAATAAAACAAGCACTGCCTGTTGACTTTTTCTCTTTCTCTGTGATTGTGTACCATCTTCAATCTACATTCAGTCCATGGTGCTTCTGAAATTGCATCTCCTACAGTGTTATTTTACAGTATTTATGCTTAGTATACAGTATTATTCACACACACACACACACAGAGTATGCAGTAGTATTGTGCATGCTTGTGTGTGGTGCTGCGTGTGTGCTTCAGGCGTGTGCGCCATTTTGTCCCTCTCCACTTGTCATCCGTGAAGGAGCAAGATTGCGGACTCCAAATCCGTGAACGGGGAGGGACGAGTGTATATCATTCGCATCGTCATCCTAAAAAGTAAAGATTGGAGACTAATGATGTATTCTGATACAGTAACAATATGAACAAGGAAGAAAAGGCTATGAAAAATCCAATTTTAAAACCTGTTCTGGCTCCGAAGATATTCTTTCTTTAAATTTTTGAAAAATTCTGTCATCTTGAGTTTCATGCTTTGCCATCGCCTCCAAAAACTTCTCGTCTAAGGATTCAGAATTTTCATCTGGAAAAAAAAACAAACTAAAATTGTATCAGTCCAAATCCAGCATTATTCCAACTACGCTAAATCCAGTGAAATTGGATTTCTATCACTTTAGAGATGGCTAATAACTACCATTCATTCCAATGGGTCTACTCATTGTTGGATGATAACTCTGTTGGAAATTATTCTGTTGAAAATAACTCTGTCTGAACCCCACCTAGTTTAAATCAGTAATCTCATTAAGTTGCTGAGATTTTTCTCTGTCAGGTTTTAATTGCTGTCCTTAAATTGCCAGCTATACAAGCTTGAACAAATGACATAGAATGCTGTGTTCAACTTGTCAGGCCACAGTACCAAACAAAATAAGCCTTTTTTGTTTATATTATATCCTTTTAAATGGATATTAATCTCAACCATTTCCATTTTAAAATATGTGGATTCTTTCTATCATATATATGTTTGAATCACAGTCCTTAAATCACCAGCTATATAAGCTTGAACAAATGACATAGAATGCTGTGTTCAACTTGCCAACCCACAGTACCAAACAAATATGCCTTTTAAATGGCTATTAATCTTAACCATTTCCATTTTAAAATATGTGGGTTTTTCCTATCATATATACCCTTACATAAGTGTCAAGCATTATGCTAAGAATAGTTTGTAGACCAGGACTGGACAATGTGCAGCACCCTCCATGACACTGTTGGACTGCAGCTCTCATGAGCTCTTAACAGCATAGTAAATGGTTACAAAAGCTGGGAACTGCAGTCTATTTGCCCACTGCTGTTGTAAACTTTGCACAGGAGGCATTAAAAAACATCTTACTGAACTTTTACAAATAAAAATGTGAGCAGTGGTCACAGAATTTATTTTAAAATATCTCTACGTTGCCTTTCGGGGCAAGTCTCCACATGGAAGCCAATGATGAAAATTTAAAAATGAAGTGAGCACAAAAATGATACAGTAAAAACATGGGGGATCAGCAATAAGATGATGAAATAATATATTTAAATGCTTAATGTTAAAAACAGGAAATGGTAATACAGAGGTGAACAGAATGTGGATTTGCACACACTGTTGTTCTGTAATTTTTGTTAACATAGCCTATGGGGAAGAATGCTGAGAAATGCATTCCATCATTAGGGGCAGGGGTCTACATGATTTCCAACCCCGTTGCAATAGTTGGCATCACATCAATAAAACTAGCTCTCCAAGTCACATACTTTCCTTGACAGTCTCCATAGATAATTTAGCTGTGAGAAAACGTTTATCACTGCTAAACAAAAAGGTTTAAGGTTGCAGTCTTATTCACATTAGAAAGTAAGCCCACAGAAATATGTACATATGATTGCTCTGCACATCTGTCTCAAGCAATCACACGAACAAACGTGATTAAATGTGGCATTATTAAATTATTTACATGCTGACTACCAACCCTGCCTCCCCCAACAGTTAAGGGGATGAGGTTAAAACTGAAATACACAATGTTTTATTATAGTCATATGGAACAGGCTGTACTATTTCAGATGAAAGATGAATGAGGGCATATCTGAGTACAAACAAGGATATATTGCAATGTGTTGCTTTGTTGTTTCTTCCAAACCATTGAGCTTCTTGGATAGTCCAGAGCAAGGGTGGAAAACATAACTTTCCAGGGGATGTTGGACTGTAATATCTATCAGTCCTAGCCAGCAAAGCCAGTAGTGAGTAGATGATGGGAGTTGCAATTCATTCACCCCTGGAGGGCCACATGTTCCCAATCCTGGGCTCTCCCTATGCAGAGCTGTGCAGGTGCTAACAAGTTACATTTATGCAAGCACAGGATTCAAACCTCATATACAAAAGATGCTCACTTACATGCAATGACAACTACTTCCACAGACTAGGGCTGAATTCTTAGGCAAAGTGTTGCCCAGGGCTGTTTTATGTGGGGCCCAAGGTCAATTTATTCTTTTTCTCTGAAATGCCCCCCCCCAAAGATCTCCAGGAGGTATGGACATTACTACCATGTTTGGAAGACCCTTGGACACCCCCAGCTCAAATTTAAATTTTGCAAAAATTTCCCCAAAACTATTTTTGCTTCAAAATGCCCCCAAATGCCTTCTAGAGACCCAGGAAGGCCCAAAAACATACCCTCTAGTCTCTAGAGGGCATCTGTGCGGGGAGGGGGTAGATTTTTCTTTTGGCAAGAGCACGTAAAAAAGTGTCCCACATCTTCCACAGTTGCCTACAGCCCTCTATCACTAATAACAAGAGAATGGACCCCCTTGAATTCAATGGAATTTATTTCCAAGTAGAATTGGAAGTGTCAGATTGCACTGTAAAATCTTCAAAAGCCTCAAATAACAGGCTAGAACAAAGATGAGGAGTCTGATCTGCATTTGATTAAAGTTAATTTGGAATATCAATGTTAATTTGGAGTAAATGTTATACAGGTATGTGTCAATATTAAGAGAACAAAACTCTACCTGGTTACTTTTGACTACAAATTGCAAATGACTGTGTTTTATGTCAAGACCATGTGGCACCCTGGTCAGGAAAATGACATGGATATGGCCACTGAAACGAATTGGAGCAATGGTAACGGGGTTACTACAGTTCAAGTGGCAAGGGCATGAGTCAGCATTTGGAAAGCTGTGCATCATGGGAAGCCTGATGCAACATGTACAGTCGATGGGGCAAGTTAGGTATGCATCATGGGAGTCCTGATGCAACAGGCACTGGGAATGAAACCAGCAAGGTTTCATTAGTGCATGGCTGTCACATGTTACCAAGAGGACCACCTATATATGGGAGAGTCAGAATCTCCATTATTGGTTAGTTGTGGTTGACAAAGCACTTTGCTGGTCTGTATAGCTGTGAGTATTCAAGACAGATGTCTGATACTCTATGTATCTTTGTAAATATTTGCAACAAAGATTAAAGCCCTCGCTGGGTGAAGTCTCACTGTCCAGTTATTCATTTCTCCAAGCTGAAAGTAGCACCTGTGTGTGGGAGGATTTTTCCTGTGCCGTCTGGAGCTACATTCTTCACAGAAGACCATCTTCTGGGCGTTTCTGCCTACGTGCTTCAACTCTGCATGTGTGTATGCTAGATCCTACTTGTCTGCATACTTCAACATTTTATTCTTCTCTCTGAAACAGATGTAGGTTTATTCTAGATATCTCTTTTCCAACATGGAATCTTTCTCATACTACTTACACAAATTGTCTGCAGATGCCAAGTCTTCATTCTTTTCCACATCTTCCTGATTTGCTTCATTGGTGTGGGAAATGCCCATTTCTTCTGGCTCTCTTATAATTTCATATTCAGGAAAAAGAAAATTATGATCTGGAATCACACTACTTGTCTGGTCTAAAAACAAGAAACCAATATGCATTGACTCATTTTTATTATAGTCAATTTTGTATTATACTGTATATTAAAACTATTTTCAAATACTTTCATGGTAGTGGTAATGGGGAGAGTTAAAATTATGAGATCCCAAGCATAGAATGGAATAAAGAGAGGCCACAGTATAGAGTGAGCCACTCAGTCAGTGGAAGAGAGTATAAACCAACAGACAGGTCATAAATATAATTCCAAAATGTTGCATGCATAGAAAACCACCTATTATCAAAATGGATCAGTTTATACACCAAGTGCAGCAGCAGCTACCTCCCAGTACTTTAAAGTTTAAGGTTACATCAGCAGTAGAAGAGTAATTTGGTTCTGAAGTTACAGAAGACAAAAGCTCACTCTAGCCTTGGCTCACTAATCCTTCCATATGCCCCTGTACCTATGTGTGCCAGCTCAGCAGCTGGAGGGCTCTGCAAAACCCAACTACAGTAGACTCATTAAACCAGTGGGATTTATCTAAATGTTGAGTAACCATTCCATATTTGCCCCAATGAGTCTACTTAAGTTGAAAGCAGCAGCTGGCTCTACAGCTATTCTATTGAATCACAGAGTTGGAAAAGACCACAAGGGTCATCCAGTCCAACTCCTTGACATGCAGGAATACACAATCAAAGCTCTCCCAACAGATGGCCATCCACCCTCTGTTTAAAAACCTCTAGAGGAGGGGACTTCACCACACTCTGAGGCAGCATGTTCCACAGTCAAACAGCTCTTACTGTCAGGAGGTTCTTCACAACATTTAGGTAGAATCTCTTTTCCTGTAGTTTCAGTCCATTGCTTTGTGTCCTAGCAGAAAACAGGCTTGCTCTATCTTCAATATGACATCCCTTAAAATATTTAAACATGGCTATCATGTCACCTCTTAAACCTTCTCTTCTTCAGGATAAACACATCCAGCTCCCTGAGCCACTCTTCATAGGGCAAGGTTTCAAGACCTTTCAACATTAAGCAGAGGCTGGATGGCCATCTGTTGGGGATGCTTTGATTAGGAGTTCCTGCATGGCAGGGGGTTGGACTGGATGGCCCTTGTGGTCTCTTCCAACTCTATGATTCTATGATTCTATGGTCACCCTCCTCTGGACACACACCCCTCTACCAAGTCTCTTTCCCCTCCGTTATCATGCATAAACTAAGAAAAGGGACTGGAAAAGAAAAGAGACTAAAAAAGCAACAGAAGGAAGGAATTCTCAAACTCAGTCAGTAGCACAGCTGCCAAAGCCGAAGCCCTTACTACCTATGAGTCACACAGACTATATTAAGTACCCAAACTACCAAAACAACAACCCAACTGCATTTTTCTACCAATGAGTGACTTGATGATTATAAGCTCCTACAGTGACATCCCCCCTTCCTTGCCGTGGGGACTGCCATTACCATGTCACCTTTGGGACAGATGGGTAGTGCACCACTAAGACAAGAATGGGGAACCTTTGACCTTCCAGATATTTTGGATTAGAACTTGTACAATCCCTACCACTGACCATGTTTTCTGGGGCTTTTGCAGATGAACAGATTTCAGAGAATACAACACAAACTAAGGGATTGTGTGAGTTGTACGCCATAACATTCAACAGGCCAAAATGACAGTCCCCACCAGGACTGAAGCATTATTTCACAGGGTTATACATTCAAGTATATTTCTATTTACTTACCAGACTGCAAGCATGATACCTTGTGTCCTGCTTTCCAGTCCCTTAGCTGATGATCTTTACTACAGTAATGAGCCTTGTGACATTTGGAGCACCTTTTGGGTCCCAAACATCCACAGACCCGGCACAGATTAGCTCCACATTTTAGCTGCAGATTAATACAAGGCAGGGGCTCTAAGGGTGGCTGTTCAGGTGGTGGGTCATAAGAGTAAGTGTCATTCTTCCTTGGCAGCTGATTCCTGAAAACTTGAAAGAGAAATAAAGTACATAGAAGTAAATGATTTAATAATCTGAAAAAAAAAAACAAGGACATGTTTCAGTTATGCAGTTTTAGTCAAATTTTCCTAATCCTCCTACACTAAAATCTATACAATAAGTTGCCACACCCTTTATTACTCTTTTATTTGGGCAGCAATCCCTAATTCCATCGCTTCTTGGCCTTTTGGCTAAGATCAAGTGTAGAATCACTAATTCCAGAAGATTCTGTGTTTGTGAGAGTGTGTGTGTTTGAGAGAGAGACCAATAATTTTGTCAAATGTCTTGGCAACTTTTTAGATGTAGTCGACTCTGTTTTTGTGGGGGATCCATTCCAGACACACACACCTGCAAAAATAGAAAATTGCCAATATTCAAATCCTATTGACTTGAATGGTGGTACACCCTCTGGACGTGCACCCCATTTTATCTATTGTGTCCCTCCCCACCTGCGAACAGGCGAGTCCGTGAAAACAGAGGGACGCCTGTACATCTAAGTTGGTTTGGTCTTAACAAAGATGCTTTTTAATACATTCACTGCTTCACAGTGTATTTGGAAGGATCACTCCACAGATATCATATTTAGAAAAAAGTTTTTGATTATTGGGCTAATGATTAAATGTGAAGGCCAAATTCTCATTTGGTGTATGAAATTGTTATGGGTTAATTAAAAAACCCAAAAAAACAGGCATCTAGAGTGTCAAGCCACCTTCATAATATGTTACAAATCAAAGGCCAGAACCTGTGTGACATGCGCACAAGTAAGTGCAGCTTGCCTGCACAGACACCTCTTTCTGGAGGGAGGACAAGGTGTAGCCTTCTGTGAAACATCCTCCTGTAGCCCTCTGTGCAAAATCCAAAACCTTAGACACACCTTCAGCTGCCAAGACTTTGGAAAGGCAGCTGCTTACCAGTGGGGAAGGCAGGAGAGAAGAGGAGGAAATTCAGACAATATAGATTCAAGGAAGTGATGTGAGAGTACACTTCCTCTGTGAGTGCATTTGACCATTAAAGTCCTTGAAACAGGCTACCACTATGCTGAGTATGGATGAAGGAAGCCCTAGTCCAACACACCTGGCAGGCAACAGGCTGTAGAATATTGGAATAGGCAAAGGGTGAACGACTGAATTAGTATAAATGTCTCAAGCTTGGGCTAAGTGTAGCCCTCCAGAAGTTGGACTACAACCTCCATTATCCCTAACCATTGGCTATGCTGGCTAAGGCTAGCACAGTTGAAGCTGGAGACATAGAATCACAGAGTTGAAAGAGACCCCAAGGGCCATCTAGTCCAACCCCCTGCCATGCAGGAACTCAAAATCAAAGCATCCTTTACAGATTGCCACCCAGCCTGTTTAAAAACCTCCAAAGAAGGAGACTCCACCACTCTCTGAGGGAGTGTGTTCCACTGTCAAACAGCTCTTAATGTCAGGAAGTTCCTCCTAATGTTGAGATGGGATCTCATTTCCTTCAGCTTGCATCCATTGTTCCGGGTCCTATTCTCTGGAGCAGCAGAAAAAAAGCTTTCTCCACCCTCAATATGACATCCCTTCAAATATTTAAACAGGGCTGTCATATATCCAACCATCTCTGGTGGGCAGACATACAGTATTAGAGGGTCAGATGTGCCACCATGCAGTCAGGTTGTGTCGGATTGAGTGGGGAATGAACCCCCTTACTTCAATAGGATTTACAATACTTCTCATGCTGGCAACCGTACACATGACCCTGGGGACAGAACAGGAAATCTAGGAGGCCTATCCTGTCCCCGATTGCAAGCATGAAAACTGAAGAGGGGTCCTGTACATTAAATGGCTATGTAGAAGCAGGCATTTCAGCAGGTGGTCTTGCTTGTTTCCTGGTAGTATGACAAACAACCCCTGCTGAAAATGCCCTGCTTCACACAACCATTAAAGCAGGGGTAGGCAACCTAAGGCCCGGGGGCAGGATGCGCCCCCCCGAAGGCCTTTGGACCAGCCCCAGGCCGGTCCTGCTGCCGCCCCTGCTGCCGCCGCCGCCTGCCATGATAATATTGATTATTGTTGTTATTACTTGTTCTTGGGGTTTCTTGGCAAAATCTCCACAGGAGTTTTGCCATGGCTTTTCTGGGGCTGAGAGAGTGTGCGTGCAGATTTTTAAAAAAATTTTTATATATATATATAAAATTTTTTAAATTATTTATTTATTTATTTATTTTTGGTGCTTCGGTCCCCCCAATTGTCTGAGGGACAGCAACCCGGCCCCCGGCTCAAAAAGGTTGCCGACCCCTGCATTAAAGGGACAGGAGCCCTCTCCAGTTGGCAGCCTTTCTAGGCTGTATCTACACTGCAGAAGTGATCCAGGTTGACACCACTTTAACGACCATGGCTCAATGTTATGGAGTCCAGGGAATTGTAGTTTTGTGAGACTTTTAGCCTTCTATGTCAGAAAGCTCTAAAGAGTGCAAGGTGACCAGACATCCTCCTTTTCCAGGACATGTCCTACATTTCAACCTTCTGTCCAGGTGGCACTCCAAACTGTCCTCTGTTTTGAGCATGAATTGTAGTTTGTTGTGGCCCCAGAGTTCTCTCTGAAAGAAAAGGCTAAAAGTCTCACAAAATTACAGTTCCCAGGCTTCCATAGCATTGAGCCAGGGCAGTTAAGGCAGTCTCAGAGTGAATTATTTTCTGCAGTGTGTTTTGGACTTGTACGAAATGAATTTCTATTTATAATTAGCGTTTTTAGCTTCTAAACGTCCTCCATTTTGTGGTCTTTGGCGGTGAGGGCACTTGGTTGCCCTGCTATGGGGCACACCAAACTACAACTCCCCCAGCACTGAGCCCTGGTAGTTAAAGCAGTGTCAAAGTGGACCATTTCCCTGGTATGTACCAAAACAAATGACAGTACTTGCCCATAGGGAAACCATACCTGATCCTAGAGAATCATTGAAGAATACTTGCCTATAGGAAAACATTGCAGATGTTTCCTATGTTTCCCAATAGGCAAGTAATTCCAAATATTTCCCTATGGGCAAGTATTCTCCAATGTATCCCTATGGCCAAGAAATTCCCAGTATTTCCCTATGGGCAAGTAACTTCCAAAATTTCCCTATGGGCAAGTAATTCCCAGTGTTTCCCTATGGGCAAGTATT
>CM034701.1:326419987-326432824 GCA_020142125.1 Phrynosoma platyrhinos
ATATATATATATATAAAACATTACAAATTTATGTAAATAATTTTCAAAGTTGCTTTATCAAATCATTTTAAGTCTTTTCTGTGGTCATTATATTTGCAAAAAAAAATCGAGTATTATGCAGTACTTCCTTTGTATTCGACATAGCAACTTTGAAAATGATTTACATAAATTTATTCAACATAGCAACTTTGAAAATTATATATTCGACATAGCAACTTTGATATATATTCGACATAGCAACTTTGAAAATGATTTACATAAATTTGTAATGATGTTATTGATGTGTGTGTGTGTGTGTGTTTTATATATATCAATAGATGAAAGAGTGTTGGTACATCACAAAATTATATATTTATATATACTTATATATTTGATATAGCAACGTTGAAAATTATATATTTGTAATTATGTATGTATGTATATATAACATCATTACAGATTTATGTAAATCATTTTCAGATTTGCTATATCAAATCATTTAAGTCTTTTCCACGGTCATTATATTTGCAAAAAAAAAAAATCAGTTTTATGCAGTACTTCCTTTGTTACTCTGACAAAATATACCTTCTGTTATAGTAAGATATTGCTTCCTTTCAGTCTTTTTCTTCCCTATAATTATTTACGAGATTCTCTCAGTATTAATGCAAACAGTAAATGTCAATTATTGCCATTATTATTATTATTTATTTTACATTTCTTACACAATTGTCCCTATCATATTCCCCTTCATACTTGCTTTTTTACTGCCATCTTACCAGCACTCTTTCAGAGAAAACTAAAGACCTTGGAAATCCCAGGATTCCATAGGATGAAGCTACAGCACACAGGGTGACCAGGTGTCCTCCTTTTTCCAGGACATGTGCCCCATTTCAGCCTTCCTCTGCCCAGGAGGAATTTCAAACTGTCCTCCATTTTGGGAGCAGGATGAAGAAGCATGATATTTACATTTATAGTAGCGGATTTTTTTTTAAAGCTTTTATGTGGTAAATGTCCGTCATTTTTTTCTTCAATGTCCTCCATTTTGCAGCACCTTGCCCTCCTTGGCAGTGAGGATATTTGGTCATTCTGCTTTCTTTCTTCCCTTCTTCCTTCTTAGTGTGACCAGAAGTCCTCCTTTATCCAGGACATGGCCTACATTTTTCAGCCTTTTCCTGCCCAGAAGGAATTTCAAACTGCCCTCCATTTTGAGCAGGACTAAGAAGTATGGCATTTACATTTCTAGGAGTGTTTTCAGCTTCATATTTAGTAAATATCCTTTTTTCCCCTTAAAGGTTCTCCATTTGATGGTGAAGCCCTCTGGTCACCCTGTCTCAGCCTCAGAGGATGGCAGTGGTCAAGCCCCTATGAAGAAACTTGCCAAAAAAACAAGGTGACCAGACATCCTCCTTTTCCAGACCATGGTCTACATTTCAGCCTTCTGTCCTGGAGGAATTTCAAACTGTCCTCCATTTTGAGCAGGATTAAGAAGGGTGTCATTTACATGTATGTGTTTTTAGCTTTTATGTGGTAAATGTCCAACCTTTTCTGTGAATGTCCTCCATTTTGCAGCACCTTGCCCTCCTTTGAGGTTAGGACATCTGGACACCCTGCTTCCTTCCTTATGTCCTTCCATCCTTCCTTCCAAGGGTGACCAAAGATCCTCCTTTTCCAGGTCATCTTCTCCATTCCAGCCTTCTGCCCAAGAGGAACTCCAAAATGTCCTCCGTTCTGAGCATGACTAAGGGAGGTTGCAGACTGCCAGAAATAGTGCAAATTGAGTCCACTTTAAGGGTTAGGGTTAGTGCTAGGGAATCATGGGAATTGTGTTTTTTTCTGAGACATTGAGCCTTCTCTGTCAGAGAGCTCTGGTGCCACAATAAAATACAGTTCCCATGATTCCCTAACCCTAACCCTAGCCCTAAAAGTGGACTCAATTTGCACTATTTCTGGCAGTCTGCAACCCCCCTAAGAAACATGGATTTACATTTATATCAGTGTTTTTAGCTTTTATGTGGTAAATGTCCTACATTTTTCTTGAATATTCTACATATTATGGTGCCTTGTCCTCCTTGGTGGTTAGGGCCTTGGGTCACCCTATCTCAGCCTCAGAGGGTGGCAATGGCAAACCCCCTCTGAACAAAATCTTTCCATGAAAACCCTGTGATAGTGTCACCATAAGTCAGAAATGACTTGAAGGCACACAATAACAAGAGGGCATTTCAGCAAATGTTGCTTGTCACACAACTGGGTAACAAACACCTACTGAAATGTCCTTTTCTCTGCAGCCACTAAAGGTATTGGAGCCCTGTCCAGATTTCCCTGTGGCAGCCCTATGACCCAAAGGGTTCTTTGCCTCCTTTGTTGTTAACTACCACTTATGGAGACCCCATGAATGAGAGACCTTTGTCGCCCTATCCTCAACAGCCCAGCTCAGGTCTTGCAGTCTTATGGCTTCCTTGATTGAGTTTATGCACCTGGAATGCAGTCTTTCTCTTTTCCCTTTTGCCTCCTACCTAACCAAGCATTATTGTCTTTTCTAGTGGAGTCATGTCTTCTCATGGTATGGCCAAAGTACGGCAGTCTCGGTTTAACATCCAGGAGTAGCTGTGTTGGCCATATAGCAAATCCAGTAACAACAAAAATCCACCAAACAGTGATACCTTTAATAGGCCAACCAAAATCTCAGTTTAGTCATCTTGGCAGCCTTACAAGGTTAAAAAAGGTGGAGATGGGGCTAAATCTAGTGTTTTCATTCTTTCAGATTTGGCCATATTGAATTCCCCAAATGCTTTAACCAAGAACAAGTGGTGGTGTTTTTTTAAACAAAGAACAAGAGGGAGGGATCTCCAAACCAAATCTGAGTCTTTAAAGCAGGGGTAAAACCAACGTGATGTAGTGGTTTAAGTGCTGCGCTCAGACTTTGGAAAATTAGAGTTCAAATCTCCACTCAGGTATGGAAACTAATTGGATAACCTTGAGCAAGTCCTAACTAGAGGAAGGCAATGGCAGACCCTGTCTGAATAAATCTTGCCAGGAAAACCCTAGGATAGGGTTAACGTAAGTCAGTACCGCATGCCACATAAGCCTGAGATGTGCTCCTTGTAAGAGATATTTCTATACTACGAAATGTCTATACAAGATGTCTAGACTATGCAATGTCTGTGAAACCTAATGTGCCTAGACTTGAAAGTCTAATATGATAAACCATCACAAGGAGTGTAACTGCATTTGTTATTTAAAAGATGAAAGATTAAAGTCACATGATTATTCTCTCATATAAATTTCCTAAGTCAAATGTTGATTCCTGTACTAGACAATATTATTGTTTATACCTTGGGAGCTGAGATGACTAAAATGGAAACTCTGAGGAATGGTAACTAAAGACAGACTGGCATACATAAGGCAAAGTATTTTCACTCGCACAATTAAGATGGGTGGCAGAACCATGCTTGATTCAATTTACAGTCGCTATACTTGAGGCCCATCCCATCTGAAAGCCAAATCAATTTGCATTTCAGATATCATTGTTGAAAACCCTTGCCTTGAACCTTTGCAGGACTCAAGATGGACGTATTTACACTTGGAAACTTAAAACCTGGAGATATTTTCAAGCTGTTTTCCCAAAACTAAAAAAGGTTCTGAATTTGTTTTCGGTAAGAGCCATCAATGAAGTGTGCTGCAGCTTAATCCTATCCTTACACGAGGTACCATGACTGCAATAGGATTTATTTCCAACGAACGTGTGCAGTTTCAGAAGGGTAAAGTAAAAGGTAAAGGTATTCCTCGTTGATAAGCTTGTCGTGTCGAACTGCAGGGGGCGATGCTCATCTCTGTTACTAAGCCGAAGAGCCAGGGTTGTCAGAGACTACTCTGTGATCATGTGGCCAGCGTGATTGCATTGAAGTGGTACCTATTTATCTACTTGCATTTGCATGCTTTCAAACTGCTAGGTTGGCAGAAGCTGGGACTAGTGACAGGAGCTCACCCATTCATTTATCAGAAGGGTAAAATCTCTTAATTTTTCTCACTCGCTTGCTCGCTCTGTGTATGTGTACATAAACTCAATTCAAAGAAGGTAACTGACCACTTAAATAGAACTTGAGGAGAAAAGACACAGAATAAACTGCATATTTCATTGAAGTCACCAGTGTGCAACAGTTGAAAGCAGCAAAAAAATTCTTTGTTAGTTTTTAATATTTACAGAGTCACATATACAATTTTTAAAAATCTGTTACAACGCTGGCATTTTGTATGAATTACTTCCATGAAAGGAATAGAGTAATCTCTTTATACATACAATGGCAACCAGTGATGTTTTCCCTTAAATATTGCTTTTAATGTTATATCCTTAGTTTCTCAGTTACATTGTTATTATTACAACAACAAGATAATCATATAAAAGCAATAGTTTCCTTATGACAAACAGCTCAAATTTCACTGTGTAGTTCTGTCAGATAACTGGGTAAAAGAAAGGAGTGATGTTTATGAAAAGAACACGAGTGTACAAGTAATCCTAAGCATCAGTGCTGCAAGTTCAAGTACAAGATGGCAATATTTTGGCTCTAGAATTGTTTCTCCATCACTGTGTTGCAGTAACTCTAGAATTGTTTCTCCACCGCTGTGTTGCAAGGTGTAGAGATCTGTAGTCTTCAGTAACATTCTCTCCATCATCTGCCCTACTTTCAACTGTTCTCCATTATTTCCATGTGCCTAAGGCAATCCTCTGAAGACTCCTCCAATCAAAGTCTTGCAGCCACTGGTTTTCTTACAGGTATCCTAGATTCTAAAAACATGGGAATACAAAGTACAGCAGTTTTGAGAAAGAGACACTGGGAAGGTTGTTTTTTTTAAGTGCAAGAGAAGTGCTATTAAGGTGTTCAGTAAGTATTGTACTCCACACATGAAAACAGAAGGATGTTAGCAATGTTTCTGAAGGGAACATTTTGTAGCCATGGAAACTCCATGTGAGTCAGAATAAAGAAAAGTTGGGGTTCAGGTTCATGTGGAGAACCTTCACAGATACAATAGACTTCTTCAAACTCATTGCTTGCGTGCAAGGGAAGTGATGATGGAAGGAACACAATTAACATGCTTCCTTCTCACATGTGGAGTACACACTTACTGAATGCCTCAATAGGGCTGATGTGATAATAGGGAGCAGGATGCTAGCAGGGGATACAAAGTTAAACATTTTTGGATACTAGTTCCCACCAGCCCTAGCCAGCATAGCCAATTCTTAATATCTAAAAATGAACCAATGCCTAAAAATAGAAATACATATTTCTATTTCTGTTCAGACTGGTGAATTTGGCTGTTTACTCCCAGACAAACCAGACTGAGGAACTAAGAACAAATCCTGAGCTATAATCCTGGTAAACTGGAAAGCAACAAGCCAAGATCTTGTTTAGGCAAAGTCTTAGTCAAATTATTCCTGGTTTGGCAGTAGTGTTGGGAGGAAGAACCAGGTAGGAGCAAATGACAGATTAGGCTTACTGTGAGGGTTCATTCAGAGATGGTCGGAGGACCAATCCACAAATAATAGGTTTTTTTGTGCCAATTGGGTCTGTGCAGGAGTTCTAAATACTTTTCAGTTATCTTCAGTTGAACCCCTGCCCTCCTCTGTCAGTTTGCTTATAAAGCCTTATCAATTTCAAAAACTTATCTTTTTTTCTTTTCTTTTTTTTTAATGGACAGGTGTGGACTGGTCCTCCGGCCATCTCTAAATGAACCTTCACGGTAAATCTAATCTGTCATTCACGAGATGGCTGGAGAAGCGAGTAATCCATGACTAATGGGATATACCTAAGCACTTTTCTTCTGGGTGGGATTAGTCCTCTGCTAGTACAGACTGCAGGACAGTTCTGCCAAACGCTGCCTTTGCTGATTGATAATTTATCAACTTTCTAATGTCTAATGTTGATGGTTCTCTCAATCTGGCCATCTTGTGAATGGGCTGTGGACACCAGCATGCAGTGAGCTATGAACTGTTTGTTTACAATGAAAACAGCCAGGGAACAAAAAAGAGCAAGCGCTGCCAAGATGAAGCAACAAGACAGGAATCGAGTGAAGGATTTGGGATTAGGCAGTATGACAGCCGACAAGTGGTGGGAATATCAAAACTACATTTTTAACATCCAAATGCAATAGATGATAATCTGCATCTTAGTTTGAATTTATTTTTTGAATAATCTAAAGTTTTTTCTGTTTGCATTTTAAAAGCAACAGCAAGGCATCTATGGAATAACAGCAATCAAAGTGGACAAGATGGACAAGCAAAAGTTTCATTATAAAAGGTGGAAATAAGTACAGTCGTCCCTCCAGATTCGCTGACTTCCCATTCACGGTTTTGAATTTCTGAGGATGGGAAGTCAGGAGGGACATAATGGCGTGAGTGACTGTGGCACGTGTGCAGGGCTGTGCACAGGAGCGCGCTGCCATTATTTTCAGTGGGGCTTGAATATTTGTGGTTTTCCATTTTTTGGGGGGGTCCGCAAATTGGGAGGGGGGACTGTACATAGTAAAGAAATATTCAAAAGGTAAAAAGATTGATTAATGAGAACAGAATGCTCAATCAACACAGAAGTTAAGGCCCTGTATCTTGGGAGAAGAGAATCACATTTCACAGTACTCCATCTATTAACGACACTTACCAAACATTCCTGCAATTTTACTCAAAGTTTCTTTATTTACACTGTAAGTGAATCGATCATTCCTGAAGAGGAAAGAACAAGAAATAAGCCATATTATTTTCTAGTTCTTAATTGTAAAAGTTGCATGAAGTAAAGAAACCTATTTTGGGTATGTGAAGAACAGTACAGTATTGTAATCCCTTCTTTTCATACCAGTTTTAAAACTTGGCTGTTGTATCATGGACATTGTGTGAAGTCATTCCTTTTAGGAATAATTAGGACAATTACCTTAAACCTGCAAAGACTCTGAAGTGAAAAAGAGTTGTCAATGTTCATTTTGCTTAGTAGGATTATTGGTTAACTTATTTCAAAAACTAAATGGCTCCAATGTGGAATACCGTGGTCCATTTATCATTTCAAAACCACACAATATTTTTTAAAATATGCTCCCTTCTAATGACTTTATGGAGGCATATAAATCACTCACTTTACTGGCTCTCAATATTAATGAACATTTGGATCACATCCAGTGCTTTTATTCTTGGGTATTGAAAAGAGGAATCAATGGATACATTCAAAGAAATAGCTGTGTTAGTCTCTTGTAGCATTAGAAATGGCAGTATTCAAAAATCAACTGCAGAATATTTCAACCTTCCTAGACATACAGTAAGTGATTTACAGATTGCAGTCCTTGAACAAGGAAATTACAAAGGAAGACTGGAAAGAGAAACTACTGAATTGAATTACAGTGGGCCCTCAGTATCCACTGGGGTTTAGTTTCAAACTGCCCCCTGCCCATGAATACCAAAATCTGTGGATGCTTAAGTCTAACTGTATACAATGACATAGTAAAATGGTGTCCTTTATATAAAATGGTAAAATCAAGTCTTTTAAAAAAAATATTTTCAAACCATGGATGATTGAATCCATGGATGCAGAATCTATGGATACAGAGAGATGACTCTCTCTTAATGAATTCCAATCCAGTAGCAGAGATATGAACATAGATAATGACTTCATGGCACAGTACATATATTAATGCAAGAGTCCTTGCTACTGCACATATTACAAAAGGAATCTTCTCAGAGAGAGGAAACCTAGAAAACTGACTTTTGGTAAACAGATTTATTGCTTTCACTCATCAACGCTAACAGAACTGTAAATATCTGAAAGACTTGTATTACATTTTGCAGCCCTTTGAAAATTGAGGGCAATCTTGCATCTTTTTGGATCCTTTAACATCCCATCCCATTTCCGCAACTGTGTAAAGATGCCTTTACTTGAGCATTTATTATCACTCTGTATTGCATTTGAAGAAGTGGGTTTATATCCAAGAAAGCATGTGCAAAAATAAAAAGTAGTTATTCTTAAAGGTGCTGCCATATCCCCCCCCCGGCTTCCTTTTTTTTACAGTGGATGAATGTAGAAATATAGTATTTAGACTGAGAAAACCTGTTCCAGCTATATGCTCAAAAGCAGAAGACCATTATCAAGGCAGCAATTATATGAATAAAGGTTGGACCTTCAGAACATATGAACTTCCATTTTTATTCACAGGAAATGTTTGGTCCTGATGTTAAAGGTCAAATAACATTGGAAACGTTGGAAATATGAGATTACTTGCCCTGCCATATTCCAGATCATCTAAAATGGTTTGTCAGCACTGGTCTCCAGAATTACCTTTCCAGAGGGCTTTAAATATATCAGCTTGCTGATCTTCATCCTCCAGGTCACCCACATATGTCTTTCAAGTACCAGCTACCCCAACCCATACTGTCAGTTATGCATGGCCTGGTATTTTGCAATGATTTGCGAAACAGGTGTTGAGATGACAGGGAGTGGTTGAACAAACTTGTCACGTCTTTGCAACTTAGGTTCTCAGACTTGGAATGCCTCCTTGATCCACCAATACATCTGGAAGTCAAGGCTGTTTAGAGAGAAGTGCTTTTCACAGCACTCCTGAGTGGCCAGGTTTCAGTCCTGCCTATCAGATGTCGAAAGATAACCACCATTCATTCATTCATATGTTGCCTTTGCGATCATAGCATACTCTCAACAGGGCTTGCACCTGGGGCCCTTTCACTCTACACAATTATAGCACTATAATTCCTCTGTTGGCAGAGGAAACACACCAACTAGAAACAGCTCAGTGTATTTTCTCCTATCTCTAACAAATATATAAAATTGTTATCATCTATCAAGGTGCTTATTACTGGCATTGAGTATTCAAAGTTTTCCTTAGCACTCAAAGCTTTGTTTAATTGTAACAAGTCTTTCATCTTAGACTTAGTATGAATGTTTTAATTTCTGGAGTTTGATACCATTTTTTTTTTTCAGGGCTGCAAAACCTGTACTCACATTTTTGTTCTTGACACAATGCCTAATCGCACAAGAGTTGCCAAAGCATTTTTCTGCATATCTGAAGAGAGGACTTCATAACACTCAGTGTTTCCTAAACAAGAGGAATGAGTACAATTAAAACCTCAGCCCTTATACATTGGTGTGGATGTAAATTAAATGCTGCAATTTTGGGACCTCCTGGCAGATCACATGGCATGTTACAAAGTCGCCACCTTTGCAGTAGCAGGCTAAACGATCCGCTGCAAATTTCTAAAAATGTTGGCAGTGGACTACACAGGGGAGGGATTATTATAGTGGGGGTTGTGTATATCCCTGGATCCCATTTTTGTGACCTCTGAAACCCCCCATCAATCCCCCCAACCCTCCAATTTTTTTTAAATGTTCAACTCAGTTTAGGGACAATTTTTTGTCCCCAGACCATATGGAAAGCCCCTCAAATGCATTAATTCGTTGTCATTAATTGCCTTTGAGTCGACCTCAACCCATGGCAACCCTATGTATGAGAGACCTCCAAGTCACCCTATCTTCTACCCTCCTCCCTGGTCAGCTCCTGCAGACTTATGGCAGTGGTCTCTCTGATTGAGTCTATCCATTTGGAATGTGGTCTTCCTCTTTCCCTATTACTCTCTACTTTACCAAGCATTATACAGTTGCCTCTCCCAATTCGCGTGGGATCCGTTCTTGACTCCCCCACGCGAAAATGGCGGCTCACTAATATCCGAGCCCCGTTGAAACTAATGGCACATGTGCCTGTGGCGCACATGCAGGGCTGCACATGGACACACAGCCATTTTATGTATAGCTGATGTCCCTCCCCATGAAGAGCGAGACCACAGACCTCAAGTCCATGGACGGGGAGGGACAATTGTGATCTTTTCTAGTGAGTCCTTTCTTCTCATGATATGGCCCAAATACAACAACCTTTTTAGTTATCTTTGCTTCCCAGGAGAGTTCAGTCCTGATCTGTGCTAGGACCTATCCATTGGTCTTTTTAGTGGTCTCAAAACTCTTCTCCATTACTACATCTCAAATGAGTTGATTTTTTTTCTATCAGCTTTCTTCACTGTCTGGCTTTCACAACCATACACAGAAATGGAAAATACAATGGCATGGACAATCCTAACTTGGTATTTTATAATATATCTTTACACTTCAGGATCTTGCCTACTTCCTTTGCAGCTGCCCTTCCAAGTACTAGTTTTCTGATTTCTTCTGAATCAATCTCCACTCTGATTAATGATTGAGCTCAAGTAGGGAAAATCTTGGACTATTTCAATCTCTTCACTGTCTACTTTTAAAATCATGTAGAAAATTATTTGTTCCTTTATTTTCTATTTTTCAGTGACTCCTTTGTTAAGAACAATTAGGCTTTTTCTTGCCACTGACTGTTTTAGCAAGCATATTATATAAAGTATCTTATATTAAGATAGTGTTTTGTAATGGACACTATGCCATAGAAAATAAAACTGATTGGATTTTTTAAAAATCCATTGCACTGTCCACAGAACACATACCTGTTTCAAGAAGTTGAGATGTGAAGTTTCGGACTCCAAAAATAAACTGCTTCTCAGTAAAGGGCTCATTGGTTTCCTTAGAAAGGTACCTGCATACTAGCTAAGAAAAACATTACATATTTGTGTTACTAAAGATATTATAAAATGGTTACAAAGGCTTTTATAAACAATCTACACACAAAAATTGCACTGGGATTTTAAAATGTTTCATAACATTTTTAAGAGCTGAACTGGGTTCTAAAGAGCTACTGGCCAAGGATTTGGACATTCCCAGTGCTTTAAATGTTTCTTTTTCTTTCTTTTTTCATTTTTTTTTTCGGGGGGGGGGGGGGAAGCAACTTTTCCATACTATATCATCCCTATGTTTTCAAACTGTAATGCAAGATTTATTGATGGTGGGAGGAGGCAGTCTGAATAATGTCTTGTGGCATAAGAATATGGCAACCCACACAGAGGGAAAAGTGCATAACAGCTTTGGGTAGGGTCTTGCTTCCTCAGATAATACAGATCTAAGCCTCTTCATTCAATACTGATATCCCTAAATATACAGTACTACAATAAACAAGAATTACTCATAGAAAAGGGAATACTGTTTACTCCCACTTGTGCTACCAGTTTCAGCAGACCTGCACTACAGGTTTTGTTTCATTAGCAACTTTTAGTGTTGATTTTACTGCTTATCTGTAAAAGGTTGAAAGATTACTTTAAGGTTGACTGCCGAGATTTTTTTTTAAAGAGTGAAAGTAGGCATGTGCACATATTACACACAAACACTACTGGATCTATAATACACAATATTCTTTTCTAAAGGAAATTAAATATATAATATTAGCAATGCTATCAACTGACACCGAAGAATTTATGATAGCCTCAAGAAAAGGAAATGAGAATTCATTTTGTACCTGGTATCCTTCCACAAAAGGCCTGAACATTGCTGTCAAAAAAGAGATCACAGCACTTCCTTTCTCAGTAACAAAGACTTGCTGAGGAGTGACTTGAACTGCATCACATTTTGTAAGAAGGAAGCAGCCTTCTTCAAAATCCTAGGGATTAAATAAATATATATTTTTTCTTAGAGTGTATAATTTCTGGCAGATAAGTACAAAACACATATTTCTGTTAAAGAGATAAGAGAAATAGGCTTAACGTAACTAAAAATGAGATACTGACTTTAATACTGTATAAATATTCGCCCATTAAAATGTTATTTCAGTAATTAGGGAAGAAAAAGTTGGGATTGTATTCAGTACCCTGAAAAATCTAAACAGTTTCTAATATACCATGGTGACTGAATCCTTGTGATATCAAAACTGTAATGTATGAAAAATTATATTCACACCCTTGAGGCAAAATAATCTACAAGAAATAGGAGTCTAGTTACAAATCAAATCCTGTATTTCAGGATAAGTACCTAAGCCACATACATCTTGATTAGTACTGTACAATACTAATATCTGAGTACACTGATAGATTGCATTTATTTTTCCATTCTTTTTTTCTTCTTCCAGGTTGAGCAGTTTCCAGATTAGAGAAAAAGAGGTGTGAATCAGACAATACCGCCAGTGTGCCATGAACCCACATTTACCTTGAGATTTAAAAAAGAAAAAAATTCCAAAGAACTGTTTATTTTGTTTGTACACAGTGGGTTGTTTTGATTCAGGTGCTTGCTGCTGGGTTGGTAGAAACAGACTTCTCTGTCCCATCTTCCACACAGCCTCCACATTACCATCTGAAAATGCTACACAGAATATCTAAGAACTCTGCAGAATGGAGTAGGAGCGTTTCAGTTTCACTTAACCACAATTTATCATTTCATCTGGACTTAAACTACAGTTTAATCTCAATTTCGGTTTCAAATCATACTATATGGAGCTGACCAAACACTCTATTCTCAGCCATGTTGTACTTCTGGAGCCTGTGTTTAAGGGTTAGCTCCACAACAGCAGTTGCTTCCAGCTACTAACAGAAACTCTTCTCACGTAAAATGCAAAATTCAAAATCCACAAAGCAGCAATATCTTTATTGGATTAACTCAGAAGCAAAAAATACACCATGCAAAGTTTTGAAGCTTCACTGGCTTTTTCATCAGGTAAAGAAGTTAAAAATCATATGGGAGAAGAAACGTGATAATGTTAAGAGTTGCAGGCCTACATTTTGTCTCAGATGTACTTTGCTTTCAGTTAGAATGGTACTGAGGGATCTCAGTGCAGGCAAAGGCCACTTCCCTTGTTAGCCATGATTTTTAATGTCTTTGCCTGATGAAGAAACCAGTGAAGCTTCAAAAGCTTGCATGATGTATTTTATGATGTATTGGGACTGGCCCAGTAAAGATGGGCTTGGGCCCATCTTATCTC
>CM034701.1:326439136-326449604 GCA_020142125.1 Phrynosoma platyrhinos
AAAGGCCACAGTAAAGTTTTGGATTCAATCCACCAACTACCTTGGGTACCTCGTAAGCAAACACTTCAGAAGTCAATGTTTTTTTTTTATTATAAAGCACATTTTCTTTTTAAATGAAAATTCAGGAGTAATTGACAACTTTCCCCTCCCCAAAATTGATGTTTTTGATCCATATGGCATGGAACCTAGTTGGAAACCATTTTTACAGACTGTAGGTACTACCAGTCAAATGTTTCTTCATTCAAATAATGAATGAAACAGTGACCCTTAAACCCCAGCAGCCAGATAAATTTCTAACATAAAATCACTATGGTAGAATAGACACCAACAGGAAGCCTCCTGCTCAAATTTGCCTGAGGATATTTCTTTATTATGCTTTGCCTTGCACAGACACCTACTTCTGAGTAGACACACATAGAGTTGAGCTGAACTTTGTAGGCTTGGTGAGAAAATGTCAAACTTGGTATGGGTTACATTTGGATATGCCTATGGATGCATATATATGCATACTTACATGATTCTGCCTGCTGTCCCCAACATATCTGAAATTTGGTCTTTCAGGTTAAAATGGTTGTGGACACCTGATTTATAGCATGCTTTACTCTTTTGACATGATGATGTCAGTGTGTACCATTGAATGAAAAGATTCCTGAAAGAGGGCAGGTTAAGTTCCCTGAAAATCATGCCTACTTAGGGGCTGTACAGATGGGCAGGAAAAGATGACACGAAGCTGCCTTTTCCCTAAGCTGCAGCAACCACACCACCTGCCTTGAGGATGCCCTAAATAGGGATGGAGCAACCGCATTGGGGGGCAGTCAATGCAGCTTTTCCGAGGCCGTATTGAAGCCCCGCCAACTGCGCCGCCAGCCCCAGGACTCCACGAAGGGAGATGGAGGACTCCACGAAGGGAGATGGAGCAACTGCATGGGCCAGCAGCACTGCTTTAATTTTTTTCATTCACTCAAACACATACACATGTGCACAGGAACACATCCCTGAACACCTGCACAGAACATGTAATAGGGTGGCATACAGTCTGTCATTTTGTCTGTACAAAGGGGACTGATGTTCAGCATTCCTGCACACTTGTGCAGGACCTGTCATATACCCACAGATCATGCAAGGATTCACTCACCTCAGCTTCCCCCAAGTAGTGGGTGCTATAGACAGGTGCCACTGTCTGATTGTTACACCCTTGGGGCGGAGGAACGAGTTTGTCAACCGAAAAGACACCTATTCCATTGTCCTTCACAAAACATGTCCCACACAGATCGGGGAAAGGTACATGCAAGGGAGGTTTGTGTGGACAGACTAGATACATACAGCTGGTGGTCATGCAAGAGACATAGTCAACAGGACACATGGACAAACGTTGCTCCAGGAGTAGCCCCCAATCACGCCAGGAAGTGGTGTGTAGGTCTTATGCACACCTGCACAGAAGAGGTCACAAAAGCCTCTTTCATGCAAACTACTGTGCATGCTGACAGCAAGCATACATGTGACAGAATGAATTTATTGTCATAATATGGAACGGTTGCTAGGGCGCATGCATAGGGTTACAATTAGGGTTAGGGTTAGAGTTCTAATATTAAAGAGCACCTGCAGTGGTGCATCCACACTTGGAAGCATAGGGCGCTTTAAATTAAAGCCTGCATCATAGGGTGCATGTTCTGGATCGCCAACTCAATTTCCACCACATGTGTGGCAGTGCATTTATATGGCTGTTTTAAATCTCCAGCGCCCTTTTTCTGACGCACCGATGTCACTGCATACATACGCACATGCAAAGGTGCACATCTTTTGGGAAGAAACAGGGAAAAGCTGCTCCTTTTTGGAACGGTTTTTCCCAGCATGCAGCGCCTAGAGGACGCTTTCCTGACAGCTTTTAGGCATGCGTCATCTAAATGCTATGCCTCCAAGTCAGCCTGAAAGCACCTCTTTTTGCCCATCTGTACAGCCCCTTAGTGTAACAGGCTGAGTCCTGAACTGGGTTTTATTTTGTAAAATTTAAATCCCCAGAGTCTGAACAGAAAGAAACAAATGTAGCTAATCAAAGTATAAAGCCTAATGGCTTGTTTCTATGTTAAGAGTGTAGGCACTGACTAGTGTCTGACATAAGGCCAACCTAACTCAAAACACCATGATAAGAGAAATGGCCTGAAAAATAACATGAACAAATGACTGACATATAATAAACCAAAGGTACTGTGCTGGTATGAAAGAGTTACTAACTAATATCTGATGTAATCTGATGACAGTCAGGAAACACTGGCTTCCAAGTAATGAGTCACTGGCAGGAGACCAGTAAGATATCATTTCTGATTGCATGAGAATAATTATGTTAGTGGAGATTAGTAATGTAATCAATCCATTAGTTAACTGCACTTATATCCCGCCTTACTCTCAAAATGAGATCCAAAGCATCTTGTCAGGAACTATGGCTGTCTCATTAGGTCCTAGTAAGGGCACATATTGTTTCCAAAAATTTGCAGAAAAGATCCTTTATGCCCCATGACAATCACCTCAACTTTAGTTTCTTTAAAAATATATATTCAAGAAGAATTATGATAAAATGATAGTCCCAATTAGAGTGGACCCATTGAAATGAACTAGACTTGTTAGTTATAACTTACTACAGTCCCATTAATTTTTAATGGGTCCACTCTAATTGGATTTCATTCATAGCCTCATCTTGTTCATGCATTAAGAGACTTGGACAAAATTTAGGACTCTAAAACGAAACTGTATAGTAGCAGCTCTTACCTTTCCCCACCCAAAAAGAGTAGCATAACTTATACCAGGGATAGGCAACCTTTCCCCTTTAAGGGCCAAGGGACTTCAGCTCCCAGAATCCAGGAGCTATTGGCCAACATGGGACTATTGGCCAACATGGCTGAGGCTTCTGGGAGCTGAAGTCCCTCAGCCCTTAAAGGGGAAAGGTTGCCTACCCCTGGCTTATAGAGTCCTCAAAAAAGACATATATGTACAATATTCACACTATACCAGGCCAGTCAAGGAATCCTCCAAATGCCTGAGTTAAACCTTTCAGCCACACCGTCTTTTCCACCAGAAGTTCAAGATCTATGGCTGGTAAATTTTGAAGCAGGACAGCAGCAACTAATATCCAAGGGCTCAGAACCATGTTTTCTATTTGAAGAAGCTCCATTTTGTAGGCTATATCACTGACAAATTCCTGGACTTCTTCAGATGGCTTTTGAGGAATATGCCTAAAAGGAAAAGTGTAGTGAGCAAAGGCATCCAAATAGAGTTTCTTGCACCCCAATGTAGATGTTATTTGCTTCCTTGAGCCTACAGGAAAGATTTTTCTTTTTTTGGGCAGAGGATCTTTTAGCCATTCCTGAGTAACATTTCCCTAAAAACCTTCCAAAAGAAACTCAGTGCTGATCTGACAGGTCCTCAATGCCCCTAGAGAAAAATGTCTGGGGGTAAAGAAGAATGAACAGGCATCATTCTCCAAGAGCTCTAGCCTTCAAAACTCTGGATCTAATCCAATGATCAGGATCCATTCATGCAATGGACCACAGCGTGAGCAGTAAAATATTTTGAGTGCATAGAGGTATGCAAGACATTACAGAATTGAAGCTGCATTTTAGGGACACATTTGCAACAGCTACAATGAATGATATTGTGTAACTATGGGGATGGGACTTTCCAGTCTGCTAGTGTCAAATACGATCTTACCTTGGATGTTCAAGTACACTGTTTTGCCATACACCCAATGACAAAGGTCAACTTCAGTTCTGAATGTTTACAAAAAAAAGTTCCCGGAATTCCATTAGACTGCATTTCGTGGCCCAACCAGTGCCAATTCATACTGCCAGCAACATTGCAATGTAAATGCTTAGGGGAAAAGAAGACTAGATCTGTGCATTTGTTAGTTTCTAATTATGGAAAGGCTCATGTTGCTGAGACCATGAGACAAGGCAAGAGAGTAAGATTTAACTTAAATACTGCAATAGCTGATGAAATCTCAGGTTCTAATGTTTACAAATACCCACAACAACAATTGTGCTGGTCTTTATTTGGGAATGTTATATTTAAAAGTACAGTTCATATCAGAAAAAAATAGTATGGGATCAGTACACACACTGTGTACTTAAGGTAAATTTTGCTGACCCTCAAGCACTCTTAAACCTGACATCCTGAACTCTCTTGATCACTGGAGATGGAAAGGTGTGTAGTCCAATGAATGATCAGCTCAAGTATTTATTGTTATTGTTGTGTGCCTTCAAGTCATTTCTGACTTATGATGAGCCTAAGGCAACCTTATCATGGGGTTTTCTTGGCATGTTTCTTCAGAGGGGGCTTGCTATTGCCATCCTCTGAAGTTGAGAGAGTGTGATTTGCCAAAGTCACCCAGTGGGATTACGTAGCCAAGCCAGAATCAATTATACTAACACAGTAAAGCTGTCCTCCTTGAATACAGCATACAAAAGGAAGGTCACATTATTCAAATACATAGTGATTTTAGAATAGTGTGAAAATTTACCCAAATGCCAGTTCTGCTCATACACCATTAAAAAAATCATATACTAAAATACCTTGGAACCAAGTTGAATGGACATCTATTTATTCTCCCAGATGCCAATGTTCTGAGTGATAAAGGCTGTCCAAAGTACACATGAACACTTCCAAAATCTTCACTCAGAATTTTCCTGGCCTTCAAGAGTCCCTACAGAGTAAAGAGTTGATAGGAAGTAAATAAAACATTTGCAACAGTAGAGTTTTGTGCAGATATGCTAATCATTAATACTGTATTATATACAAAACTATTATTTTTCATCATTTCAAACAGCATCATTTCTGAGGTTTTCAGAGTACTTTATGGTTCCTAGTCCCTTTATCTTGACAATAACTCTGCAAAGTATGCTAATTTTTTTTAATGTAAGGAAACAGAAGCAAGGAGGAGCAAGTTATCCTAGATTCACAGTCTGCCTTTAGACACAGTGCTAAACTGTAGTTTAGTATTTTGAGAACTGACTGATTCAAGATACAGGTTTCAACATTCTTTTCCCTCTCCTTGTCATTCCTCATGAGGAGGAAATTGGAGAATTTTGTTTTGATTTCATATTAACCTCAGTTCAATGTATTATCCAAACTCACTAGCAATGGTTAATTTTAACTACAGTTGATTTAAATAAGCCAACTTTATAAACTATGTTTTGAAATTAGGTTGTTTCAACAAATCACAGCTAAGAATAATCCGTTTGTCCACATATAGATTTCATGAAAACCTGCAGTTAATCTAACCTAAAGGCAAATAATTCCCATTTTGTCTTTGCAGCTGTATTGGAAGAGGAAAGAGGGTGTACAAGCCCAAGGCTCATAATGCTAAATCACAGTTTAGCATTATATCCAAACGAGCCACAGAGAATTTATGGCAAAACAGGTTCTGAACCCAGAAAAAGGTCCAATATTCCATTTTTTGAACTATGTCAGTTTATATCTGGTTCCTTACCGATGTTGATTCTTTTGGTTTAGGGACTCCTAAAAGTTCACGCGCGTAAAGGGATTCTTCCAATACTCTCTCATAACTGATACTTATTGGAACAAGATAAATATCAAACACTTCCCTTTTAAGGAAAGGATCCATAACAATATTGAGGAGACCTGGAAGAGGAATAAAAGGCTTAATTTTTCAAAAGTTGGAATGAATGCAAAATTTTCATTAAAAAATTAAATCAAGATGAATTGCTTTCTAGCCTACAATATATTTTTAGCAGGCCTTTAGTACCACATACAGTGCTGTTTAGCTGTAATAAACCAGCATGGTGTAGTGGTTTGAGTGTTGGACTAGGACTCCAGAAGACCAGGGTCCAAATCCCCAATCAGCCATGGAAACCCACTAGGTGACCTTGGGCAAGTCACACTCTCTCAGTCACAGAGGAAGGCAATAGCAACACTCCTCTAAAAAAATCATGTCAATAAAACCCTGTGATAGGTTCACCTTAGGTTGCCATAAGTCAGAAGTGACTTGAAGGGACACAATAACAACACAAATTCTGCAAAAGCTGAAAAATTTTGAACATACCAAATTTTGGAGTTAATGTCTTTGCAGTGCGGCTTCTTGTCCCTTCAAGATAAAACTCAACAGGAGCATACCCATTCTTTAGGGGGGAAAAGACAACAAACAGTTAAAAGTGATAACAAGTGAGTGCTATTCACTTATTTTTGAATAAATTAATTGAGATTTTTTTTGGAGGGGAGGTAAAATTTGGAGTAGAAGTTACACAAGTCAAACAGAAAGTATAATGAACTCTATCCACAAACAAAATGAGCAGTTAAACTGATCGAATGCAAAAATTAATAGACAGACTTGTATTTTTATATATGTTTTGAAAGCTGCTAAACCTAATAAATCTCAAAATTCAATAAAAAATTAAGACAAATCTTGAAATTTATACCTTTAATACCGTTTTTACATATTCAGCAAAAACTGCCCAGTAAAGTTTGTTTCCACCAAATGTACGTCGCATAAAAAAGGCACCTGATTTTCGTAGTAATTCACCAACAATTTTCATTCCCAAGAAATCTAGGAAAGGTACAGAAACAGAGTAGCAAAGTTAATCAATGTCTCTAAAGTATATACTGTATATACATGTGTATAAACTGACCTGAAGTATAAGCTGAGAGCAGGATTTGGTGCCAAAATTAAGGATTTTAATATGAGCAGTGGATAAATTGAGGGTAAAACTTAGGGGCACGTGATGTAAAGGATGCTGCAAAGGAAAATGATGCCAAAGAATTTACAGAATTCCAGCAGGCATAACTGTTTGTGCTTACCCTAAAAGCTGCATGGATGAGGATGGAACTACAGTAAATGATGGCTGTGCGATGCATAGGGGAGGAGACCAGGCATGGGCAGGGCTAAGAAAATGGGCATGTCAAAAAGTATATAAAGATAAAGCAAATTTAACTTTAATGTGATAACTTTGCTGAGAAAAGCTGACGAACATACACGAATCTCTTATTCAAATCCTTCAAAGCCCCATTCCTCTCAGCACTCATTTGAGGGGAGACACCAAAGAGTCGCTGCTGCCACCATTTCCCCACCCAGGCATTTAAAAAGCCCAGAAGTGGTGCTTTGGTAGATAAGAGTAGAGGGAGTTGGTGCTGCTTTTAGATGCTCCCAGGATGGACTAGGCTCTCACCTTTCACCACTTTACTCAGAGAAGGGAATGATTCAGTTTTTTGACAACTGTTAAAGTACAGTACTTACACTGTACCTGTGGATAAGCCAACACAGTTTTTTGGGGTCAATTTTGACTAAAATTTCTGGACTTATACATGGGTATATACAGTACTTAGTTCATCAGGAAACACACACATGCAAGATTTGGAGAATTGTCAGTGAGGGTAATACATTAAAAACAAAAATTAGAAGTATTTAGAGAACAAATGACAGAGAATTATACCAAGAAGACATACTTTGCAAATTTTAGACTGGGGTGGGCAAAGTATACCTGCAGGCTGCCCTTGAAAACCCAATGTGGCCCTTGTATCTAGAAAAGCCCTGCCATTTAATGTTTACATCAAATTTAGAGGTGAGGGGGTTTTTTTTGCCCAAAAACTAACCAGAAACATCCCAAACCTGCCACAAATACATTAGTTTACCTTCCTCATCACCCCATAGCCCCACCCAAACCCTAAAATAAAGGCTGAATATGGCAAAAATGGCTACCAGAAATTACATCACTTCTGACATGCTGAAATGCAACATCACACACCTCCTGAAGAAACCCTTTCAACCCTATTTCTAACAGTCTGATTCAAACCTCTGTTGACCATTTTAGCTTATGCCAGCACAAAAATTTGGCAGTTATAAAAGTGAACTGTGAAAAGGGAAATATTTACCTATTCCTGCAGCAATGACAGGCAAAGCCAAGTCATAGTTGTATAATACGTAAGATAACAGAAGAAAATCTATGTAGCTCCGATGACTAGGTAGCAGGACAACTGGATGTTCTTGTATTGCCTGTTGTAACTAAGAAAGAACAACATGTTATTTATCACTACAAAATACAAAAAAGCCTTTGAATGGCCTTTTTGAAAAGTCATCACATTACTTAAAACACATGTTCAATTGCTTCTCATCCTTCCTCAGTGAAGATTAGTGGAAGAATATAGGAAAAAATGCATGCTTAATTGTACTGAAGTCCACACCTTGAAAACAGACAGATATAGTGGCAGTCTGAATATCAATCTTTCCTCAAACTTCTATTTTAGATTATACAGATGCAGCTCAACCATAGTGGAACTCATTGATTTCATGGTCTTGCCATCAGTTATGATGAATTTTCAGGTTTAGCCTGGAGAAGAGAAGGTTAAGAGGTGATATGATAGCCCTGTTTAAATATTTGAAAGGATGTCATATTGAGGAGGGAGCAAGCTTGTTTTCTGCTGCTCGAGAGAACAGGACCCGGAACAATGGATGCAAGCTACAGGAAAAGAGTTTCCACCTCAACATTAGGAAGAACTTCCTGACAGTAAGGGCTGTTCGACAGTGGAACACACTCCCTCGGAGTGTAGTGGATTCTCCTTCCTTGGAGGTCTTTAAGCAGAGGCTGGATGGCCATCTGTTGGGGATGCTTTGATTTGGATTTCCTGCATGGCAGGGGGTTGGACTGGATGACCCGTGCGGTCTCTTCCAACTCTATGATTCTATGATTCTATGAATGCCCATGCCAAAGGAAAAATACTACAGTGGGCCTCTGGCATATGCAGGGGATCCGTTTCGCCCCCCCCCCCACAAAAGGGGGAAAACGTGTATGCTTAAGGCCCACTGAATGCTATGGTGGTGCGCTCCCACCCACAGTGACACATGTGTGCCTACAGCACATGCACAATTTTGTCCGCCCAGGCTTGCCATACATGTCACCTGAAAATCACATATGGCAAGCCTGCACATGGCGCAGGTGGACTGTATAAGCGGAAGCATGCATGTGCTTTGCCTCAATTCTGAGAATTGTACTAATTAACACTGATATGCACCCCTGCCTTGCCTCTAGCAATAAAAGGAACTAGCCTTCATCTTCTCTCTTTGTGGAGAACAACAGAAAGATCAACTTGGGAAAAACACTAGGCAATGTAATTCTTCTTCAACTCATCATCCATTGCCAGTGAAGCATGACATGAAACAGTATAACCCTCCTCACTGAATGTCCACCAAATGGACAACAGCTCCCACTACACAGGAGCTGGGATTATGAGAGTTATAATGCAAAACATTTGCAGTGCAGCAAGTTAAAAAAAGGCTGGCACAGTAACATGTGTCAGGCTGAACCCTCAGCTGGGTTGAAAAGACCTGCTCTGTCCAAATTCCCAGCACATGTCATAGATTTTACACATATTACAACAAGAGGGAGTAAGAAATACAAGAAGGGTTAGAAAAGAGAGGAGAATAAGCATTTATATGATGTTCACACACTCCAAGAGAAAGTTGCAGCCAGGCATCAACTGGATGAAAATTTTTTATTTTGTCAAAGCTTAAGTGTATGCTAGTGGTGTAGAATATCTATGTGACGAATCCTGTTTAGAATCCAGGTCTGCAGCTATGGCCAGAAAACAAAGGATGCACTTTAGAGACATTCATACTTTTCTATAGCTTTCATTCATTTTATTTATTTATATTACAATGAATTGAAATATTTCAATCCAAGGTCCAGTTAAAACAGGACCATCATTGTTCACCTCTAGGTACGAATTTAGGCATTGTGTGAAGCGAGAATTTTGACAAGTCTGGTGTGATTCAATAAAGGAATAAACAAGGTCAAATGGCTCCTTATGTCTAAGACCAATATAAATGTAGACAGATCTGAAAGGTACATTCTGAGAACACAGAGAATTGAAGAAAGATATACACAGAAAATGAGATGAGCTTCAGTGCATACTTTCTAGAAACAAATCCTCTATTTATGTGAAAAATATCCCTGTTTGGGAAAGTTCCCCTAAAATAATATTTGACTTTCTACATGAGGTGAGATCCATCACATATGTACTGGATCTTTGCCATTCCTGACTTCTGAAAGCAACTGGACAAGAGACCTTTCCATCCTGCCTAAAAGAGGCTATAGTGAGAGGCCGTTACTAAAAAAGTCCTCCCTGGATCCCACCATTCTGAGAAATTATCAGCCAGTCTCTCACATTCCATTTTGGGGCAGCGTTCTGAAGCATGTGGCATCCTTGTTGACAGCTTTGGCTTCATTGGAAGATGACCTATGCAGGGAATGGGACAGGGATAGTGTGTCCCTGTTAGTTTTGCTGGACCTCTCAGCAGCTTTCGATATCTTTGACTATGGTACCCTTCTGAGTCACCTCTCTGGGATGGGGCTTGGGGGCATGGTTATGCAGTGGTTTCACTCTTTCTTGAAAAGGTGAACTCAGACTCTTGTTCAATGGTCTGGCTACTGTGGTCTTACAGCAGGGATAGGCAACCTAAGGCCCGGGG
>CM034701.1:326457330-326503058 GCA_020142125.1 Phrynosoma platyrhinos
AAAAAGCCGTCAAGACAGATCTCTTCCGGCAGGCCTTTCCGGACCAGTGACCCCCACCTCGGATATAGCCCCACCAAGCCGATCCTCTCGTGGCCCCATCAATCTGATGGTGAGGATTGTGGTGATCAGGCTTCTTATGATTACTGTACTGGTTTTTTATTTGATCAGTTTTAAATTATTGGTTTTAAACATTATTGATTTAATACTTTTTTAAGAGGGGAGGGGGGTATTTTCTATTTATCTTATTTATGTACTTTTGTATTGATGTATTTTGTATTTTAATTTGTAAGCCGCCCGGATTGGGCTTCCATTGGGCAGGGTAAAAATAAATTTTATTATTATTATTATTATTATTATTATGTTTTTCTGGCCCTTCTTCACCATCCTTGTATGCTGCTAAAGATTTGTAACTAGACAGAGGAAAAGTAGGCTGGAAGGTATAAAAGTAGCACAAAGTAGATGTAGTAGAGGCTTTATTCGCTGAAGTATGCCAGTATTCCTTTAAAAAAATGAGGCTGCCTACCAGTTCGGAGAGGAAAGCAGGATATAAATAGCATCAACTAAATTTGTCATTTGGCTTAATTAACTGATGAATATAATTTTTTAAAAAAAACTAGAACCACCTCTAGTTTATTACAGTTCAGAGTATGAACTGTAGTAGTTTTCTCTGGTGCCTATTCAGCTGAATATCAAATTCTTTCCCATGTCCTTTAAACACCACTTCTTGACATAACTCCCTAAAATGCCCATCTGTTGTTGTTGTGTTCTTGTTGTATGCCAGGGGTCGGCAGCCTACAGCCTACAGCCCGCAGGCTGCACCCGGCCCGCCAATCCCTGCCACCGCCAACCCCTGCCACATCGCGTGTCACGGCCGCCATTTTGGCAAAAAAAATGGCGGCCATAACTCATTTGCACATGGGCAGTATTCCTGCGCATGCACAAATGAGCTGCAGCTGCCATTTTGGTAAACAAAATGGCAGCGGCGACATGCGCAGTGGCAGGGGCTGAACACGCACACTGCCATTCCCCCCCCACACCCGGCCCAGCAGAAGACCTGGGGACCAGCGACCTGCCCTAGGTATGTGAAGGTTGCTGACCCCTGTTGTATGCCATCAAGATGACTTATGGCAACCATAAGGTGAACTTATTATAGGGGTTTCTTGGAAAGATTAGTTCAAAAGGGGGTTATTTTTGCCTCCCTCTGAGGCCGAGAGAATGTGACTTGCCTAAGGTCACTCAGTGGGTTTCCATGGAAAAGTGAGGATTTTAATCCTGGACTCCAGAGTCATAGTCCAGCATTCAAACCACTACAACATGTTGGCTCTAACAAAATTGAATTCCTGTTCCATGATCTGACGTTTCACTGACTAGGATCACCTCTGTTTTGTCTAAATTAAACTCCCTTACCCCAATAATTCATACTGCCCATAACTTTAAGCAGCAATAGTACTGATAGAAGTTGCAGTCCAACAGCATCTACAGAACTTCATGTTCCAGAGGTCTGAACAACAGCAGTGTTTAAATGATCTGTTATTGTTTTAAAATATTTAAATCCTTTAAATCATTTTATTATATGCCATCCCAAAATGTTCTGATATAGGATGGAATATATATAATTAATAAATACCACTACTGCAACACTGTTTCCTTTACCAGCACAAGAAGAGGAGATTACTAAAACATACACAGAAAATAGATTGTGTAATTTTATATTTATTTATTAATTTTGTATCTTTTCTTTCTTCCAAAACAGTAAATCAGTACAGGTACAGGTCACAGATAAAAATACAAGGTGGTACAGATAAAAATTCAAAAAGTGACCATGTTACAGAACATAAAACCAATTACAATATTAAAATATGATTGAATTAAAAGAATTAAAAAGAACATTGATGAAAAAGTACAGTACCTGCCTGTTAAAAGCCTCTTTCTCTGCTGCAAGTCAGATTTAAAAGAAAACCTGGATAAGAACGTTTTTGCCTGCCGGCAGATGGGCATCAAGGAGGATAGCTGCCTAATCTCCCTTGGAAGGGGATTCTGCAACCTGGGAGGGATAAATGAGACGTCCCTTTGTATCACCCCTGCCCAATGCATCTCTGAGGGCACTAGATGAAAGAAGGGCCTGTCCAAATGTCTCAAAGTCCAGACAAACTTGGAGAATATGATCATCAGATAGCCTGGACTCAGGCTATACAGTAGGGTTTTACAGGTCACAACCAACACTTTCAACTTTGCCCAGAAAAAATGTAGCCAATGAAGGTATTGTAACAAGGAACTTGAACTGCTATGCTCCCTACAAAAGCCTGCAGTCAACAACCATGATTTAGGAGCACTTTTTGAAGACAGCTCCACAGAGAACACATCACAGTAATAAAACAATATATAATTAAGGCATTCATTGCTGTAGCCAGTGCAAACATCTTCCTGAACGGACACAGTTAGCAGACTACCCTCAGCTTTGCTAATGGATTGCCAGCAGTAAGAGAAATCTGGACATTCAGGCTCAGGGATGAATCCAGGAGGACAAGCAAACTATATGAACCTCAGTCTTCAGAGAGAGCATAATTCAGTCCAGCACATGTTGAATTTCTATTCCATGATCTCTCTGAAATTCAACATGTGCTGGACTGAATTATGTTCTCTCTGAAGACTGAGGTTCATATAATTTGCTTGTCCTCCTGGATTCATCCCTGAGCCTGAATGTCCAGATTTCTCTTACTGCTGGCAGTCCATTAGCAAAGCTAATTCAGTCTTGTTTGAATTAAACTTTTTTTTTTTAATTTATTTACCCTCATTACTGACATAGTCACTGTTAAGAATTAAAACTGCTCACTCCAAGTAAGCAGGGTTGGATGCTACCAGTATATTGGTAGTACTGAACCCCACAAACGTTGGACCAGCACTTTTAGCTGATTCCTATATATGTTAACTCAACAGGGGGGACAAAACAGAACTCAGGGGAAAACCTCAGGCCATACTGCACCAAACAAATCTCCCAGCATCGCCTTCTGGAAGGACCAGAGGAGCTGTAAAATAGTGTCTCCAAGTCCCATTCCAGAGATGTGGTTGAGAAAGGTGTCATGGCAGATGGTATTGAAAACTGCTGAGACCAAAATCAACGAACTCTCTCCATCCCACTGCCAGGTTTGAAGACAAACTGAATTGGATCTAGAAAATCTGTCTCATTCAGGAATCCTTGAAGCAGACAATCCACCACATGCTCCAGAAATTTGGCCAAGAATGGTCATGGACATTACTCAGAATTTAGCCAAAGCAATTGAGTTCAGGAAGAACTTGCTCAGCAAGGGTCTTATCACTGCCTTCTCAGGCATGCCGGACCCTTGTCTTCCTGTAGAAAGGCATTCATTATTCCCTTTACCTGTTCTACTAACCCCTTCTCCCAGTTACTGGAACTGTATCAACCACAGCATTCATGTCTGAATGGATCTGAGTGATTTTAGCCACAAAGTACCATGCCAGTTGTTCACAATAACCTGCCCCTATGATACTACAAAGTCTTCTGCAATCACACAAATGCATTAATCTTGTGAAAACACAGTATTCCCTATTTTTAATCTTTCTAGATATGTGGTTGATAATATGATGACATGGCAATTTAAGGTACTCTTTAATCATAAACACCATGTACACACACACAGGCACCACCTCCTCCTGCACTTCAAGGAAAAGGGATTAGGGAATTTTTAACTTCTTTGTAAACTAGGTACAAAGTACTTTATAAAACTCTTCCACAAGATGCAAGAACTCAAGGGGAAGTTCAAACCAAGAGTTCAAAATTCTGCAACACAGACTCCAATCAAACATGAAGAAAGAAATTCCAGAAGTGCAAGCAAAGGTCAGAAAAAGACGTGGCAGTAGGAACTGAATTGCAAACATACAATGGCTAATAAAGCACAGAAAGGAATTCCAGAAAAAAATCAGCATGTGCTTAACTTGACTACATAGATCACAAAACACTATGGAAGGCTCTTAAAGTCATGGTAGTGCCAATATGTCTTCTCCTTAGGACAAGAGGCTACTCCTAGAAAAGAATATGAGAAACAGAATGGTTTCCAATTGGCAAAGGGGTCAGGCATGGCTGCATTCTATCATGCTACTTGTTCAATGTGTATGTAGAAAATATCATATGAAAAGCAGATTTGAACTCAGAAGGAGGAGGAGTGAAGATAGGGGGAAGCAACATCAACAATCTAAGAAACGCAGATGACACCATACTACTAGCACAAAACATCAAAGACTTAGAACAATTATTAAGAAAGGTCAAAAAAGAAAGTACAAAGGCAGAGTTATTGCTGAACACAAAGAAAAAATAATAATGACCATGGAGGATCTGCCAGCCGTCAGAGAAATCTGGACATTCATAAAGTCAACCTAGACCTAGACAATGAGGAAATCAAAACCATTAAAGAATTCCTGTGTCTTGGATCAAACATCGATCAGAATGGAGACTGCAGCCAAGAAACCAGAAGATTAGGAATAGGGAGGGCAGGTATGAAAGAACTAGAGACAATCCTAAGGCGTAAAGGTATACAAGTAAGCACTATATATGGTAGAATCATACAAACCACTGTATTCCCCCTCATCATGTACAGATGCAAGAGCTGGACAGTGAAGAAAGCAGATAAGAAAAAAATCAACTCATTTAAGATGTGATGCTGGAGAAGAGTGCTGAGGATACCGTGGGTGGCCAAGAAGTTAAACAAATGAGTCCTAGAACAGATCGAGCCTGAACTCTCCCTGAAAGCCAGGATGACTAAGGCCCAAAACATACAGGTCGAAAGAAGTGACTTCCGGCTGCTTTGGGTGTGTGGCGTTTAGATGCTGCACACTCCCAATGCAGCCTGAAACTGCTTTGAAGCTGCATTCCGGTCCTTTGGACCGGAGCAAAAAGGAGTCAGTTTAAACCAACTCCTGGCGGTGTGGCTTGGAGCCAGCAACAGAGGCCTGCTATTGGAACAGGCCTGTGATCGCTACAATCCCAGCCCAATTGTGGCTGTCTGCTTCATCCATAAATTGAGGCTGCTGTACTTTGGCCACATCATGAGAAGGCATGAATCTTTAGAAAAGACAATGATTCTGGGAAAGGTAGAGGGTAGTAGAAAAAGAGGGAGATCACACACCAGATGGTTAGACTCGATCAGGAAGGCCACAGGCTTGATCCTACAGGACCTGAGCAAAGCAGTTGAGGACAGAGTCTTGGCAATGTCTCATCCACAGGATCAACATGAATTGACATTGACTCGAGGGAAATTAACAACAGTGAAAACGCATACACTGGGTGGCTAATGTACTATTCCAAGACAGCAATATCATAGTGATTACTTGTGTTCAGTAGCAACACTGGAATTATAAGTGCACACTGAAGACCATTTCCTTCTAGGATAGTGTTTTGTACATCCTTTGTCTGTGTGTGTGTGGGGATGTTCTACACAGAATAAAATGGCCCCAACTATTATAGTTAGATAAGAAGCCTGAATCACTATCTGAGCAACTGCAATTACCAGTGTGATTAAAGTACTATTCAAATCAGCTCTGTCAATATAATATCTGGCATTAATACTTGACACCAATATAGGTACACTGACATACTTATACCCCGCACTTTACTGAAACAACGCATCCATGTTCTGACAAGGGAAAACACAGGTATTAGATTAATTGAATGTATGTAAATGATAAACCAAACTAAATAACAGCTTTACTTGTTTCTTTAATTTCTATCCTGCCTTTCTTCTAGGTAGGGGCTTAAAACAATTCACAAGAAAATTAAATATAAGTACATATTTATAATATTAACATACAATTAAACAAATTATAATATTAAACACATGTGAATTCAAATTTAAAAGCAGCTTGTCAATGACTTCAATTAAAATAGTACAGCATTCACCACTTAAAACCTAAGGGTATATGTAGCTACAGGGGAAGAGCAAAACAAGAGCATTGCCTTTCTGTTCGACCCCCATGAAATTTCCTTCAGTCCTTCAGTTTCTAACACTGCAGAGACTTAGGGGGGGTTGCAGACTGCCAGAAATAGTGCAAATTGAGTCCACTTTTAGGGTTAGGGTTAGGCTTAGGGAATCATGGGAACTGTATTTTATTGTGGCACCAGAACTCTCTGACAGAGAAGGCTCAATGTCTCAGGAAAAAAACAGTTCCCATGATTCTCTAGCACTAACCCTAACCCTAAAAGTGGACTGAATTTGCATTATTTCTGGCAGTCTGCAACCCCCCTGAGACATTGAGAATGGTTCACAGCGAGGACTCTGCTGTGTATGCATTCCCTGGGTACCTTTGTCTAACTCTTTTTTCTGGATACCTAAATTTTATTTCTAAATGCTCAACTGATGTTTTAAGTTACAGCAATGGTAGAAATTTGGGGAATGGAGGGAAATTTCATTGGGGAGAGCTTATTTGGAAGGACAATGTCCTCAATTTGTTTCCCTCACCCTGTAGATACATGCCTTTTAAAATCCCTTTCCTGTGTAGCCAGTCAATGCCCCAAATCTACTTGAATAAAAAAGTTCTTGCTGGTTAATGGACAGGGAGATAGGCTCTTCCTCACTTCATTTGGAAATGAGTTCCACAGTATGGAACAGTCATTGAAAGGGACTTAGAGGTACTGGTGGAAGGACTTCCCCTGAAGGTCTCAGATCCAGAGAAGATTCAGATAGCAGAATACAGTCCTTAAACAGATGCTTAATCTCAAACAAATGAACCTGGGAGTCCACACATTTAGCTCCAATCCTGTGTGCATCCCTTCAGGTTGCCTCTTGACTTACAGAGAACTCATGAATTTCAGAGAATTTTCTTAGGCAACAAATGTTGTTGTTGTTGTTGTGTCCCTTCAAGTCGCTTGCAACTTATGGCGACCCTAAGGTGAATCTATAATGGGGTTTTCTTGGCAAGATCTGTTCAGAGGGGGTTTGCAATTGCCTTCCCTTGAGGCTTCGAGAGTGTGACTTGCCCAGGGTCGCCCAGTGGGTTTCCATGGCCAAGCAGAGAATTGTACCTTGGTCTCCAGAGTCACAGTCCAACACTCAAACCACTACACTAGTCAGGCAACAAATACCCAGAAGTAATTTCATAGAATCATAAGAGTTGGAAGAGACCTCAAGAACCATCCAGTACAACCCCCTTTGCCATTGCCTTCCTCTGAATTATAACTTCCAGCCACCAATACTTCGCAGCAATCTCCCATCCAAGTACTAATCTGTTGTTGCTGTGTGCCTTCAAGTTGTTTCCGACTCATGGAGACCTATCGTGGGGGTTTCTTGGCAAGTTTCTTCAGAGGGGTTTTGCCATGGCCATCCTCTGAGGCTGAGAGGGTGTGACTCATCCAAGGTCACGCAGTGGGTTTACATAAGCCAGCTGGGATTTGAACCCTGGTCTCCAGAGTCACATAATCCAGATACAGGCAGCATATTTTCAAATGGTCACTGTGGTAGAGCTGGAGCATTGTAAAGCATGAAACTTTGAAGTCACTCACTGTGTGTCTCCCTTCCATACACACACACACACACACACACACACACACACACAATGTATTCATGCCAAGAAGAAAACTTGGCTCTTGACTTCTTCCAGCAGGTGCGCTACACCAACCTCTGAGGAGAGGCTCCCCGCCTTCGAACAGCTGGCAGCTAGGACAAATGCCTATGCTCTTCCCCTATGAATTGCCACCTGCATCTCAGGCTGCACCCGCACTGCAGAAATAACCCAGTTTGAAATCATTTTGGCTGCATCCACACTGGAGAAATAACCTGGTTTGACACCACTTTAACTGCCCTGGCTCAAGACTATGGAATTCTGGGAAGTGGAGTTTGTTGTGAGGTTCCTCTCTGGGTCCTACAACAAACTCCACTTCCCAGAACTCCATAGCCTTGAGCCAGGACACTTAGAACAGTATCAAACCGGGTTATTTCTCCAGTGTGGATGCAGCTACGACCCAAGGCTATGGAATCCTGGGAATGGCAGTTAGCTGTGGTCCCAGATCCTCTAAGACAGCGAAAGCTCAATGTCTCACAAAACTCCAGAATCCCACAGCCTTGAGCCTAGGCGGTTAAAGCGGTGTCAAACGAACCGCATCAATCTGTGTATAGACACAGCCTTCTTTGGGTGCATCCACGCTGCACAGTTATGGGGCCACAACCAGCTGCCATTCCCAGAATCCCACAGCCTTGAGCCGGGGCCGTTAAAGCGGTGCTAAACCGGGTTATTTCTGCAGTGCGGATGCAGGTGGCAGTTCGTGGGGAGAAAGCGGAGGGGGTCGCCCCCGCCGCACTCCTGCCTGCCGGCTGTTAGAAGCCACGAGCGTCAAAGCAGGATGAAACCGGGTTATTTCTGCAGTGCGGACGCAGCCTCCTCGGAGATGGAGCTTCCAGTCCCGGCCTCCCAACCCCGTTCCTGTCACAGAGCGGCCCCGTCGCCATGGATCCCCGCTTCCTTGCCCTCCTTGGCACCTACCGAGTACAAGGGGGGCCCTCGTCGGGCGGCCACCCCGGCGGCCATCGCCAGCTGCCTCTCCGGCGCCCTCAGTCCTCCTCCTCTCCCGCCGGCTCCCTCCACCGGCGGGTGGCAGCGCCCATTAGCCCGCCTCTGTTCCTCCGCAGCCGAGCCGAGCCAAAGAAGGAGTCAGTCAGTAACTCAGTCGTGAAAGAAGGGCGGAAGTACTTCGTGGGCGCCGCCATTTTGACCACGACGGCGGCCCCACCAGGCCAAAACTTCTCTTCGCCCGTCTTCGCCTCCTCTAATCATTCAGTCACTCAGTCGTGAAAGCAGGGCAGAAGTATTCCGTGGGCGCCGCCATTTTGACCACAACGGTGGCCCCGCCAGGCCAAAAAATACCTCCTCGCTCTTCTTCGCCTCCTCTTATACTTAAAAAAAAAATTACGTTTGAATCAATACTGAGAGAATCTTTTAGATAACTAAAGGGGAAAATAAGACAGAAACGGAGCAATATCCTAACAAAATAGAAGGTGCTTATTGTCAGAGGAACAAGGGAAGTGCTGTGTAAAGCTGCAATTATTGCTATGCGAGTACAATACAATAACTGAAGCTAAGACTTAAGTAAGCTAAGATTTTTTAATATATATTTTGTATAGCAGCTTTGGAAAATTATTTACGTTAGCCTGTAATAATGTGTTACTTATATGAATTATGTGCAAAATAAATAGCAATAAATAGATTTTATAGTCATTTTTTAAAATATTATTATTATTATTATTATTAGGGTCTGTGAGCCACCTTGGGTCCCTTCTGGGAGAAAGATGGCATACAAATTAAATATATAAGCATACATAGAAAGAGAGCTCTTGTAGCACCTTTGAGACTAACTGAAAGAAAGAAATTGGCAGCATGTGCTTTCCCAGACTTCAGTCTACTTCCTCAGATGCATTTGGGAATAAATGGTCATTACAAAAGGAACGATTCTGAGCCTAAGCCTGGGAAATTCAGTTTGCAAAGGGCGCTTTGAGACGAAGAGAAGTTGGTAGCCTGAGCTTTTGTAGATGCAAATGCATCTGAGGAAGTAGACTTTAGTCTGGGAAAGCTCATGCTGCCAACTTCTTTCTTCCAGTGAGTCTCAAAGGTGCTACAAGATATGTACTGATTTTACAGACTAACATGGCTATGTCTTTGAAATAATATACAGTATTTCTTTTTCCTCCTTCAGAGTGGCTGTGCTTTCACTCCCTGCTGGTTGGAGTAAAGAAGAGGGAGGCAAGGCTCCCATAAAAGATGGCAAGGAGGCTGGTTGCTGAGGGGGAGCCAGCGGAGAAGGATGGCCCTGAGGCCTTTGCCTATGCCAGTCGCTTGCTGGACACCGTCTTGGACTCCTTGTATGACTTTGGTGGGTGAGGGACCCGCATGTTTCCGACATGTGGAGGGACTACACATGTCTGTGAATATGTGTGGAGGACGAGGAAGGAATTGGGGCTGGGCAGGGAGGCTTCTTCTGAGCACCTCTCTGCCGCCTTCCCTTCTTTGAGCCTTCCTCTTTGGGTGCATCTGCACTGTGGAGATAATGCACTTTGACACCACTTTTTAAAGCACTGTCAGGATGACCAGATGTCCTCACCACCAAGGGGGAACAAAGCACCTCAAAACAGAGAACATTTACCACATAAAAGCTAAAAATGCTCATAGAAAGGTAAATTTATGGTTCTTAGTGCTGCTCAAAATGGAGGACATTTTGGGAATTCCTCCTGCTGGACAGTAGAAGGCAGAAATGTAGGACGTGTCCTGGACAAGGAGGATGGCTGGTCATTCTGGCCCAGGGTGACCTGAGGTCCTAACCACAAAGGAGGACAAGGCACCACAAAACAGAGGACATTTACCACATAAAAGCTACAAATGCTCATAGAAAATGTAAATGCCATTCTTCTCCTGTCCTGTTCAAAATGGAGGACATTTTGAAAATTCGTCCTGCTGGACAAAAGAAGGCAGAGATGTAAGGCCTTTCCTGGAAATGGAGGACACCTGGTTGCCCTGCCTGCTGTAGCTCCATCCTATGGAATTCTGGGATTTGTAGCTTTCCAAGGTCTTTAGTTTTCTCTCTGGAAAGAGTTCTGGTACCTCACAGAATCTACAAACCCCAAGCTTGATAAAATTGCACAGTATCTATATGGCACAAATAAAGCTGTTTGGCACCACTTTAAGTGCCATAACTCAAATGGTATGGAATAATGGTGTTTTTAGTTTTGTGGATATTTAGCTTTCCCTGTCAGAGAGCTCTGGTGCCCTGCCAAACTACAAATCCCAGGATTCCATAGCATTCCAACATGCAGGTTAGATGAGGTTAGATAAAAGATGAAAGGTTAGATAAAAGATAAAAGTATTATCCAAACTCTGTGCAAAGGGATCTTGTAGCACCTTTGAGACTACCTCAGTGCTAAGGAGTCATGGGAATTGTATTTTTTTCTGAGACATTGAGCCTTCTCTGTCAGAGAGCTCTGGTGCCACAATAAACTACAGTTCCCATGATTCCTTAGCACAGAGCCAGGGCAGTTAAAGTGGCCTCAAGTTGCACTATTTCTGGCAGTCTGTAAAGGCCCTCACATGGCTATGTCTTTGTATACAAACTATATTTACTTATTGCAAGTGTGGGCATATGCTAGTGATCAGCATGTGCCACAAATTCCCTTCTGATCCTCAGCATATGCCCAAACTTGCAATAAATAAACACTGGGAACCAGAAGACCATTTTTGGCACATACTGACCCCCATGCAGGCAGCACCACGTCACCGTTTTGGGAAACCATAACCTGGCCACTTTTAAGAACAAAAGAGTTTGTTTGGTGTTCCTTTGGTGAGCTGCCTCCCTTCCCACTCATTCATGGACAGCATGACTTCCACCATTGATCTAATATTGTCCTCCCCCTTCCTTTCAGTTTGGACTCTCCAGGGAATGATAGGTTTCTTCCCCCATTTAAAAACAGAGCAGCTAAGGGCCCAAACAGACTGCCAGAAATAATCCAGCTTGAGACCACTTTAACTGCCCTGCTCAATTCTAGGGAATCATGGGAACTGTAGTTTTTTCTGAGACATTGAGCCTTCTCTATCAGAGAGTTCTGGTGGCACAATAAACTGCAGTTCCCATGATTCCCTAGCACTGAGCCAGGACAGTTAAAGTGGCCTCAAGCTGCATATTTTTGGCAGTCTGTTCAGGCCCTAAGTTTCTTTCCTGATGCTGATTCCTGATGCTGGTGAATTCAGGCAAGCTGGCTTCTCCCAGCCATTCCTGCAGAGTTAAAGGATTTTCCCCCTTTAAAAAGCAAGCAAATGAACAGCCCTCTCCTTTTTCGTGAGATAGCCTCTCTTTCACACTAGCCGCTCAAGGAGTGGCTGGGAGATTTCACCAAAGAAACGGACCTTTTTTATGTCTCCTTTTCTCGATGCTTGAGTGGCTCCAGTGAGTGTTTGGTTTCTGCTCTTTTAAAATCCCTAATCCTGGCTCCTCATGCTTCAAAACCCAAACGGAGAGGCAAAGGGACAGACAAGGACATCTCTTTTTTGCTCTCATGGAGCAATAGAGGGAAGGAGAGCAGCAGTGATGCCTCCATAGTTGGAGCACCAACTCTTTCACTGGCGAGGCAAGGAGAGCAGTTTGGGAGGGCGACATTTCTTTTACGGGACAATCTCCCTGGACAGAAGTCAACCCCTGTCCCTCCCGCTGTGGCTCTTTGAAATTTCCCTTCAGCAGCCAGCAGGGAGAGAGGTGGTTGGCACTTCTTTGAGGACACCCTCTGCTTTTCCCTTGTTGTCAAAGAAATCCGAAACAGCCACCATTTTTCTGAGCCACATTACTGTATTGACCCGTATATAAGTATCCCCAGGATTTTTGTGTCCATTTTTGGCATAAATTTCTCAACTTATAGATGAGTATATATGATAAGTTATTATTACATTTTTGTCCCATGTAACATCCTTGTGACAGAGACCATTAACCACATTATAAAGATGTGAGACTGATGCTAAGAGAATGTGACATGATTGCATGTCACAATAAGCCATGGTTTGTGTTTTTTGCTAAGACCATGAACTATGTGGCAGGTATCTAAAACTGTGACTTGTCTTCCTCATTTCTGGTTTGTTTCTCTCTGCATTATTTTTCAGCTCCTGTTTCACTATAGACAATTGGGGCAACAAACTAGGAATGATCAACAGTTAAGAATTTGAACATTATGACAATTTATGATTTCAAAAAGTTAGAGATTTGTAAACCAACAAGCTAAGTGTTCAGTTGTTCATTAACAAATGGTGGCTTGTTATGAAAGGCAAGTTTCCACCTCACCAATCAACAAGCAAACAGATTTCAGTAAATCCACATTATGGCTCCTTGTGATGTGTGAACACAATCAATGACATCTGAGACCACCTGGGCAACACTGAGTCAGTCTGAGTTTGAACATAAACCTTTCCATGTCCAGTATTATCCAATATCAAATCTTATTCTTGTTTACTTAGATGGAAAACGCAGTGAGTTCAGAAGAGGTTATTTCCACATTAGTACATATAGGATTACAACCTGAACATCTAGGATCAGAAACTGTCTTTTCCTATTTTCTTCACAGCCCATACATTTATAGAAAGTGAAAGATGTAGGTAGGACACTTTTTAAAAAAACAATATGGCAGTTGGGAATCCTTCCAGTGTTCTGGTGAGTTGAATGAGATTTACAAGAATTTCCTTTCAAATTTTAGGTGAATCATTGCCAAATGGAAAGAAAAAGAACAAAAAGAAAAATTCACAAAAGAAGTTAGCAATGACTGCCAACAATATTCTATCAGAAGACAAAAAAGTGAATCCTGAATCTGGTACACCAATGTCAAGCAAGAGAAAAAATGTCTCCAGCTTCTTTGACAGCCTGAAAGATGAACTGGCATGTGACTGTATTACTAAGAACAAGTCCGCCACAGAATGTAGGGCCCCAAATGCAGCCACATTTATGTCTGCTCAGCAGGAAAACACAACAGAGGTTGAAGTTGTGACATTCCATGGTCCACACAGAAAGAAGAAAGCTAAACTTGAAACTCCTGAAGTTGATAGCTCTGAGGTAAGATTCAAATCAAATGATATGTAGAAGCAGAAAATTCAGTAGCTAGAATTTTTTAAAAAAATATGGTAAATAAATTTAGAAGAGTTCCTATCCAGCCAGCCCACACAGTCCTCTGTGTGTTGCTAACAAAAAGGTGGTAAATGATCTTGTTCAATTTACAGAAGCTACTCTGTTGGGTCACTTGGAGGCAGTTCCTGTCCAGATCGGTAGGCAAGTGGTTATTTATAAGCCTTTATTAGTCTACTGTAGTCCTAATAATGTGCTCCTAATTGCATTTACTCACTAACAAAAATTGCAGGCTGTGTTCAAATAAGATATGAATTAGACTTTTCTCTTTGCATGTGTTCTATCCTTCAAGGGGCTAGCAATCCAACTGGAAAGCCTCTACTTAGCCAAAACTTTTGTGTCTGAGCTGTGCTTATGAGCCAAGATATTAAAACAAATTCTAAACTGTTTCCCTATCCTGACATGTTCCCAGCAGTGCTGATGTTACGAAGGGGATGCATATATAAACAAAAGGCTTATTATATCTTAGCTTATTAAGACAAGTTATGATATATGAATTGAAGCACTGAGCTTAGTGGAGGTTGGATCCAAATCTGTTTTGAACTGCAGCCTTTACAGACTGCCACAAATAATGCAACTTGAGTCCACTTTAACTGTTCTGGCTCAGTGCTGTGGAATCATGGGAACTGTAGTTTATTGTGGCACCAGAGCTCTCTGACAGAGAAGGCTCAATGTCTCAGAAAAAAAACTACAGTGCACAAAAAAGTGTTGTTCTAAGCATTATTTAAGGATGCCTTTATGGATGCATTTTGAAACTGTGACAGAATTCAGAACGTTTGGAGAAATGTTGTATGTCAAAAAATATGGAATTGAGTATTAATCTTATGACAATTACTAAAATTATAACCTCCTTCTAATCCTCCGTTTTAGAAGAATGACTTTGCTGGGTATGGGATTTGCGTTAAATAATTGCTTGATAATGTTCAAGAACATTGCTTTATAATGTTCAAGAATGGTAGATGTTATTACAATTTGAGATCATTTATTTATTTTAAACAAGAATATAGCTTAATGAATGGAAGCAAGAAAAATGAAATTAAAAATCTGGCAATAAGCAATCTGCTTTTTCCCCTAAGCGACCCCTTATACACACTTATCTAGGAATCTGTCCCATTGAATTCAGTAGTAAGGTGTAATTTTGAGTTGTTGAGTGCCTTCAGGTTATTTGCAATTGATGGTGACCATAAGACGGACCTATCATAGGATTTTTTTGGCAAGATTTGTTCAGAGCAGGTTTGCCTTTGCTTTCCTCTGAGGATCAGTGTAACTTGCACAAGGTCATCCTATGGGTTTCTATGATAGAGTGGAGGTTCAAATCCTGGTCTCCAGAGTTGTCAAACCACTATACCATGCTGGCTTCCAGACTGCCTCTTTGACTAAAATGTAATTGTGATGACCTACGCACTAACATACTGATAGTAATTTATTCCCAAGACTATGAATATAGGCTGTATATCATATACTGCAAATAGATCAGTAAAAAGCTGCACAAAACTGTGGATTAGTTTTCTGGTAGAATAGTCCTTTCCAGACCTTTTCTTCCAATGCAATTAGAGCACTATATTCCACCTTAACTGCCATGGCTGTATCCTGTCATGGACCCTGGAACAAGTTGTGGGAAGGACTCCTAAGACCAGGCTGAACCCCACCCCTAAGTAATCAGGCAAAAATGGACCACAAAGTCAAGCTCCCTCAGGAATTATCAATTTACTAAATGATAAAGAATTATATAAGTAGATAGGTCAGGAGAGAGATTTCAATGTATTTTGTGTTTTCATTATTCTGTAAAAATATCCCTATAATTAGGCAAAATTAATAGCAGCCTCCCTGCCTGTCTACCTTAAAACCATTTTGGGGGTCCATGATCCTGTGAAATCCTGGGGTTTAGAGTTTGCTGAGGTATTAGCCTTCTTTGGCTGAGAATTCTAAATGCCCTAAAATGCCAATCCCAGGATTTCATAGACTTGAACATGGCACTTAAAGTGAATTGATAACACTATAACTGGGCTGTGTGAAGGGGTTCCTTGACAGAGCAACTGCCACATCTAAAGCTCTCATGGCCTGGGTGGGAGGGCACCTTTTTTCTATTTTTTTTTTCTCTTCCATTTCATTTCCCTTTTCCTGTGACCAAAATGGGATGAAATTCACTATACCATATATAGGCCTGGGGTAGTTTTGGGTCCTGTTTTGGAGGCATGTCAAGACAGGCTGCTTCCACACTGCAGAAATAATCTGATTTAACACCACTTTAACTGCCATGGCTGCATGCTAATTCTGGGAACTGTAGTTGGGTTTTGGCAAACTAGTAATTGTACAAGCTGTTCCCTCAGAGTAGTCATGGTTTGAGATTAAGCCATTGTTAGCAATGTTTGTGTTGGACAGTCTGTTTTCATTCATCTGCTCACTTGTATGCTGCTGGGTCTTTGGACTGAAGCTTGGGAAAATGATTTATTTGGATAATGACTCCCAGAATCTCCTGCTAATAGCCATTCTGTCTGCAAGGTTCTGGGATGTGTAGTTTAACTTTTCTAGGCTGTGCTTAGGCCCCATATTTAGCCTCAGCACCTTGCAACACAGTGCTTACCTGATAGGAATTTGGCTCCAAATTGGCTCAGAGATGTGATTCAGCTTCATATCATGACTGCTGTTGGATTGCCAAATATTAGCATTACTAAAGAAAGAAGAGGGAGTCAAAGGAATATAATTGCTTGAGATTTATCAATAGCCTGTGGTATAGTCAAGTTCTAACAGATAACAGCATTAAACTCTTGCAGTACTGATTCATGTTAATATGAATGTTGCAAGTAACATAATAAGGGACAGAATGAATTAGACTAAAATAACATTTGAAATCCTGTTGGAAAACAGTGCGTCACTGGTGGTGACTACTGCTGTGTTCACTGACTTTTTGTTTTTCTTTGTCAGGTTTGCCAGTTTAGGCATTGTGGAGTTTTGCATATTTAGTAATACACAAAACAAGTTTTTGGTTCTGTCGGTAGATGTGAGCCAAATATTATGCCCTTGGGTGGAGCTTGGGAAACTTACGTTGTTGAACCATGACTCTTGGAATGTTCCATCCAGCATGCGTAGTAGCTATCTTGTCCATGGCAATTTGAAGTTGTAGTCCAAAATAAATTTTCAAAGATCTTAATCAAATGATTCTATTTACTGCATTCTTGGTTTGCTTGCCCATTTCCCAAGGCTATGAGGAGGCAGCATGTTGTCTCCATTGTTTCTTGCCATAAAAGACTTGTAAGGCATGTCACTATTATTCCTATTTTATAGACAATCAGGATATTGTCACATGCCTGGAATCATTAACAATACAATGCCATACATGTTTATACAGAAGTAAGTTCCTTTGAGTTCAAGCATATAGTGCTCAAGTAGGAAAATATAGGATTGCAGCTATAGTGAGTGTCTGATGAAAGATCCTAGGCCAAAGAGCAGGCAAATGCTGCTCCTTTTGGGAGCAGCAAAAAGCCATCCTTTGAGCCGCCACCGTGGCTCTTTTGCACCCCTTTGGCACAGCATGTATGCACACTGCGCCAAGAGGGCGCCCTGTCACCGCGTGCCGTGCGGATGGGCATGCGCATCGGGGTGGAGTCAGGGCGGCCGGCGTGTGGTTGCCCCACCCCAATTCCACCCTCAAGCCAGCCTAAAGTGCCGGTCTGCATCCCCCCTTAATGACTACCTCCCTGGCTCCAGGTAAACAGGCCATAACATGGTATGTACATTCATATACTTGTCATGAGCAGACATAAAAATGCAGTTGTTTGTCCTTACACAGAGCTTTTATAATCATTTGCATCTCAAAATCTTGCATTTTTTTTAAAGTAAATCCATAACCTTAGATGCACCTGACTGGTGTTATTATGTGGCAAAATACACTCTGTTAACAAAATATTCTTGGTGTTTTTAAAATATGTGTCTATAGGAAAAAGCATCTGTTCGAGAAAAGCATGCAGATGGCCAGGCGTTTAACCTGGAAAAAGTAAGTCATTTTAAAATCTTTTGGTGTCTCAAGGAAACTGCACATCTAGGGCTAAATATAGTTGCTAATCTCAATCATAATAGAACCAAGCAATGGATCTTACATAGGGTTTTATTTATTACATTCTGAATGGTTAAATCTGATCTACAAGATTGATCCAGGAGATTTATAGAGGGTATGAGAATAGTTCTTGTGGAAATGAGATGCAGATGTGTTCTTTGGGGAGAGACACAACACAATCTTATGCATGTTTACTTAGGGCCAAGGAGTTTAGAGAGCTTCCTTCCAGAAAAGTATCCGTACAGTTGCTGACAAAGGCAAATTATTTGCTTAATAGAAATGCATTTGTCAATCTCTCTGCCCCAACCCTCATCAAAAGAACATAAGGAAAAGATTAAAGAGTCACATAGGCCCAAATCCTATACTAATTGGATTAGAGCCATTGAATTAATATAACTTACATCAGTGCTGATTTAACAAGTATTCATTGATTCAACTGGTCTGCTGTATTTGGGACTGGTGATTGGAGATAGCTCATAGGATCTCTGGAAAATAACCCTGAGGAACAGGGCCAATCAGTGTGAGATGGTTGCCTATAGGTAGCAGATTTTGAGTGTCATGACAAAAGCTGCATATTGTTATTTTATTTGTTATATTGTATTTCTGATACCTGGGAAAGAGAGATGTATCATATATACTACTATAAATCAAGAAATTTATGCCCCAAAATTGACCCTAAAATCCTGAGTTGACTTATATATGGGTCAATACACCAGTAGTGCTTGGAAAGGTCCTAAAACAAGCAACCTTAAAGCTCCAATCTCCATTTAACACCAATTCCTTCCCTCCTCAATCCATTTTGCAAGGCCTTGGTTCTTATGGAAAAAAATCTTCCCATTTAAAACCACCTGCTTCTCTCTCCAGTCCATTTTGCAAGACCTTGCTTCCTATGGAAAAACTTCTCATTTAAATCCACTTGCTTCTCTCTCTAGTCAGTTTTGGAAGACCTTGCTTCCTATGGAAAAAAACTCCCAATTTAAATCCACTTGCTTCTCTCTCTAATCTGTTTTGCAAGTCCTTACTTCCTATGGAAAACACTCCCCATTTAAAACCATCTCTCTAGTCTGTTTTGGAAGACCTTGCTTCCTATGGAAAAAACTCCCAATTTAAATCCACTTGCTTCTCTCTCTAGTCCATTTTGCAAGTCCTTGCTTCCTATGGAAAAAACTCCCCATTTAAAACCATCTCTCTAGTCTGTTTTGCAAGACCTTTCTTCCTATGGAAAAAATTCGCCATTCAAATCCATTTGCTTCCCTTCTCAATCCAATTAAAACCTCTTCTCCTGGGAGTTGGTGGTCAGGAGAGATTCAGAAAAGGAGAAGGAGGGGCAGAAGTGGTATTTCCATCTTTCCTCATAACCTCCTAAGTTTTACCCTCGACTTATCCACGGGTCATATCAAAATCCCGGATTTTGCCCCTGAAACCTTCCCTTTACTTATACATGAGGTTGACTTGTACACAAGTATATACGGTAGTTGTGGTTACTATTTTCCTCGTATGCCAAAATATTGTGGCTGGCTTTATGGTACTGTTCTAGAAATCTATCATTTGGTGCTCCATCTAAGGTACCAGAATGGCTTGCTGGGGAAACTGAGTGCATGCAGAAGGGCTCATTTCTTTCCTGGAAGTACCAGGATTCACATACAGACAAAGTGGCTTTCATTGGTTTGAGGCTGTGGGTTGATCCTCATGATCTTTGCTCCAGGCAAGGCACACATGTGCCTCAGATAACACCTTGTGCCTTCTCTAGGAATCTTTTGTACTGTTTCCTATCAGTTCAAGTTATGTGTGGCAATCAAACTCAAGCGTTTCTAGACAGTTGTAACCTGTAGTATGAGTGGAACCACACCATGTGGATTTTCTGGCCAACCTTAGGCAGAAAGCAGCAGTCTACCTCCTACACCTCAACAAGTGCTGTAGGTCAGCAGTAGAGAACATACAGACTCAGATTCAGTCTCAAGCAACACCACTTTAAAATGATTAGGTATCAGGTGATGGGAAAGACTTCTGTTTGAACCCTCATAGAGTTTCTGATCTATATGGGCTGGATGGACAAATACCTGTAGTCCATGGTGGTATAAGGCTGTTTTCTATAATAATAATAAATTTGGTTGTCTGTGTACACTTGGAAATGCAATGGTGTATTTGCTGGGTTTTTTCTTCAGCTCTAAATGAAAATATGAGCCATGTTCTTGCATTGGGAGATATATGTGTATCACCTATCTCTGTCTCTACAGTTACATCTTCCCAAATGTTGTTCTCCCTAACTCACCTTATAAATAAATAAATAAATAAATAAATAAATAGTGCAGCCCCCTCCATTTCCATATTGTTGGAATGTAAGGGAATCAGGAGTGATGCATCCAGCTCTTTTCCTTCGCTGGACATACTGTGAGAAGCACTTGTAAGGGCCTCTGGGGTCCTGATGACATCTTGGTAATGACATCTTTGTAGTGTGTCCAGTTACAAGAAAATAACTGGATGCATTGCTGCTGACCCCCTGCTCTCTGACAACATAGAAGTGGCTGTGTTGAGGCTGCATTGTCTACAGTGTTAATTTGCTGGGGAGGGGGGAGAGAGTTTGGTTGTATGGTCAGAACACAGTTCCGATGACTGCAATGACCAAAAAGTGAATGGTAGTGTAAGTCCAAGTTACACCATTGTAATTCACTAACAGGCTGACAGTTTAGATGTTGGGTGGGAAAAGTTGCTTGTGCAAAGCTCAAAAATGCTCATAAAAATGGGTTGCATTCTGCAATCTTTTAAATGAATGCCCCATTGCAACTTTGTGTTGTGTTGGTTCTTGGTTCCAGTGCATGTTGGCATTCATTGGTTCACAAGAACACAATTCTCTTAAGAACACAGTTGCATGGTGCCAGTCATTTGTGGATGTTTCAAAGACAGTGCTGTTTCTTAATACTTTAGGCCCGTTTGGAAGTGCATCAATTTGGAATCACTGGATTTGAGAAGAAAGAACAGTGGATTTTGGAACAAGAACGTGCTATCAAGTTGGGCGCAAAGGTATGGTACTGCTTCTCTATTGAGAAGTGAGCTATGGAAGAACTAAAGGAGGTTGTAACTTAAGAAGAGGGAGAATTGCACATGATTGTGGCAAACCTGTGACTTTGAACAAGGATCATTGCCAAATAGCTGAACAGTGGTGATCATAGGGATTTTCCAGTAGGCGAGAAAATGAGCTATAAACCTTTCCTCTGCTTTCTGCTTTTCTCAGCTATTTTTCCACAGTGGAACTTGCAGTTCTGGGTTCAAATTGAGTTCATGTTCTGCTAAATCTGCAACACAAGCAAGATGCTAGCTTCTAAATGAGAAATTGGGGAGAATTCTTAACTATATTGAATACATTTTTGACAAAAGTCTCCAGCAAACATTTTTGAAACCCTTGTATTATTAATCAGTTTTATTTTATGCAAGGGACGCAGTGGCTCAGCAATTAAGACACTGACTCTGATGATTAGACGGTCGGCAGTTCGAGGGCCCAAGTGCTGCATGACGGAGTGAGCTCCCCTACAGTAGAACATGATTAGATAACTTTGCCAAAAGGGAACCTTTACCTTTATCATCAGACATGCACAGGCTGAGTTCCTACATTGAAGTATAATACTGCCCATGCAGTTCTGTGACCTTCCTTCACCCACTCACCACCCAGCCCTGCAGCTATCAGGTCCCAGGAAGAATTGCTGCTCATGCTGCTTAGTACAGCGTGGGAAGGAGAAGGAGGGAATGGCAATTCAAACCATGAAACAGCAGCTGGACCCAACTCTTTCGGGAGGAGAAATGAGGGTGAGCTAATGCATAGAATGAACCCTCCTTTTCCTTCCCTTAGGAGCCCAGAGTAGGTGTATCTTCATGGTTTGAATTGCCTCATCGCTCCCTGTCCTCCCCACTGGTAAGAAGAAGCACAAGGTGTTGGTTATGATCTTTAAAGCCCTACATGGCTTGGGTCCAACCTATCTTCGGGACCGCCTCCTTCCGTATGAGCCACCCCATGCACTCCGGTCCTCTGGGAGGAACCTGCTACAGCCTTTGAAAATGAGGCTGTCAGTGACCTCCCAGAGGGCCTTCTCTGCCATCGCTCCCAGATTATGGAACGGCCTGCCGGACGAGATCCGTCTTATTACCACCTTAGACAGCTTCAAAAAGGCTGTCAAGACGGATCTCTTCTGGCAGGCCTTTCCTGAATAATTATCCCGGCCCAAAGAGTCAGCTAATCTTTCTCCCTTCCATGCTGCTGCTGATTGCTCTGTACTGTTGTGATGCTGTGTTTTAATTGATTTGTCCTACTGTTTTAAACTGTCTTAGTTTAATAAATTTTTAAGGGGTGGGTGGGGCTTGGGGCTGGATGTATTTTACTGATGTTTAATTTGTTGTAAACCGCTCCGATGGCACTGCAGAGAGGCGGGATAGAAATAAGTTTTTATTATTATTATTATTATTATTATTATTATTATTATTATTATTATTATTATTAAGCAACAGCCTTCTTCCTGGGACTTGACAGCTGCTGAGGGGTTAGGTTTTAGGGCACAGTGTCAATAGCCCCTTGCACTCAGTCCAAAAAGGACATACGTGTGTGTAAACCTTTCTTATGCACATGTCTCTGCCAGGATGCAAGCCAGAGTGTTAACTCATCTGACAGATTATTATTATACACATACTCAGGCCAGAGATAAGTGGGTGAGAGATTGTAATCAGTGGATCGGAAAGAACAGAAATGCAAATAGTGCAGGCAGTGTTCATTCCATTAATAGTGTTTATTCATCAATCAGGGTTGTTGGGTGGTAACAGAAATTTCAGCTGCTGTTTAGTTAATGACCATTGCTAAGCTGATTATTACTTTGGATGCCTTTTGCATTTCCGTTCCCTTTGACCCTATTGATTACATCATCCACTGACCCACCCACCAAAGTATGCACATTAAAATTTGCCAGGTGAGGAAAATCATAGTATGACTGTTGTTTATTTATATTTAGTATTTAAATAAAATTTAAAGACATCTAGAAGATAATATTTAAATAAATCTAGACGTCATCTTACAGAAGGATACAATTCTCTGTTGTTACTTTACTCTTTAGGCTGGCTTTGGCTTTTGCATTTATTTCCATATTTTAGAAGAATTGGTGAAACAGCCATTTTTAACCTATTATTGCAGCCTCCTAAAAAGGAATATTTGAACTACAAAATTCTTCAAGAGAAAATCAAACAAAAGAAAGCAGAAAAGAAGGAGGAAAGTGTGATGGTTTGTATGAAGTATTTCCTATAAAAGATAAAATGCAGAGTGCAACCTTTTTGTGGATCAACTCTCAGGTTTTCACATTGGAAATATCTTTGTAGTGTGGTCACAGCAGTGCTCATATTTAGCTGGAGAAGAGCTGTATAGAATATCTAGGGTAGAGTCTGGTCCAGCTTCCCCAATCTGGATATGGAATTATGGGAGCTGTATTGCAGCATATCTTGATACTGTCGGCTCTTGCCATCCATGGATTTGAGCATCCGTGGATGACCCCACCCCATTCACCACAATGGCAGGGAGTGCACATGGCTGCACCAGTGCAGTTGCAAGTAGTGCACCACCATTGGGGACAACAGGACTTGAGGTCCCACATTTTTTGTTATCTACAAGGGGGGGGCAGCATCTGGAATGGAACCCCTGTGGATATGAAGGGCCGACTGTAGTACCACAAGGATGGAGATTGGACAGGTTCATCCCTAGCTGCATGAAGGAATCATCTTTTAATGTCTCAGGAGAACCACTAAAGCATATGTGCAGTCCCAAGGGCCAATCTCTCCCCTCCTATAGAATCTGCTGTGGGCTATACTGACCCTAACCCCCCACTTTCAAATTAAAACAGTCAGAAGTTCTTCATCTTGTTTTAGAATGTTGTCTAGGAGTGGCAGTTTTCCTTTTTGTGGGGAGGGCAACAAACCTTTGTTGATGTGAGATTGATGCTCTGGGGTGGTTCAAGGACCCACACAGACTAGAGAGGGAGGCCTGCATGTTGCCTGTCCCTGTATTAAAGTTTACTTATCACTCTTCATTAACAGGGAAATAAATCTGATTTTCTCAAGAAAAGAAAGAAAAAAGGTCATGAAGGAAGGTGAGCTGACCATATAACTATATGCAGAATTATATTAATAAGTAATAGCAAACTGATTTTGTTTTCACCTTTGCTAATGAAACACCTGTAGGTTTATTAACTGGGGCTGTCTACATGAGCACACAACTCCCTTGTTTCAACAGCTCCAATGCTCTTTCCAAGCGCAATTCAAAATGCTGGTTATGACTCATAAAGCCCCATACAATTCAAGTTCATATTACCTGAAGAACCATATCAGTGCTCCAGTTTTGAAATCTGCTGGGCAGGCCCTTCTCTCTGTCCCACCACCCTCACAGGTATATCTGATGGGAGAGGGCCTTCTTGGTGGGCTCTGGCATTCCCTTCCTAGTGAGGTGCCCTTCTTGCTATCCTTTCATAGGCAGGTGAAGACCTTTCTGTTTTGGCAGGCCTTTGAAGATTGATTGCTAGCAATGGGGGGAGTGTCTTTCAGAATGTGTGTTGTGCTGTTTTTTTGTTGTCTTGCTCATCTTGAGAAAGTAGACTGAAGTCTACGAAAGCTCATGTTGCCAACTTCTTTCATTTAGTCTCAAAGGTGCTACAAGATCTCTCTACATACATTTTAATTCTGTTGTTTATTTAATTATACGTACCTTTAATTTTTGTATGATATGAATTTGAAGGCTGTTTCTGTTTTAACTTTTGTAAGCTGCCTTGAGCCCCAGACTAGGGAAAAGGCAGGATATAAATAAATATTGTTGTTGTCATCATCGTAGTAGTACAGTAGTTGTAGTTGTAGCAATGAGGAGGAGCACGAGGTTGGCAATCATAAAGCTATTTCAAACAAACGCAGGTCCTTTGCAGACTGCTAGAAATAGTGCAAATTGAGTCCACTTTAACTGCCCTGGCTCAGTGCTAGGGAATCATGGGAACTGTATTTTTTTCTGAGACATTGAGCCTTCTCTGTCAGAGAGCTCTGGTGCCACAATAAACTACACTTCCCATGATTCCCTAGCTCTGAGTCAGGGCAGTTAAAGTGGACTCAATTTGCACTATTTCTGGCAGTCTGCAAAGGCCCTCGGTTAAATTGGTGACAACATTTTATAGGGGGCAGGGTATTTTTTTTTTGTATCTCATGATACTATTTTTCATTTTCTTTTAAAAACAGTAAATCCAAGAAGAAGATGAAACAGAGCATATTGCCCACAGGGCAAGTTGGAACATTTAAAAATGGGACACTGATTCTTCGTAGTTGTGACATAAAGAAAATCAAATCTTCCAAGGTGGTTAAGTGACATCAGTGCATCAGAAGTTAACTTTCAGTTAGTCTCAAAGGTGCTACAAGATCTCTCTAAATATTGATTCTACAGACTAACATGGCTATATCTTTAAATTCTGTCACTGCATCAGGTTGAACTGAAAAAAATAAACTTTGCAGTGAAACTTTTAAAAAGTGTTTATCTGTTTTAATAAAAAAAACCAGGAATCGCCAAGCTTTCAATAGTAAGACTATTTTTATTCGGAAGGACTCTGCTATATGTCATAGGTCTTGGACTAGCTGTGAAGGCAGCCAGTCACATGCTATAGGTCTTGGACCAGCTGTGTAGGCAATCTGCCAGGAGCTACAAGGATTGGTCCAGAATGAATGACTCAGTCTTATTTGGGCTCACACAGAAGTTTCCAGAAGATTGATCCTCATAATCCTTAACAGAAGTCATCAGTGCTTTGTTGCAGGTTGAACTTGTTTGAGAAAGCACATGGATGCAATTGTTATTCACCAAAAAATAAGCAAGACAATGTCATTGGATCTGTTGGCAGTGTAATAAGAATTTATTTAAAATTTGTAAAACAGCATAAATTCATACTTTATGTTTCCCAGAAGGGTAATACGCAAAAGTTGGATTTTGAGACAGTAAGACAAAAGAAAATGTTTCCAATTCAAAAAATACAAACTTTGCTACAGGTAAAAAATTAGAAAAAAGTTCTTTGTTATTTTCCCCTCTCTTCTTGATCTGGTGGCATATTTAAGAGGTGTACATTCTACCAGATCTAAGGACATAAACTATGGTGCATTACAAAACCAAAATAATAATAATAATAATAATGCCATGATTAGAGAGGGAAACCAGAATAAATAATGTTTTTCTTATGGAACCAGACATGAACATAACATGTAACTTTCTTTCCAATTGTTTTTGCCAACATTTAAATTAACGTCTTCCATGCTTTTTATAACAATTCAAGAAAAAGCAGCAGTTCTGCCTCATGCATTAATTAATTCTATAACATTTTCATCACACCATCTCTCTGGGCTGAACTTCCAAGTCCCTATTTTCAACAGCTTGGTATTTTTATTGACAGCATTTATGCAACACCAGGTTATGAACTTCTGCGAACCCAAAGGAGAGGGTCTGTTTCTTTTTTGTATTGTGTGGTAAAAAGAAATTCTACTGATTTGTCTCCCTCTTCAGAATGTTACCCTAACAAAGAAGCCAAGCTCCACTGACCTCATGTCTTGTCATGCAAATTGAAAGTAAAGGATCACCTTTGGACAGGGGTAGGCAACCTTTCCCTTTTAAGGGCCGAGGGACTTCAGCTCCCAGAAGCCTCAGCCATGTTGGCCAATAGTCCCATGTTGGCCAATAGCTCCTGGGATTCTGGGAGCTGAAGTCCCTCGGCCCTTAAAGGGGAAAGGTTGCCTACCCCTGCCTTTGGAGATCAGCTCATGGAAAAAGTACTGAAGATGGCTCATTACTTTCAAAAGGAGAAATATCAACCTGATAGGATCTAAGGTCCTAGCAAGTTGATATACCCATATCCCTCTCCCCAACTGGTGAAAAAAAAGCAGCAATTAATCAGGCTGTACTGGTTTATGGCGTCTTCCAAAAAAACTTTTAAAAGTTGCTTTTTGTATTAAAACTTCCACAATCCTTCATTTTGTACCAGTTTGAGATTTCAGTCTGGAAAGGAACATTTGCAGTCCAAGAGGTTGAGATTATGAGTAGTCTCAAAGGCAATGTAGATTATGCATACAATTCTGCAGTTTTAAAAAGATGCTTGAAATATTCTATTTGGGAAGAGCTTACATTTTGGATCTTGGTGCACACATGGCAATTTCTTACTCAGCATCGTTTGTTAAAACAATGGCCTGAACGGGTTTAAGAATCAGGTGACCCTCTTGCTGAACTGCAACTCTCAGCCTCCCTCAACTTTGGCTGTGCTGGCTGCGGCCAATGGGACCTACAGTCCAACAATATATGGAGGGCCACATGATTGTCATCCTTGGCATAAATCAATTTCCTAGGCCAGTGGTGGCGAACCTATGGCATGCGTGCCAGGGGGAGCACTCAGAGCCCTCTCTGTGGGCATGCACGCCATCGCCCCAGCACAGAGTTCACCAGAGTTCGTTCCTAGAAAGCCAGAGGGATGTGGCACTTTGTAATAAATAAGTGGGTTTTGGGTTGCAGTTTGGGCACTCGGCCTCTAAAAGGTTCACCATCACTGTCCTAGGCCCAACAAGAGTACACCCACTGCATCAAGGAGTCTCATATGCTGACTTGATGTTCAGCTATTGATTCAAAGGATCTGCTCTAACTAGGACTAGCAGTTGGACGTAGTGCAAGGATATAACTCCCTCTGCAAAAAAAAAAAAAAAAAAAAAACCAAAAAAACCTGTACAGGTAAATGAAGGAAATCTTGCACTCCCTATGTCAAGAATGTCTACATAGCAATTATCATGAGACTGCTTTCAAGATCTGTTTGTGACCTCTAAACAATAAACTAAAAAATATGAAGGTAGCAGAAGTTATCCTTTGGATATACCCCAATTGAAGATGAAATGCTGCATTGAAACCATTGCTGGATTACAAGATGGGTACTGTTATATGTAGAAATGTACTCTGGAACTGCACACACTGCTCTAATCTGATATAGTTCTTTGCCTGTACTCATAAAAACATGAAAGTCATCATCCAAATGGCAAGAGTTTTAGGTCTGGCATTCTAGGGAGAGTTAGGGGTACATCTAGTATTACTCTTTTTAATTATTAAAAATGTCTTTATCCTGACCTTTTACCATGAGATCTCAGGGTGGCAAACAGATAAAGCAATATAAGCAATTCTAAATTAAAGACCTTTGCAGACTGCTAGAAATAGTGCAAATTGAGTCCACTTTAACTGCCCTGGCTCAGTGCTAGGGAATCATGGGAATTGCATTTTTTTTCTAAGACATTGAGCCTTCTCTGAGAGCTCTGGTGCCACAATAAACTACAGTTCCCATGATTCCCTAGTACTGAGTCAGGGCAGTTAAAGTGGACTCAATTTGCACTATTTCTGGCTGTCTGCAAAGGCTCTAAAATCAATAAAATCAATACAATTCCATTATTGCACCTAGGATCTGTTGCCATAAAGAAAAAGAAAGATTCTTTCTTCCTTATACAGAGCAGATTTTCAGCTACTTAAAATTTCCCATAACCAGGAGCTACACCTCTTACTGTGTGTCGGAATAGATGGTGCCTTCTGATCAACAGAGGGATTGTAGAGGAGTCCAAGCAAATGATAGCAATTGAACTTTACTGCTCTGAAATAATTATGCCATCGTTTGACTAAAGTTGTGCTTTTTACTTGTCACCAGTACAGCTTTTAATTTCCACCCTCTGTCCCTGAACCCAACTAATCTCTTATTTTGGAAGTTAAACAAGATCAGGATTGGTTAATACTTTGATAAGATCACCAGGAAATATTAGGGATTTCCAAATAGGGCTTGCAAGGAATCCTACTTAAAATTATGGTGAGCTGCTGCCAGCCAGTGTTGACAATACTAGACTCGATGGACCAATAGTTTCTGACTCAAGTTTAAGGCAGCATTTTATGTTCCTATGGTAAATCTTTTCAAATGCTAAAACTAATCCTATGGGATTTCCCCATCTCTAATTGGTACAGTGCTGATCATGTGAAATGTATAACATAGGGTGCTGTAGGGCTAGAAAAATCTACTACTTTATATAAGTTTACTGAGCCCTCCATTGGAAACATAGTCAACTAAAACATGCAATTCTGTGGGTATGGAAATTGCTTGGGGTAAGTGTTCTCATATTTTAAAGACTAGATATGGTTATTTCCCTTTAAATAAATGTGTGCTTGTGTTTGGTGTTTGATTCTCACATAAATATTGTCAATAAAAATTGGTAACTGCTCATTTAAAAAAAACACAAACAGGTTAAACATTAGCAATAAAGAGCCACCTCCCCTATACTGTTTTACTAAACTGATAAAACAATGTAAACTGTGGAAAGAGTCACTGAGGTTAGGAGGAGCTTTTCTAACTACACTTGTTGCATTTGCTACATTAGTGTTTGTCAATTTTCTGTTCAAGGATGTTGTAAAGCTAATTAAAACACCAAAATTAGGTTTGAGGCAGGCCATTACTCTGCCTTAGCCGATTCAGTCCCATAAGCAAGTTACCTGTAGAAGAAACATGTGAACATCCTGTTACAAGTGTGTGAAATACCTTCTCAAGTCTACAAACCAAACTGGATGTGAAGTTTATTGTGTTATTAGTGTGTATACTTTTTGCTATGCAAATAGCAACCAAAGAGAATCCTGAATGATTTCATGACTGTTCAAGATGGGGAAGAGAGTTTAATTCTTTCTTCCTCTCCATCACTTTCATGTAAATACGAGGCACACTTTCAAGCTTACATTAATGTCTGCGAAAGCTTCCTATGAAAGCTTCCTTTGACATTCTGTCAGACGTGATTTTTGTCAGGAGCACCAACGGAGCGAAAGACTTAAATTCCTCTGTGGCACAAGGAGTGAGCAATTTCCTGAGAACAAGGGACCACACTGTGCTTCCCAATCCTATGGAGCCCACATCCCACTGGTGATGTCAAATATATCACACTGTGTGCCACCAAATTTCAACAGCATGACAGCAGCAAAGGAGCAACATCAGCAATTAAAAACAAGTCATGTGGTATGTAGCAAGTTGTGGCATGGCCACAACTTCAAGAGTTGCAAAATTGGGTAGTGGGAGGCATCTGTTGCCAATCCCCATCTTTCAGTCTCAAGGCTTACTCATCATAGTTACTATTATATACAGCAACAACAGACACAGATTGCACAGCTTCACATTTAGTTTGGCCATCATTCACACAACTTCGTATTTAGTTCAGCCATCAGTTCATATATGCACTCCTTTCTCAAAACAAGGCCCATAACATGAAAAGGAACACCAACACTCCATGTGAAGGAGCAGTTGTGTTTTAGCCATCACAAAAAAGAAAAAAGACAGAAATGTCAAATAGGGGTACATGCATATGGGCCTCAGTATTGAGCACCCAGCCTCACATGTGACATTATGTCCACAATTCTACACACACTGGTGGAAAGTATCCCACCACCAGCATAATGTGGGGGTGGGGGGTTAGGGGTAGAAGTGATGGTTGTTTGCTCAGCCTGACTGCTTCCCCTGTTGTGTGGAATGACAACCAGAGGGCTGGCAGGTACATATCTGTCTTCCTAGTCACGGAGAGGTAGCAGCCTGGTTGCACACTTGCACCTGATCAATGACTGAGGAAACAGAGCTGCTCCTGGCAGCCCTCCTGTCATTCGGGTGTGCTAGGATGGAGTCTTTGTAGGAGGAAGTACTGGATACCTCCTTTCACAAGGTCCAAAAAGTATACATGCATATGTAACATGCAGTTGCACCTGTGCCTGTCACGAACAGGATGCCAGTCTGTCTCTGTGGCAAAGTGTAAGTGGAACACATTTCTGCTAATCTGTTGCACAAAAAGAATTGCAAGTCCAATAAAATTATGAACCCAGCTAAAGTTAGGATAGGCAGAGGAGAGCTGTGGTTGTGGAAATCAATACTTGGTTTGCAACTGCTAGCACATTATATAGTCCTGTGTTTCAATGGCTGGCTGAACTATAATCTTTTAAAAAGTATTATCCATATTAAAACAGGAGGATAAAGGTCAAAACTACATTTCCTCTTGCTCTAAAACATCTAAGAAACTTTGAAACCAAGTGCTCTTTTTTTTCTTTTTTGCTGAACACATTTAAAAAATTCTACAACACAACTATGGATCACTATGGAACAATAACAGATGATGCCAGTACATTACAATGCATTATTTACACTAAATGGATTGGTATGTATACATCATACCTTACATTACATATTATTTTTTCTCATCTTATACTCTTGTACTACTCATATTGTTTTTCTCAGTCCAGTATATGAATACAATCCTACACAGTTAAGCACACTTAAACTTATTGAAATCTATTACTTTCAGCATACCTAACTGTCAGATTGTAGCTTCTTTCTATATGTTTTTCAGTTTACATTGGGAGTTCACATGCTTTTTAGCCCGTCTTTCCTAAGTTTGGGAAGTCCAATATGCTTTCAGGCCTCGATTTAGTATTTATCTATTTGTTAATGTATATATTCCATCTTTTCCCTCAAAGGATGTTTGTCAAGGTGAGCAAGCCACAATCCTTTCTTCCATTAGGAAAAGACATCCAATCTTCCACAGTCCTTTTCCACTAAGATTTCTAGAAATCAGGTTTTCTCACAAACTCAGAATGATGTCAATGAAATATTTGGGTTTTAAAAAATATATTTGTTGGGAAGAAACACTAAAGCAACTGCATATTGCTGCATAGTAGTACAACATCTTTTATACCCTATCGTTTCCCCTTATTAGTTGCATCAAGTGTCATTTGAGGCATTTTTATTAAGGAAAAGAACTAAGACAATGAATAATGAAAAATAATGACCTATGCTGTACAGTGGCACACTTTTAAAGACTTTCATAATTTTTGAAAACACATCTTTCTTTCTCCCATTTATAACAATAGAGGGCTGATGATACAACCTTTAAGGCCTTTTAGAAAGCCATAAAAAGGCACCTTTATTGATCTTCTAAATCTCTCCACCTATTTACTAACCAGATCCCTCAAAACCTATATGCAGCCCTAAAAGATATGGGAGAGTCATACCCAACCATCTTTCAAAATAATCTATAAGGGGCTCAGTTGCAGGACAGTTACACTGAGACGCTGGCCATGTAGCCACAATGCTGTGGTTATCTTCTAATCTGATTCCTGAAATCTACTTTATAATCCTGCCAGTTGCACCAAGGGACAGAGTAGTCCCAGAGCAGGGCACTGAAGGATGATGTGTCTCATTTTCCCCCATCAGTGAGCAGCAGCACAAGAGCAGGGACTCTTGTGGGGGTCTTGTCACAACTCAGTGCATTGCCACTTGCTGGAAAGAGGGGGCTAAACACATTATCCTTCAGCATCCTTCTCTCCAGTGCAGCAGAACACTTTCAGTGTGATCTGGCTAGATCTTAAGGTGGGCTTCAGGGAAATTTATAATCATGGCTCTGATACACTGATCCTAAATGTGAATAGGAAACAGTGACAATGTCATAAGTCTAGTTTGTGTCAATGTAACTGACTAACAGGACACCAGCCGTTGTCTTTGAAAAGCTTCTGTCTACTGCCTTGTCATTGACTTAAGGAAAGTTAAGCATTACTCTCACACTGATTTCCACTGTTTCTCAAGCCATACCTCTGAGATGACAACTGCGTTTAGTTCCATATCAATTTCCAAAAGTTTATTCTAGGACAGTCTGGATGAGCTACTTGTGTCCGTTAAATCCTTTAGAATCTTATAGAGCTACAATGCAAAGTTTTATTCAATGTGAATTGGGAGAGAGGGTAATTTACAATCTACTTGTTGAAATTTTAAGTATCCTTAACATTTAAGGATAAAAAGGAGGTAGTGAAGCAAGCAGATAATGATGATTCTCTGCAGTTTCACAAAGTAAAGCTGCTAAGTGAGTATGCCTGACTGTTAGTGCTCGGATGTTTCTGTTTCTTAATTTCTGCACATAAAAATGAAACCCTTGAGTGCTAACAGAATGGTTGCCAGCAGCATTATTTCTGGAGGGTTCACTGGTGATTTCCTATGTATTTACTAAGGTGTGAATCACTGAGCTGACCACCAGAACACCACTATTCTGTTTTGCATGGGTCTACAGACACACGTGTTGGTTTCCTCCACAGCAATATTTCCCCACATAGGATCAAGAGAGCCAGGTGAAGCAGGATAAAAGGAAACCAGAAGAGTAGGTGGTGATAGCAGAACACTATGGTGGTTGGCAGTAGCACTTATAGGAGATAAGACTCACATATGCTTCCCTGGTCAACTCCTGCCTTCCATATCCTATAGTAAAACCCAATCAGGATCAGACAACTAGGCCACTATGCTTCTCAGACCAGGAAAAGATACAAATGAATTGTTATTGAGTCACTGCCCTGCTCCATCCTGGTCTCACCCTGTCCCCTTCCTTCCACTGTCCTCTCTCTTTTAATAACTCAAAAGTTGGCAATTATATAACAAAGATCATGCCTGTAATTTACCTAGATCTTGAAGGCCTCTCAGGACCTCTCCAAAGGTCTTTATAAAGAGGAAAGATAAAAATGTAAATAAAATAATTTTTATATTGATGGTAGATCTTCCTAGTATTAGGCAGATGCATGCCTTCTGCCATTTCCCTCTACATGTTTATCAAGAGAGAAGATAGGAAACGTAACCTCTGAAGCAGTTTTGAGAAGTCAAACCATCCTTCATGGTTCAAACCCAAGATTTCTTGTTAAAGATAAACAGGGAGCTTGTAGGGCTGAGCCCATCTGAACTGTCTTGGGTAGACTACTTACAGCTGAGTTGTTAGGCTTCCCTCAGATTCTTTCAGATAATATCAGCTTAAGTATTCACAGCTAGTTTACAGGCATACCTGAGATTGTTACTGAATACTATTTGAATGCAGACAAAGGATATTCAATTAAATCTTAAAAGCATTAGACAACTATCCCAAATATCCCATGCTTGTTGTTCTCAAAGGATAACATGGTGCACCTTTGTAAATGGCCTCCCTTTATGGCCTTCACTATTGAACAGGTCCCTATTGATAGTGGGAACAAAATACCTGCATCTGCCCAATGTCTCTCTTATTTCCTCCCTCTTTTGTTATCACTCAGTCCAGGAGCAATGAGGCATAAAATAGAAAAATCCCAAAGAGTACATCTGAAGACTTCCACTCTTTTTGACCTTGTTTTCAGACCCTCTTTTCCCTTTGCTCCAAGCAAGTGATTGATTTAGGCAACTACTTTTATACCTTCTTTTCATCGATGCAGACTATCTTTCTTTCCTGTACAGAGCACACTGAATGCTCTTGATAGCTGCTATATGTTAAACCTCTTGAATGTTCACGTAACTTAACATATATCACTTCTCAAGAGCACTGATCACTATTTTGGAGGGCCATACCAGCACCAAACAGTTTGTGGCCATGTTACCTGGTTCACAAGCTCATCCATGTCATTCTGGAAAAAGAATTGTTGAGTATCTTATACACTTCATGAATCAGCTCCAACATCTAGGTAACATACAAAGAAGAATGGAAGATGATTTCTCCTTCTCCTTCTCAGTGGTGATGCTATTACTTTTCTCAAGAGGCTCCCCTATCTGCTAGGATAATGGCTCTTTTCATGAAAAGTGTTTGTATCCTGAATTTCAGGGATTCCAGATTCCTTCTCTAGCAGGTCATTCTACATATTACCCTCTGTGTGGCATTTTCAGGATGTTGGAGGATCTGCTATTGGGAAGAAGGCACAGAAATGTTTCCCTTCTATTAATCTAGTTGGAACATGCCTAAATCTCGATCCAACCAACAATTGACATGGCACTTTCAAACCTTCAAAATTATTAACATACATTATCGCACCATAATTCTTACAAGAACCAGTAAAAAGGACCAGATTAAGAAATGCGGAAGCCCCAAACTATGTCACAATCCCATAGCATTACCACAAAAAATAGCCATTAAGTATAATTTTTGTCACATCCAAACAATGATATCTGCTTAAGAGTGTTTTCATTTAAGAGTCCCTCTTAACCCAAGACCCTAAACTATAGCTTACTTAGCCTCTGCATAAATTCAGCACTGCTTGTAAGGCAAGTAAATTACAGATAATTTGTGTTAACATAGGTTATATTATATATTTCTAACTTTTTTTAGGATGGTTTCTGTGTTATAGATGTACATCTAAGATTTTAGATGTACATCATGCTGTCATCCTTTGTTGAGTGTGCACACATATCTCACTGGTGAAATGGCCCTTTATTTCGCTGAGAAAGAAATTTATTCCTCTTAAGAGTTAAAATATGAGGAAAAATAGAAATGGAAATTATGACGTATTCTCCAGATTATTGCACTCATTCTTCTAAACCTGTGTCACACCTTCCTCAGTAATTACCTACAAGAAAAGGCTAGTGCAAGTGCACCACAATATGAGTAACACAAAAGGAATACAAAAGGCAGTTCTAAAAAAACAAAGAACTCTGCAACAGGTTATAAAAGTTGTTCCAAAACCTTTTTCAAACCAAATAGAAAGATTTTTAAGTTGCTAGGAGTAAAATAATGCAACATTTTAAAGACATACAATACTGTTTTACCCTTATTAATCAAAGTCAGATCTTTTTTCTGGTCAAGCTGGTATAAAAAATCATATATAGCTTAAATGTGGTACTCAAATCTACCAGACAGTTTAAGCAGGACAAACAACAATAGTACAGTGGGCCCACAGTATCTGCTGGGGTTTGGTTCCAGGGCCGCCACCACTACCTCATGAATACCAAAATCCATGGATGTCCAAGTCATATTATATACAGTGCCATAACAAAATGGTGCCCCTTATATAAAAAAGCAAAATCAAGGTTTGCTTTATGGAAGGTTGCTTTTTTGTTTTTTGTTTTGTTTTTTGAAATATTGGAATATTTTCAAACCATAGTTGATTGAAACCATGGATGTGGAATCTGCAGATACAGGGGACTGACTGTATATAGCTGATGCCTGCCTCTGGTTGACTTTGGCCCTGAGCTATCAATAGAATGCTCTTCGCCTCTTAGGTCTCATTATGTCCAAACACTCACTTTCTCTGTGACTGCGACCCTGACCTATAAAGCTCTTCTGATTCACAAAAGTAGAATCTGGCCATTAGGAAATCACTGCCACATGTGGCCTATTAAGAACTTCCAAGGTCAGTGTTATAGCTGCATGTTCTAAATTCATACAAGTCAAGTTCACAGTGAAGTAGGCTAGTGAGGTAGACTTGAAGCAAACCCAGCTACATTTTCTTAGAAATAAAAAAATAAAAAATAAAATAAATCTCAGACAAAAGTATGACCATTTTAAATTATAAAATCAAGAAAAAGAACAGCATTCTTTGCAATTTTCAATGTATCACAGTTATATAAACATTTTAAAATTAAAACACCATTGCCTGCATCATATCAGTAGACCCAACAAGGATAGACCCATTCCATCGGTTTTTGAGTTAACATATATGTAATTCTTCTTAGTTCAGTGGCTTTACTCTAGCTGGGTACCAATAAGATTCAGACTCATAAGAAAAAATGCTACATTTTTTTAAAAAAAGCACCTTTGCTTGTAAGCTTAAGGGAGGACATTATTCTTTTTCACTGTGCTGGATACAAACATCTCCATCCTTCAATAAAAGAAGCTTTCTCTTCAGGAAGGAGTTCTTCCATCAGTGGAAGAAACTTCTCAGTTAGAGGAAACTTTTTTCTAGAGAAAAGGAACTATTCAATCAAATCAGCCATTCACTTTCTTTGCCAGCCCCAGTATACAAAGAATCTCCATTCTGTTTGACTCCAGTATGATTGGAGGAGACAGATAGGAAGATATTGCTTGGAAATGAGATTACTTTGCATTTCTTCACTCAGTGCTCCCTTTCTCTTAACCTTTATCCAATATTTCTTCACTTTTAAGGGATTTCATTGAGTTCCACATCAAATGCCATGTGATATGATGTGATGCATTTAGGCCAGTTCATATGAAATGTTTTCAAGGAACTATAGCCACTGTGTGAACCCCAGCCCTGACAACCCAATGGTGATATAAACATGGAAACCACAAATGTGCAGGCACATAATATTTAGGTTCTGTCTTGAAATGAAGACACAAAGTTAAACTTGGCAAAACTTGCACTTGTGATCATGAAGATAGACCGACCAGGAATAATGACTAGAAGATGTATGTGTGACTTACACAATGGATGCCTACAACATGGTTCTGATTTATGTTGTACAGTACGTCTCTGCATGTGCTGACCTGCCTACTTTTCGTAAATCCTAAAGCATTTATTTAGATATTTTCTTGGCCTCTTTTTACCTCAGCAGTTCTCATCATAGCATCTATATTTGTGCAATACCACATTAGAGCCAAGAGCTCACAGATCTCAACTGTGGCAATTTTGATTATTTCTGACGCTGAAAAAGGTATGGTGTGTATGAATTTTGCTCTTCCTGAATACATAAATGCCTCCCTCCCACCCTGCAGTGTTTATACAGAGAAAAATCTGACTCCATTTAGCATCTGAACTGCCCCAAAATATGCTATGGATAGTTTTGTCCTAATGTTGTGGTATCTTACACAAAATATATAGAAAGCTAGATTTGATATTTACAAGCTTCTGTTAAATTGTTTTAGCTCTCAGCTATTATTATTATTATTATTATTATTATTATTATTATTATTATTATTATTAATAATAATAATGTACAAAATCCAAGAACAAGCAGAGAGCTAAAAGAGTTAAGCCAAAGCCTTCTGTGACATATATTTTCAGACTTCAGACAGAGAAAAGAAAGCTCTAATGTTACCCCACAGAAAATATTATTTACATGTAGAAAACCAGCTTCTCTGAGAGAAAGTTCCATACAGGTGTTTATCTGACTTTTGATGGCTATGTTTTTAGTGCATATCAAATTATATTTCTCTTTGTATATATAATGAGTGTTTTCTCCTTCACTTGAAGTCTGAAATTATTTACCTCTGCAACAGGTACATTATATGGGATGGCTTATCATATGAGATGATTATTGTATTCAGCAGAATGAGAATGTATGCTTATGTTTGCATGCAAGTTTGCATATAGATACAAAGAGCAATATGCCTAAATAGCATGATTAGAAAGGCAAATATTTATAAAAGAAATGCTATGAAATGAGAAAAGAATTTGATTATGCCAGATATCTTTTTGACAGAAGAAAATCTTACTTAACCCAGCATTTATTCACATGCTTAAAATTAAGTACAATTATTTCATGTACTTAAAGGACGACACAAGCATAGTTTTGAGTTATGATATCCTGCCTTGGATGTTCCTTTAAGCAATTTATTTGGCCAGAATGGTTTGCCTTATATGTACTTTATTGGGGGAAAAGAGATGGTTCCATGGTGTTGATGATACTTTTCACCCCACTACAACTTGCTTGTTGATGGCTGAGTTTGGATAAACCGTTCCAGCTCCATAAATGATGAGCACTGGGTTCAAACACTTGTCTGTTCACTTTGAGCATTGACATTGGTGTGTAAATTCTGGCTTATTATCCATGTTACACAATTATATCAGTTTCATAGCACATCAATTGTCCTGACTCTGTCCTATGGAATCCTGGGATTTGTAGTTTTGTGAATTTTCTACTGGAGAACTCTAATGCTAATATTCATGGGAATGTACAAAAGAATTCTAAGTAGACTACAAATCCCAGGATTCGATATGATAAAGCCTTAAAATGGAATCAAAGTGCTATAATTGTTCATTGTGGTTACAGGCCTGTTTAGTTAACTGGGATTAAACCAGAATTTTACCATCTGCACCTAGTAGGTTAACCAGGAATTAGGCACAAAGGGAGGAGAATAAACAGAGAGTGTTCAGCCAATGATCATTCCTGGCTTCATAACCCATAGTTTATAAAGCCAGGATTGTCTGAACTGGCCATTGAAGACTAAACTCAACATGATGTTAAATGTATATTTGCATTTAATGTACAAGGTTTTAAATATAAAAAGCAGCTGCCAGACATACATGATAATTATTAAGATTTTAGCAGCCAAGTGGGGTGAATTTAACCCTTTTCTTCCCTACTCCAGTCCTGATAAAAACCACTCCCACCAAGTCTACTATTTGCATTGGGAGGGAGCGAATTCCTCATTATCACCAATAATCTTCCACATATCTCCCCAGCCAAGCAACTTCGTAAATATAAATGTATTTAGTGCCATGTCTAGTTTGGCTCTCAGACTGCAATTGCAGCTCATCGGTATGACAGCATATTTAATTTTTTTCATACAGAGTCACTCAGCGGGCATTATAGAAGGCTACAAAATAATTCAGAAAGATATTACTGAAATTCAGTGAAGGACATACATGTGCACTTAACTTCAACCCTCTCAAGCGTACTGTTGAGTAGAGTAAAAAAGAAGACTTGCATAAATGTTGTACTTGTCTAAATGCTTTCTCATTTCATAGGGTATATTCTAATAAGCTCTTTTCCATTATTCATCCTTAGAAGCTTTTAAAAAGTTTGCAGGAAACAGAGTGACGTTGCTGGTGAGTGCATTACATTCTTAGTTTCAGGAATGTATGTTCCTCATTAACAGTATGTTAGCAACACCTATTTTCTTGGGGTGGGGTGAGGTAGGGACAGAATCTCATTTGTCTCCAAACATTCTGCTGTAGCCTTTTGCAGGTGTCCAACTCAAGCTCACAAAGAAAAAAGATACTCGTGAGTAAGAATGTTCATCCAAGTCCATTTGCCAGATTGGACAGTATAAATGTTACAATGAATGAATATTACAATGGAGTTTATCACAGGGGACGGATCCTGTGCAGAAACTGGATTTAAAGTGAAAGCAACCGACCAAAGTGGCTTGTTTCTCACACAACATTCGGGGTTAACCCGAACAGAAAGTAGAAATAACCCGCAAAAGCGTTTTTGTTTTCACATGATGTTGGTGTCAAGGAGAAATAATGCATCATTAATCTGAATGGAAAGTCACCAAAACCCACTCCTTTTTATTTCAGGAACTTCCGAAAGTAAAAAGGAGTGAGTTTTGGTGACTTTCCATTCGCCAAATGTCACGTTATTTCTCCTTTACACAAACACCTTTGCATTTCCCCCCCAGATTTTTACATCCCATTTCTGCAGAGGATTTAAGCAATTTGCTTCTATGTGATAAACTCTAATGACAAGAAGGCTAATGAGGAAAACAGATAAAAGAAAAAGACAGTATAGAATCTCACAGGGTTGCTAGAGAACTATCATTATTGGGCAGACATGGGATTTACACTTCATGTGCTCCAGATCTCCAGTGAGTGGATCTTTTATCTCTTACAAAGATCTGCTCTGTATGCAAATCTTTTGAATAAGATGTGATGTATCAAGCACTACTTGATTCACAGTCTATGAAATACAGAGGGACTGCATGAGCTTTAGTCAATCAGACACACCAATGTGAATGTTTAGGATCAAAACTTCAATCCACTAAAACTACCTTGCAATATGCAATTTGAAGGATGCCACATATATTGTTTTAAAATTTGAATCCTTGCTTCCAGTAGATTAAGTGAGAAATATGCTACTGAGCTCAATGGGGGAAACCAATCCACTCTCATCCTCTTCCATCATTTCCAAATTTGCAGAATGTAAAACTCAGAGGTCACTGAGCAAAACAGCTGAATTGGGATAGGATAATCTATAATACCCAAACTCCCCTAAAAGATTAGCATATATAAATGTGGATTGGAGTCATACTACATGTTGGTACAGCACAATCAGAGGTCAGGATGGAGCAAATGAAGCCATAATGGATTTAATCCACACTCAGAGAAGGTTAACATAATGGTAGTTAACTCCTGTTGTAATAGAAGAGAATATGTACAGTTAATCTTCTCTAATTTGTGTCACACAGGCCACAAGATGAATGGTGAAAAGGAAAAGGGTTTTGGAGGTTTTTAAAGTCTGTGATAGCTTTTTGCTTTCTATGGTTGCTTTTTGGATAGGCAAACCAATCAGGTTTCACACAGTGGTACAATAAAAATGCACAGAAAGTTTGGTGATCTTGAAACAATGTAAAAACTCAAAAGACATGTCAATTTTTTTAATAAAAAATCACTGGGTTACCCAAATCAGATAACCAATGCTGACTCTGACCTAAGTGACAAATGTTTTGTAAAACTGATTTATGTCAAATGCTAGTTAGAAAGATTATAAAATCCAGCTTAGATTTAAACAACAGGAGCTCAATTGCTCGGCAGCTTTGGTGGTCTTACAGTGTGAGGTACCTCAAGTCCTGTGTGCAGAGTCACCTGAAAAAGTAAAAGTAACAAAGAAACAGGATTTTAGCACCAAAAATAAGATGCAAATGGAGAACCACCTCTAGCTAGATAACAGTCCTGGTAGCACTAGAAACTTGTTAATGTGGGCAGAGATCCCTAAATCTCAGCTGGTAGGAAGAAGAGGTTAAAATATCTCAATGCTTGTGTACTGGGATGTTTGTAATTGGAGATAAGAGAAGATGTATACAAATGTAAGTGTTTTTATACCTGCATATGTCTTTTTTTCATATTCCCTTTTGGTCATTGCAAAGGTTGGCATTCTTTTCCACTAGCCATGATAATCAAACAATACACCCTCTCAGATCCACATTTGGTTGTGATAGCTTTCTTGGACCACCATGGCTGGTGGAGAACCCTGGGGATCAGAGAAGCATCTGGCTACACTCCATAGCCAAACACAAACTAATGATATCATCCACCAAGACTCCAAATCCCCAGGGTTCTCCACCAGCCAAACCTTCAACCCCCAAGAGAGATACACCAGTCAGAGAATGGCCATTCAAGAGGGCAGTCACAGCAAAACTGTGAGTCCTGTGAGTGAGCAGTAAAAACTCTTCCTGATCCCATGTTCAGTCATCTGAATTCAGGGAGAGAAAACAAAACCCCATATAGGATATATAAAGAGTGACAGGTAGAACTTGAGCAGCCTCCTTTATCCAACAATAAGATTGTCTTTCTCCAAAATGTAAAGTTTTATGAGTCATGTCGGAGTATATCAATGTTGCCACCAGCAAAGACACCACTCTAATTTATCTGACTGCCCTATCTTCTAGAGGTTAATTGGGCTCTTTGAGTAAATGAAATTGAACAATGGATGTCTGCTATTCTCTTATTTCTTATCTCATTTTTCTTACATATACAACTCCTGAGATCCTTAAAGAAAATAATTTTACCTGCACATTTCGGTTGAGGCTTAATGCAGGCATGAAGACACCTTCCACATTTTCGAATGCTGAAGGGCCCTGCTGTTGGCCATTGATATAAAATGTCAGGGTGTGCTTGTTGAGGTCCAGAAGAACACCTACAGTTGCACCTTTAGAAACACCGCCTTCTGTCCTAAGAATCAAAAAGGTAATAACATCTATGTCAGTTACATCGATTTGAGTTGCACAGAGCAGCAATACCTTTATCCAACCAACTCCCAAGTGTAAAATACATCATGTGAGCTTTCAAACTTTCACTGTCTTCTTCATCAGGAAAAGATTTTAAAATTATAAAGAAGAAAGGTGATGATGTTAGAGTCACAGTCATATATTGGATTTTGTTGTATTTTGTTGCATAGCCAACACAACTATCCCAAATATGTTTCCATTAATTTGTGCTGTATTATTCTTTTCCCACTGTAGAAATCTCGTACAAAATGACAAGAAAAAAATATTTGTTAGAACCAATTGTGACACAGGTATGGGCCCACACTGGAAACATAAGCATGTATCCTATGTTTGAAACTAGTAGATTCAAAGATTTTAAAAAATGACAAACCTTGATTTTCCAGTGTTAAGTATGACACCACTTGGGTTTATCATTGGTGCCTGGTGCTTGGATTTAATGCCCACATTAAAATGTAATGCAAACATGCAGAATGTCAGATTAGATTTTATCAATTTTTCAGTGCTCAATATGGTTCGCATCGCCTGAGTAAGTGAATTATATATAAAGAAGAATGTTCTTTTATCTCCAGAATCTTCCAACTTGAGGATGATGCAGACATTCAGAGAATGAGCCATGCATGTGAGGCAAATGCTATGGATCATTAAACTCAAGTGCAGCAACATCCCAGTAAGCTCCTTCTCTTTGCAAAGCACACTTAATATGGAAAACTTTGGATCAAAAAGGAACAGAGAGGCAAGCACCAATTACCACTCCCCTATCAGCCATTTCCCCCCAGGAACTTTCTCTCAGCAGCTTGAACCTGTTCTGTTTCAACCAGTGAGTCCTGTCACAATGAAACTGTCACTGGACACTGAGATAGCCATGTTACAGGCTCTCACTGTGGCTCTGGATCATATGTGCTTCTAAAATGACCTGACTGGCCATTATGCAAAACTAATTATTAAATGACATAGCAACATATAGGGCAAGAGATTGACTTACAGTGTATCAATGTTCGTTATTTTTTTACAGGTTAAAGAGACAGAAGCAGCTGTTTAAATGACAAGGTCCAACTATGATTATGGATTCAGCTACTACATGCAAGACTGAATTGACATTAATGCACATCTCCCTCTGGGGAATTAATCTAACCCAACAGTATGGTATAAAAAAGCAACGAGGCAGAAATCCACTGAAAATGTGCTTTGACCAGAGGCACTTACACTTCGTTAATGTCACTGGAGTTTTGCAACTGAATTTCTATCTAACATGCAAGGCATAATTTTGGCATCAGTTTCAAAGAAGTCTATAACAAATGTAAAAAACAAAACTATGTTCTCAGCAATACAATTGTAAGAAACTTACAGTTTCTTAATCCCTTAGAGCTATAATCTTTGCATCTCTACATGCAAAATACAATACAAAACAAAAAAATCCTATAGGGATTTTATAACCTGTTAACCTCGACAACAGTGGAAGCCTTATAAAATATTCCACTGTTAATCTACAGAGGAGATTACTTGGATTACTAAATGGAACAAGTTTCTCACAAAGAAAGACTTCTTCCTTATTAGAAATTAGTGCAGTGCAGCAGTCTGCAGGTTCTGACTAAGGTCCAAAACACACTGCAGAAATCATCCAGTTTGCTACTGCTTCAACTGCCCTGGCTGAATGCTATGGGATTCTGGGAATTGTAATTTGTTCTGGCATCAGAGCTCTCTGACAGAGAAGGCTAAATGTCTCTCAAAACTACAGTTTCCAGAATTCCCTAACATTGAACCAGGGCAGTTAAAGCAGTCACAAACTGGATGATTTCTGCAGTGTTTTGGACCTAAGGAGCAAAGACACTAATGGCTCAGAGAACAAACTATGGCCTGAAACACATGGGCCAAAAGAAGCAGCTTCTGGCCATGTTGGAGGCACGCCGTTTATACAACACATGTCTCCAACATGGATGAAAGTCATGCCAAAGCTGTGCTCTGGTCCTTCTGATTGGAGCAAAAAGGAGACAGGATAATCCAACTTCTGGTGGTATGGCTTGGGTCCAGCGACAGTGGCCCGCTTTTGGAGTGGGCCATGCAGTTGCTGTTGACCCAATCTGCTTGTGGCTGGAGTGGCCTCGGGCAATGCTTTCCCAGCTGTCTGCTTTGCCCCCTGCCTTTATTACATGAACTCCATTCTAAAACAGGAAAGTTACTGAGGGAGCTACATCTTCAGCATGGTCTTGGAGAAGACTGGGGGTAAGAAGAGGAGTGGAAATATCTCTGAGAGTATCAGTTTACATCACAGAGGAGTCAGGGTAGATAGACAGGGAGGGAGATCATTGCAGGGCACTCAGACTATCTAACACTGCTGCCTAGTCTGAGGCATTAGCTCTTTCAGTGCAGAGCATTGTTGCACTTCCAACATTCCTTTGGCAGGGCCATTCTTTAGTGAAAGAACTGGCATCAGTGGCATCACTGCCCTGGAAAATTTAATTGCAATTCTCTGAATCCCCAACCCAGCACCTGACCAGGGGATACTTGGGACCCTGACCCTGTGCACTTAGGAATAGAGCTGACAGGGGGGAAAGCAAAGCAAGTGTAAGTGGGTAGGAGCCTTCTGTGGCTAAGAGGTAAAAATAACCTTAGGCTTTGAAAGGATCTCCCGTCACACCCACTTTCCCCACAAATTATATAATTGTATGAAGAGCCATATGAAGATGAACCCCAAATTCTTAAAAGGAACAGAAGATATTACAATTGACCTGCTGCAATCCACATTGACAGAGTCAACTCTAGTGCTAACCAACATATGTCAACAGATATGGAAAACAAAATGATGGCCAACAGATTGCAAGTGATCAATATACATCCACATTCACAAAAAGGGAGACATAAGAGACTGCAGCAACTATAGGACCATAGCACTGATCTCCAACGCAAGCAAAATTCTGCTCAAAATTCTGCAACATAGATTCCAACAATACATGGAGAGAGAAATCTCAGAGGTCAAGTGGAGTTCAGGAAAGGAAGAGGCACTAGGGACCACATTGCAAACATACGATGGCTAATCAAGTGCACCAGGGAGTTCCAAAAGAAAACCAGCACGTGCTTTATAGATTATAGCAAAGCCTTTGACTGCATAGACCATGAAAAGCTATGGAATGCCCTTAAAGACATGGAAGTGCCAAAACTTCTGATAGTCCTAATGAGGAATCTGTACTCAGGAAAAAAGGCTACTGTCAAAACAGAACACAGAGAAACAGAATGGTTCCCAATTAGCAAAGCAGTCAGACAAGGCTGCATCCTGTCACCCTACCTATTCAATTTATATGCCAAACATATTATAAGGAAAGCAGGCTTGGATACAGAAGAAGGAGGAGTGAAAATAAGAGGAAGGAATATCAACAATCTAAGATATGCAGATGACACCATAGTACTAGCAGAAAACCTCAAAGACCTAGAACAGCTACTAAGAAAGATCAAGGAAGAAAGTGCAAAGGCAGGCTTACTGTTGAACATCAAGAAAATAAAAATAATGACCACTGAGAGCCTTCACAAGTTCAACCTAGACAATGAAGAAATAAAAATAGTTAAAGA
>CM034701.1:326503158-326518701 GCA_020142125.1 Phrynosoma platyrhinos
TTTGAGATGTGGTGCTGGAGAAGAGTGCTGAGAATCCCACGGACAGCCAAAAGGACCAACAAATGAGTCCTAGAACAGATCAAGCCGGAAACCTCCCTGGAAGCCAAAATGACCAAACTGAGACTGTCGTAGTTTGGAGACATCATGAGAAGGGGGGACTCATTGGAAAAGACAATAATGCTGGGAAAGGTGGAGGGAAGGAGGAATAGAGAAAGGCCACATGCCAGATGGATGGACTCTATTAAGGAGATCACAGATTTGGAGCTGCAGGATTTAAGCAGAGCAGTGGAGGACAGGGGGTCTTGGAGATGTCTCATCCACTGGGTTGCCATGAGTCAAGATTGACTCAAGAGCAGTTAACAACAACAACAAAACAAATAGCATAAATGGAACTTCTTTTCTAGACCAGATCTCTACAGCTGTATCTACACTGCAGAATTAATGCAGTTTGACAACACTTTAACTGCCATGGCTCAATGCTATGGAATTCTAGGAATTGTAGTTTTGTGAGACATTTAGCCTTCTCTGTCAGTGAGCTATGGTGCTACAACAAATCACAAATCCCAGGATTCCACAGCATTGGAACCCTGGCAGTTAAAGTGGTGTCACCTGATTATTTCTGCAGTGCAGATGCAACCCAGGATTCCACAAACAGTCTAGATGTCTAAATTGACTTGAGTAAAATTGCCATAGTAGAAGACAGCAGACAAATAATAAGAAATGTTGCTAAGCAAACAAAAATTGTTGATTGCCAAAAGCAAAATCACAGTAGTACTACTAAAGTATTCAATTTGCTTCTTTTTGACTTCTATTCTGTGATAACCTGTGATTTATCCTGTGTAAAGTGTGCAAGTGCATATCTGCACTTTGTATTTTTTGTATTTTTATTGTATATTTCAATGACAAATAATCTGAATCATATGCATTTTAATGAAAAATACTTTGAATCAAAATTGAAGATAAAGAAAATAAATCTTTCCTTTGGGCAATCTTCATAACTTAGCTTCCCTTAAGCCCTTATACTATTTTACAAAACAGATTATGTGTCTCAAACCAAATATGTTTGAGGACGCATTTAAAAAATGGGTTTCCAGGACACTGAATGTACACACTGCATCATCTTGCCAGAAGCAAAATGGCCTGAATCCTGCATAGACTGTGCTTCCTATTACAGAAAAAGCAGTCCAACACATTTGGAGGGCAACAGGTTAGGGAAAGCTAGGCTATGAGAAAGCGTTCTAAATTTAGTAACCATTAACATTATTTCTGCTCTAAATCTAACCAGATTTTTTTTAAAAGGGCAGAGATTAGTGCTTTTGATTTTATTGGTTTGAGGGAAATATGATTATCAGCTCATTTTAAAAAATATTCCAAGAGAGTGAGGAAATGGAAACATTTAAACTGATTCTAGTCATTTTTGAGTAGCCCATTATCCATTTTTCCCAGGAAACGCAAGCTAGTAAGAATTATTTTCATCATCCATACTAAACTACTATGATTACTACTTTATTATTATTATTATTACCCACCTCTCCCCATGGATCGAGGCAGAGCACAAGAAAAGATTAACAAATACACAGTATTGGTTGTGTATTACAACTACCCCTGGATATATAACATCAGTTAAAAACACACATCAATTTAAAAGGACAAAATCCACATTAAAAATTCACAATTTAAAAATAATCTGATTTAAAAATCCTCACAAATTTGTTATCTGTGATTTTGCTTTCCAAAGATAAAATCTAATGTTGCAACTTCTATGCAATAGTTTCATCTTTTCTAGTAAATCCCCAGAGATTCAGGATAGTTGCATGGCTGTAAAAGAAATAGGGAACCCAGATTGTGTCTCTCCCACCAGACTGAAAAAAACCATCTTTGTTTACCCCCACACAGTCATGTTGTCCACTTTGGAACATAATGTCACCTTCCATAGCAGCAATTCTGGGGAGGTAGGAACTTATAGGTTCCTATGCCTGATCCCTCATTGGGATTGGTAAAGAAACCAGTGAGCTCTTTAGTCCTACTATTCTTAGAGTGTCAGATTGCAAGTCAGGACTCTTTTGTTTTATTGACTGTATATCAACTATTCTGGGAATAGGATAAAAACAAATACACTTTTAAAAGCCCTGTGATTTATTTAACAGAGAGGGTAAAGAGTGGAGAAAGGAAAAACAAATGTTCAGATGGGTAGACAACTTAAAACCAATCTCTAAATAATAAAAGAGAGATAGTGGAGTCTAATAATTATATGATGCACAGACCCTCACTGATAGTTCTTCAGCAAATGTTGAAACTGGAAGGACAGAATGCTACTGCTTCTTTCTTTTCCAGTCTCTTCTTTACCTCCACAGAACCTTTGTTCCCCTTCTTCGTCTCCTTTCCTCCCCTTACAGTCTCCCCAAACACTTTCTTCATGATGTCTTGTCTTCTTACTCCTCACAGTCACCTTTGAGTCAGAGCTTGGAAGTAACATGTTACAAATAATGGGGAGAATCTTTTGGGGGCCTTAGCTCTTTATAAGTGAATTTATGTCAGTGGGAATTAGGATTGCGCAGTAGAGGGCTGCTGTTACTTTATTTCACAGCAGAGCTGGTAAAGTGTCCAATGTGCATCAGGCGATACTGCTGGTGTCCTGTTTCGGACCTTCACAATTAAATAAAGGGGTTTCTTAGTATATCTGTGACATAGATATATATACGTAAAGGTATGCAATGTAACAGGTCCTATAAGATTCCAGCGAGTATGTTACTTTTCTGGGACAAAAAGTGAACAGTGTTATTTTCAAAAAGTAATGTAACAACCTATAACATTATTTTTTATTGTTCTTTTCTTGCTGTAACAAATAGCATCATATATTACTTTCAAAGAAGGAGGAAGGGAGCAAAGTTCATACCCAGGACTGCATGCCTCCTCCCTTCAGATCCCCCTAGAGACCATCCCCTTTTCACCCTGCCAAGGATGAATTATAATTTTCACATATTGCTGAAAATGCCAAAAAACGAATAAATTGGAAGTAGTCAGAAATTCATTCCCAGCTGCCAAAAAAACACAACAACAACCTAGGTTTTTGTTTTTAAAAAGAGTAATAAACAATGAAATGGGTCCCTGCAACTTATTTAAAAGGCAAAATGTGTTTCAACTGAGGAAAAGAGTCTGGACACTGAGTTATGGGTTATGTGAGATGGCCACAACTTGAATGCATCAAATACAAATCAAGATCATTTAAATACAATTACCCCCTTTAGGCAACAACATAGGGGTAGAGGACACCAGGTTCCATGGTTTCCAGACCAACACATACCCAAGCCTGGGTTGTCAGAAGAAATGCACCCTGCAGATGGCCAGCCTGCAGGTTAGATCCCTCTCCACTAACTGTTCAGCAGCCCCAGGGCTTCCCTTCTCTAAATTTAACTCAATTTAACCAGTTTAACTTTACTGTCCCCTCTCCCCTTTTATATCCACCAGTTTTGACAGAGCAATGCAAGAAATCTGCCCATGAGCAGCAATGAAAAGATGAATAGCGTTGATCCAGGTCCAACATGAAGTGAGAGAAAGCATCAGGGAAGGTAAAAAAACAAAAACATGCCACAGTAGCATGGAAAAAAATCATTCCTGGCCCTAGAAAGCAACCAACCATAGGTCGGAGATTCACAAGGGAATGTGGTGGTACCAAGGGTAGGAGGGTGGGTTGCACTGACTGTCTAGACAAAAACAGCCAGCCAAGCAATCTGCAGGCCTATATATAGGCCTGCTGGATATGCCCCCTAAATATCACAAGGTTTGAAGTCTTGTGAGATTTCACAGAAGATCTTGAATGAATCTTAGCCATCACAAGACTTCGTCCCAGGCTGACCTTTAATAGCCACTTGGCTAGGCATAGAAGCAGTGGTTCTGGCCTTGGGCATTGGCACAACATACCCCCCCTACATGAAGGGGGTAAGTCTTCCTGGAGGTTTGCAGGAAAACCAATTTACTTTCTTTTTGGCAAAAAAAAAAGGTGTGATTTGGGGATTCTGGAGAGATCATTGGCTGCAAACACAGCTTTGGCAAACTGCCACATTTCCCTACTCATGTAAGAACAAAAAAATGTGGTGTGGAGAAAAATGAGCAACATTAGCAAGTTACTTTTTAAAAAGCAATGCACAACAAATTACTTTTAATTTGTTACTTTAAAAACTAACATTCCTAGGTCTGATCACATCCTCTCTCTTCTTCTTTTTCAGATCAGCCCTTTTACCCACAGCTCATCTGGGTGAAAAAGCACTGCAAATGCTAAGCATTTAATTAGAGGGGTGCACTGCACAGGGCTACACAAGTATAACTGAGTTGTATAGTCTCCCCATGTTTTTTCAAACAGACATAGGTAAACAGAGATAATCCTTTAATGAACAATAAATGAAGAGGATCAGTTAATGGCAAACCAGGTGAGATACCAGCACCCAGCCAAGCTCACTACCTACATTATTAGTTGGGTTGATGTGATGGGAGACAGGCTGCTTGGAAGTAACTTAGGTGAGGGAAGGTGTAATACACTCCATTTGTATGCTCTTTGTTCTAAAAAATAGCCCGCCCTCCATATCTTGACTTATACGTTAGTGGGGACGATCTCAGTTAATGTCACTTCTAGTTTGGCCTATAGCTGTCGTATCAACAGACGTCAACAGAACTTCACAGCAGTAAGCCGCTAATTAAAAAGAGAAGCTGGCAGTGACAAGAATTTCTGGCACGTTCTTGAAATGATGAAAGAGAGCATTCACTGAAGGCCTTCTTAATTACATGGTTCTTTGGGAAGGAAAGAGGATTGCACCTAAGCATGAGAGGAGCGTATGGAATGCTTACCGATTGGTGTGAGAATTGCAGTGCATGAACCAGCTGCGATTGTTATCGACGTACATAGCCCATGCCTTGTCATCTTTGCCCAGCATCATGTCCTTGACAACATTAATTCTAGCAATTCCAAAGGCTGGGTCTGGATGGTTATCATAACGATCTACATGCAATTCCCAGTAGTGGACTCCCTTTGAGAAAGCAGCTGTGCCCAGAACAACACGGTCATCGTAGCTACTGCAAGAAGCTGTCTGGTTGTCATTTGAAAGGACTATGTCCCTGTGGGCTGAGCAGGGATCAAATGTAAACCAGGCCACTAAAGAAAAAGAAAGGAGGTGTTAAAAGGATGCAAAAACAGAGACAGGTCTGCTATGTTCCCTCTAGGAAACCTAGCATTATATTAGTAGAATTCAAAGACATAGCCATGTTAGAATCAGTATGCAAAGGGATCTTGTAGAAATCCATGAAAGGGTTCCTCATACAGCTGAGGAAGTAGACTCAAGTCTATAAAAGCTCATGCTACCAGCTTCTTTCTGTTTGTCTCAAAGGTGGTACAAGAGCCTTTAGTATTATATTAGTAAGTGAAGAAAACTAGTTAATATCTAGTTGCCTTGAGTTTCATGAAAGATGAGATATAAATATACTCAATACATAAATCTCTTTTAAATTCTATTTATATCACTACCTGAAAGCTAAACATATTGTCCTAACGTTTTATAGAATCTAAGATCTTTCACAATCAGCCTGTCCAAGAGAAATAGCATAGTCTGATCACCTTAAGTATCTTTTTTCAAGTATTAAGAAGAATATTATTGCATACCTACTGTCAATGTGTGGTAAAGTGGATGACAGTATGCATGGCAAAATGGTTGCTTGTAAGGGTTCAGTAATTTAATCCATATTGAAATTATTAATTTCTATTAATTATTCTCTTGCCTGGTGGTGTATCTACCAAAAATGGGGAATGTGCACCATTGTCTCCCACCTGGAGATGGCCCACAAAAACTGGAGGCTCAGGCCAGGCCCTGAGTTCTGGCAACCTTTAATAGAATATATTATTCTATTCCCAGCAACTAGATTTGTAGCATGATACTCAACTTCCAAGTTGCATTACATAAATCATGAACATTATTTTCACCTCACAGTCTCATGCTGTTCATACTGGAAATTTAGTTATAAATTATCCTTTAGCTCTTGCTTCTTTGGGGGAAATACTGTAGTTTATTAGTGGATGGATTTATTATAGGCTTTATTCTCTACATGCTTTTAAAGAAAGGATCTTTGGGAAAAATTATTTTTCCTGACATAGTTTAGCAACATTAATAAAAAAGAGAGAATAAGATTAACATAAATTTTATTATTCATGAAAGTTAAGTATCATTAATCAAGATTAATTTCTTTGGTTCCCTATATGGGTAGCAAATGTAATTACATACAAGTGAGGCATAAATTAGCATTCATATTTTATAAGACAATGCTAGGAAATTATTTTCATAAAAGAAAAAAATGTAATTATGCTCTGGAATTCATCATGGGTATAAAATGGGGCAGGAAGGAGGGGGCACTAGAAAACCAATGGATCTCTCTCTCAATGACCCACTTATGTTTCTGATTTCAGATCTCTTTATAAGGAGATGAAATGAGTCTCGGGGTTATTTCATTCTCTGTAAGCATCCATTCTTTAACCAGAAAACATAAAAATCCACATCCCAGTTTGTGCCAGAAATAATCCTATCAAACAGAATTTATAGATAGAGCAAATGATTTTATTCAGACATTAGCCTCATTTTTGGGAGAAGCTGCCTCAGATTTTTAAGTACCAATCCTACACAGTGCACTGTACAATTTCCAGTTGCACAAACTTCACAGTTTTTCTGAGGTTAGAAGACATACACTTTCCTAAACCCATTTGATGTCTTGCAAAATATTAAGAACTGGAATCGCAGACTTATAAAGTACAATAGTTAACTAATTTTACTAATTGAAATGTGTATTAAAAAAATGAATGCATTCCATTAATTTCTAAAAATTGTATCGTTTCCTCTGATACAAAACAGCATGTTCTCTATGCCAAGTACATTTTTTATTTTCACCAGTGAAACTTCTGACTATTATAAGATACTAAAATTATTCTATATTGACATTTAAATTATTTTAAATTACTTTTATGTTGTGTTAACAGTAACAGAGACTTGCAGGGCTGACCCTTTCATGGGTTGCAAGAGATCAGCAGGCAGACTTTTCAGGGTGGTCTCCTATCTTGCCTCAAGATATTTGGACTTTGGCTACACCCTACAGAGCTATCCCAACTGTGATGGAGGCAGCACTACTTTCAATAGAGCGGTTAGTATTTATACTGGCAAGCTTTTTGTGGTTTTGATGATAAGTTTAATTCTACTGGAAGGAAATTAATAGGGAAGTGGTGATTAGAAAAAGAACTGAACCCCCCCCCCCCCCCCGCCCCGGTAATCCATTCAGAGAGAGATCAGAAAGAAAAATCCTAATTTAGGCTGGTCTAAATTATTGCAAAAAAGCGAGATCTCTTTCTACAGAAAGCCATATTTATTACTAGTCAAGATTTCCAGAATGGTGTTTTTGAATCCATGTGGAGCTCTAGACAAAGCCATAGACAATTGGTAGTCATGGATATCTTCTGTGTCTTTGCTCACTATTGGGTCTAGAAACCTGGATGGGCATACATGTCTTCTTTTTTAAAGGTATAATATTCCAAAAATCTTACTTTTCTAGACTAAAGACCCTGTGCTTCCCATCCCATTGAGCCAAAGAAGAAGAAGAAGAAGAAAAGAGAGAGAGAAATGCCCTTTAATCACTGAAATATATGCTATATTTTTTTAAAAAAAACAGCATCTAAGTAAGAATAAAATGTTTCTGTTTGTGCTGGGAATTGCCTTAGGATGCTCCATGAAAAAGGGAACACTGTGATCATTTAAAAAAGAAAAACACTGAGAACTATAGCAACAGTCAGAACCACCAACAGAAACATCACCTCCGTTGGCTCACCTTGACTATAAAAAATCCTTTGGCTGGCTTTCATTAGTGCAAGTGTGCTGATAACCTTTATGCAAACATGTGACTGCCTCACCAAAGTAAGGACAACAACAACTAATATTTCTGGAGAAGGAGCAGGAAGAAAATAAAGAGCATAAGGACTGGAATCTCCATATCAATAGGAGAAAAAAATGGAAGATACTTGTATTTATCTGACTATCTTTTTATCACCCCCTACTGGTTCTGGTTGCTTGTTACAGGTATTGGTGCTCAACCTCTAACAACAGTAAACCAACCTAGAGCCTTATCACATTAGAAAAGAAAGACGAAACAGAGCAGGAGAGTACCAGCTTTCTCCCTATCTCTCCATATGAATTTGGAGCACTTCTATTCTCCTTCCAGAGGGAGATGGTTGTAAAATGTGCCTTTTGTCAAGTGGATTTTTCCAGTGTGACAAAAGGCATGCTTTTACTGCCATCCCCTTCGAGAAGAGAACAGAAGTGCTACAGCATCACACCGAAAGGCCCGTAACCCTCCTGCTCTCTTTTGCCTTTCTTTTCTAATGCAATGAGAAAGGAGGGAAATAAAACCTTCACTTGTTTGTTCTTGTTTTCCTTTTGAAGACTGAAAAAAGAATGTCATTAGACAGAAAATTCTGTTATTAACTGATTTATTCCTGGAACAATAAGCCCTGGTAGAATAATGGTTAAATGCCTGTACTGCAGCCACTCACAACCATAGGGTTATGAGTAGCTGCAGTACAGGCATTTAACCACTGCACTAACACAAGGTTGTGAGTTCAATCCTGCAGAGCTCCAAGGTCCACTCAGTCGTCCATCCTTTTGTAGGTCAGTAAAATGAGTACCTAGTTTGTCGGGGGCAATTGACTTACACATTGTAAATAGCTTAGAGCAGGGGTAGGCAACCTTTCCCCTTTAAGGGCCGAGGGACTTCAGCTCCCAGAAACCTCAGCCATGTTGGCCAATAGTCCCATGTTGGCCAATAGCTCCTGGGATTCTGGGAGCTGAAGTCCCTCGGCCCTTAAAGGGGAAAGGTTGCCTACCCCTGGCTTAGAGAGTGCTAGTTCACTGATAAGCAGTATAGAAATGTAAGCTGCTATTACTATTGCTATTGCTATAACAATTCTTCTGATCACTGATCTTTTCTTACCTTCCTTTCTAGCTCAGATCTCTACAGCTGCACATACACTGCAAAATTGATGCAGTAATACCGTTGTAACTGCTATGGCTCAATGCTGTAGAATTCTGAGATTTGTAGGTTTGTGAGATATTTAGCCTTCTCTATCAGAGAGCTCTGGTGCCACAACAAACTACAAATTCTAGGACCCCACAGGATGAGCCATGACAGTTAAAGCTGTATCAAACTACATTAATTCTGCAGTGTGGCAGCAACCTGTGCATCTTGGCTCCCTTTTACTTCCTGTATCCCCAAAAGAGATTGTTTGGATGGGAACTGCAGTACTATCTATAACAGCACTACACTACAGGTTTCAATGCATACATTTCCTGTACTACTTGCATCATACCAGTTGGAGACACATCAAGACCTAGCAGCTCATCTGGGTTTTGTTTCCCCAGGTTCTGTTCTAGCAGAATCTAGAAGGCTCAGTAGATTTCATGTATAATAACATTTTATAAAGAGGCTTATAGATTTAAAAAATTACTCACCATCAGAAGTCTGTAAAACAACTGTCTTGCTGTAAGGGCCCACTCCTGATGAATTAAAGGCTTTCACTCTTGCATTGTAGGTACTATTGAAATGAAGGCCATCAATAGTGCATAGGGTCTCCTTTCCAACATACACCTCCTAAACAACAAAAGGCAAGAACAGAGCTGATCCAGTCCCTTTAAACCAGATGACACCATACTATTACCAGAAAACAACAATGACTTGGAACAACTGCTGGAGAAAATCAAAGAAGAAAGTTCTAAGGCAGGCTTACTGTTGAACATTAAGAAAACAAGAATAATGACCACAGAGGATTTGCATAAATTCTATCTGGATGACAAGGAAATTGAAATAGTTAAAGATTTCCTATAGCTTGGATAAATTAATGATCAGAATGGAGACTGTAGTCAAGAAATTAGAAGCCTAGGATTGGGGAGGGCAGCTATGAAAGAGCTGCACAAGAACCTTAAGTGCAAAGTTCTAAGACTGAACACTAAAGTTAGGATAATCTACACCACAGTATTTCCCATCACAATGTATGGATGTGAAGAAAGCTGACGGAAATAAGATCAACTCATTTGAAATGTGGTGACAGAGAAGAGTGCTGAGAATACAGTGGATAGCCAAAAAGATAAACAAATAGGCCATAGAACAGATGAATCCTGAGCTCTCCCTGGAAGCCAAGATGACTAAGCTGAGTCTATTGTACTTCAGCCACAGCTGCATGATGAAAAGACATGATTCACTAGGAAAGACAATAATACTAGGAGAGTTCAGGAGCAGATCTGGCTATGGTGACACATACCTTGATTACACCCCATTTGCACTACTGTAACACACTCTATGTTGGACTGCCTTTGAAAACTGTTCTGAAACCTCAGCAGGTCCAAAATATTGCAGTCAGAATGCTGACTGGGGCCAGTTATAGGGAGCATAGAACCCTCTTATTAAAACAGCATGGCTGGCTTCTGGTTCATTTCCAGGCATAATACAAATGTTGATCATAACCTAAGCCCTATACAGCTTAGGTCCAGACAATCTGAAAGACCATATCTCCCCATATCAACCTGCAAGGGTCCTAATACCTACAGGAGAAGGCTTTCTTTTGGTCCTGCCATCATCACAGGCTCATTTGGTGAGGAAACAAGAGAGATCCTTCTCAGTGGCTGCTCTCACACTCTCCCTTTCATGAGAGACTACGGTGGCCCCCTCCTTAGTTGCCTTTCACTTATAGGCAAAGGCATTTTTATTCAAGCAGGCTTTTAATACACAGCTGTTGTCAGGAAGGCTTTAATATGGAGTGTGTGGTTTATTTATGTTTTTAACTTGTGAATGTTTTAAGTAATTTTATATGGTTTTAGCAAGATGGTTTTAATTGTTTTACAATTTTTATTATAAAGGTTTAAAAACTATTTTATCTTTGAACTACCTTGGGTCTTTTCCTGGAGAAAGATGGCCTATAAAATGAATGAATGAATGAATGAATGAATGAGAGGAAGACTGCATACCAGATGGATAGACTGTCTCAAGGAGGCCACAGGACCTGAGCAGGGAAGTTCAGGCTTCAGGGATAGGCAACCTTTCCCCTTTAAGGGCCGAGGGACTTCAGCTCCCAGAATCCCAGGAGCTATTGGCCAACATGGGACTATTGGCCAACATGGCTGACGCTTCTGGAGCTGAAGTCCCTCGGCCCTTAAGGGGGAAAGGTTGCCTACCCCTGGGCTAGGGGAATAGGTCTCATTCAGAGGGTCACCATGAGTCCAAGACAACTCAAGAGCAGTTATAACAGTAACAACAACAAAACCAGACCTTTAAATGTAAACGCTGTGCAGTTTCTTGTTGCTGAAAAATTGTTACAATAAAACTCTGCAGCATCAAGACCAAGCAGGGATAATTAATAGTTTTAAAAGCCATGTTTCAGATGAAGAAAAGCCTATAAAGATATACTGTAGCTCCATTCCTTCTCCCCCAGGAACAGTTTGACTCAATACATTTTCAGTTCATCACTTAGAACAAATTATACAAGCATTTTGTCTAAGAATGGAATTTATCACATTGGCATTGCTCCCTCAATAGATGTGGGATGTAACTTTAAGAAAGCAGATCTTATCACATTTTCCTGTCACCAGGGAGTATGCAGCCCATATGCAAGCTGGGCTTCTCTGGGGTCCTCTTGCATCTTTTCAAGAATGGGATTTTCCTATTTCTTGAAAAGATGCAGCAGAAGCCTGGCTTGCATACAAACTACATACTCCCTGGCAATGGGGAAATATGATAAAATCCGCCTTCTTAAAATTATATCCCACGTCTATCACAGGAGCAAAGCCAATGTGATAAACTCCAATGCCACACATAAATGGAGGAGGAACAGAGGTCTCACTCGAAATTGTCCGCCATCTCCATCATCAAGTTCCAAGATGTAACCTTCCACTGGGTTGTGGCTGAATGGTGGCATCCTCCAGGCTAGGGTCACACTGTTGTTTCGGGTGCAGCACTTCTCCAGCTGCAGGAGTGGGACGGGTGGCACTGAAAGCGGAACTAAGTACAGATTAGTGCAACTCTGCCCTTACCTGTCAGGCTATGCATGTAAGCATAAAGCTCCCTTGGCAACGTGATGTAGCCCAAATCACAGATGTGGCTTTCTTAACATTTACTTCCTTGTACCTAAAAAAATATTGAGAGCCCATCTCTGATAATACAATGAGCAATGAATGTCCAACAATGCTGTCATATGATCACTTCACTGCATTAGTTCATGATCCTTATCCTCTTCCCTCAAATCTATTTCTTTGAGACAGAATGATCAGCCACTGTCTGAGCAGATAATAATGCAAATAGACAGCAGCTTCATCCTACATTCAGCAACCATGGTTTGTTCTGTTCCACATCTCAGTGAACTGGTTCTAAATGTTAATGATAGTCATCAGCCACCCATAGTCAAGACACAGTTGGTTAGCTTATTTACTTGTTAGTTACATTTATATAGCATTTTTCCCCACAGTGAACACAAGAGAGAATACATCCCTTCTTCTTCACCACATTATTATCACAACAACCCTCACACAGAGAGTAACTAGACTAAAAGTTACCCAGTGAGTTTCATGGCTCAGTGGTAATTAGAACTGGGATTTCCCAAGTCCCAGTCCAAAACTCTAATTATTGCACGACATAAATCTTTTTATTTGAGTTGTACACTCTTTTATTAAAGGCAACTTTGATTTTACTCATTGAACAAATATATGATGCATTGCTTGATCCTTGAGGGTTAAACTGTTAAACAGATTTCACTTATACAGTGCCTTGAGATAAAGTGTGTGATTAATTATTATTCTTAGCATTAGTCTTATTCTGCACACTGTATCAAATATATAGTGTGCAGTTTGATTATTCTAGAAAATTTCTGCAAAAGTACTGTGAGAGAATCCTGACATGTTGCAGAACGAGCTGCCTTGATCTTTGAATCAGAGCAGTCATATGCACTACATGAGGGGAGCCCCTGAGCATAGAAATGTCAGGTGACAAACTAGAAGAGCAAATGGAAAAGACAGCAATGTTTGCAAAAAAAAAATGTGCTTGGTCTAGAACCTTGCAATAAGTGGAATTTCATCAAAACTAGATTATTATTTTTTTATCTATGGGAACCACTGATCATCATAGCTTTACATTTCTGCAATAGTACTTTATTGAATGCATGGAACTCTGAGACACAACTGTAGCATTTTGTTATGGGTGTGTTGTATTGTTATTTTTGCTACCAGATTGAAACTTGCAAGTCCATACAAAATTGAAATTTGTGTTTGCAATACTATACTAATTTGTATAAAACTCAAGAGGATGTTACCCACCCATCCACTGCTCATGAAGCTTCAGGACAAAAGGATAGTTGTGGCTGAGTCTGTGTGTGAAGGGCTCAATAAACCTGGCCCCCATAGTTCAGGAAGGATATTGACAAACTGGAACATGTCTAAAGAAGGTGACCTCAAGGAGGAAGCTGTCCAATTGGTCATCACATGAAAAAAAAAAGTTTGGACACTGAGGCAACATAACTCTGCCACAGAGGTCCAAAACACATGCAGAATTAATCCAGTTTGAGACAGCTTTAACTGCTGTGGTTCAGTGCTAGGGACTCCTGGGAATTGTAGTTTATTGTGGCACCAGAGCTCTCTAACAGAGAAGGCTAAATGTGTCACAAAACTGCAGTTCCCAGAATTCCCTAGCATTGACCCAGGGCAATTAAAGCTGTCTCAAACTGAATTGTTTCTGCAGTGTGTTTTGGACCAGAGTTAGCTAAATCTTCACTGTAGATTGTGTCAATCTTTTAAAGATTTCTGGGGACCCTGAAACATGATTTTATGGACAGATGTGACCAGTGGTGACACATTTATTATTCCATTTTTCTCAAATCTAATCCAGTATTCCTAGGGTTCCCATAGCAAAAAGACAGCATAGTTCTGTTATATTACAGGGATAGGTTCACGAAGAAGAGTTTGGGGGCTAGCAGAGGAGCACTGAGCTGCTTTTGAAACTTCTGTTTCTCTAAACAGGCCCTCCAAAAAATACCAGATTTCCTGGCAGCAACGTGAGCTTTGTGAAGGAATGCTGAATCTTTATCTGTTTGTTCTATTATCTTAAGTTTATATATACCAAGTGGCATCTGAGTAAAATTATAAGGTAATTGAGAGGACCAGAAGCCGAAGTTGGCTAGTCTTTATTGAGCCTTAACAGGCTGACGTCAGGAAAAAACACGTTCCCTTCTCCACTAAGCCATGAGTAAGCTTGGACTAGAGTCCATCTCTCAGACTAACTGACCTCACAGGGCTATTAGGAAGATAAAATGGGGAACAGAATAATCTTATATGCCATGTTTAGCTCCTTGGAAGAAAGGAGATAAAAATGTAATCAACCAACCAATCAATCATAAACAAGCACACTGACTTTAGTTGTATTTTATATATAATGACTATAATGAGTAATCCGACACTGTTTAGGAGAAGGATTGATTGTGACAGCAAGGCATTGTGAAACAGTATTGTTTCTTCTTGTATCTTTTCCCTGTACCTTCAAAAATCAATCCTATGTAGCAGGGCATTGCTTAGGAAAGCTTAAGGAAATGGCCAGGGAGGAGAGTTTCATAGGAATTTTAAATTCATTTTATGCTCTCCAAATGGAAGCTATCAAAATGATTAAAATGTCTCTGAACTGAAGACAGGGTCTTTTGTAAGCATATACTCCAAGAGGCCTCATCAACTGCAATTTAAATCTTAGATCATTTCATCTGCATCTTATTTTCTAGCTGCTGACATTTTTTGACATTACAGTTTACTGCTGTTCTTGTGCTAGCTTCACTAATATAACTCATTTAGGTCAAAACACACAATACCCTTTGGGAGAATAGATTTTTGCCTCTAACTATTTATCTAAATTCAAGCATTTTCTCTTGTTCCTCTAAGGATTTAGCTGTCAAATTGGCTAGCCTAATTGCTTTAGATTGAACCTTCAGAGTTCAGAATTAAGCCTGCTGAAATTGGATGAACTTTGACTGAACAGGACTCATCATTTATGCACAATTCTTATGAGATAAAAGCAAAGGCATTTACCTACGGACTGTACAATTCCTTCCCACAAAGAGGATGTTTCATCTAAAATATATAGCATTCTGTTTAAAGGGAATTCAATGCTTTTTGTCTTTCAGCTCATTTTAGTTTTATTTGTTCCTTTTTGTTGATGTGCTGTATCAAGTTCAAAAGGGCAGTTCAAAGAATGAAGAAGGAATACAAATTATGAGAGATAAATGGCAGATTAGAGCAGCCCTTCCTGAATAAATCTGCTCCCATGTACAAGCGCTACCCTGTTCTTCCAAGAAGTGAAATCACAAGAAAAATGCTTCTCACAATGTATTATAATTCCATAAAGAATACCGAAAAGAAGCTGGGACTATATTTTTATTATTATTAATATTATTATTATTAATATTTATTTGATACCCCGCCCCTCTGAGCACAATCGAGGCGGCTA
>CM034701.1:326518801-326536102 GCA_020142125.1 Phrynosoma platyrhinos
AAAGGACTGTTTTTCAACACTCCTACAACATTATTTTAACAGAAATAAGGGCTATTCCACACCATCTATTAGTGCAAATACTTTTAAAAGCACATGGCAACAGTTCAAATTGCCCAAATACTAATTATCATTGTATGTTAAGTATTTAGCTGTCATAGTTTTTTGTGGGTTTTTCGGGCTGTGTGGTCATGTTCTAGAAGAGTTTCTTTCTGACGTTTCGCCAGCATTTGGGTCTGGCATCTTCAGAGAAATTTAGCTGTCAAATGCTATCACATGTGCAATTCTGAAAACAAATATTCCAGTATAATATATTGGATATTGAAATCAGAGATTGTTAGACATAACAATTCCAACATAAATTATATAACTATTCAAAAGTTTAGAACTATAAAAGATAATATTCACCCCCCAAATGCACATAGGATAATTTGGAGGGTTGAGTTATTTCATTGCAAGAGCCACATGATTCCATATCATTCTGCCACATCTATTATGGTAGTATGTGTTGATGGTCACCAGTTTATACAGATTTGAAAGGGCCTGGACAAATTCACTGAGGATAAATCTATATAGACCTCATAGATTAAGATGGATTATGCCTCTGACTTTGAGCTGCTTCTGAACTGATGGTGAGGGAAGGATAGGGGGCTGGAAAATTGGGTGCTAGACTTGTTGGGTCTTTGATCTGATCCAGCAGAGCTCTTATGTTCTTTAGAAATGATACATGCTGGTAACATGGGTAAATATAATAGCCTGTATTGTTAAATGATTTTTTTTTATTTTCTCAGATATTGAACATTATCTAATACTATTGGCTGAGCTTGTTTGGGGTCACTGGGGGAAGAACAGGTGTGCTCAACACACAAGTGATGGCTCATATTTTGATATGGGATCTGTTTCTGTGAGGTCTATATTTGCCTCACTAGAAGCAGCACTGCTGTTTGAATTCCTGGTGCAAAAAGGAAAAGAGGAAAAAGTAAATCAATCTACAAAAGCTCACCCCTACATTTCATCTGAATGAAGTCCAGCTGATGAATTGACTGCAGCAAGGGATCACTATCCAAAGTTAGATCAAATTCAGCAGATACTTTTGGTTCCAGAGCTCCTTTGACCCACTGCTCCTGAGATACTTGAACACGCTTAATTAAAGCATCTGAAATCTGAAAAGGAAAATGCATAATCCTTAAAGATGAAGAGTTACAGAATGATGAGTTCAAAATGTTTGGGATTCAGGGGATTATGACTGCAGGTCATTGGAGGATCAGGACACCCAGAACTGATCCAGAATACAACGTAGTAAGTTGCTTTTAAAAATTAACTCATTCCTAACATTTGTTATATATTTGGTAATTAACTCATTGCCAATATCATTCCAATGTTGTAAGTGTCTTGCTGCATTACTCTTACCTTTTTGTTACTTTTCACTTTTTTAAAAAAACTTGGAACTGATAATAGAATGGCATCTGTCTTGAAAAGCTTCTGTCACAAAGCCTCCAAAAATGGCCTTAAAACAGTGATGGGCAACTTCCTGGCTTGGTGGATTAAAAACAAGAAGAAAAATCTCCATTGGAATCATTTGGATTTTTCTTCCTTTTATTAACCTCTCTCCCCAAAAAACTTTTGGGTGATGAAAATGAGTTAACCCTCTTCAGAACTGCATTAGGGCCATGATTTGGATCAGGACAATAAATACTTTTAAAGATGTTGTGCAAAGAGTTAACCAGTAACTCTTTCCACAAGGCCTTTGCCCCATGTGTGCAAGGAACCACAGCTGGAGGTTCCCAAATTCATTTTCCCTACACTTGGCTTGAAAAGTGACTTTGGGCCTGGACAGACTGCCAGAAATAATCCAGCTTGAGGCCACTTTAACTGTCCTGGCTCAGTGCTAGGGAATCATGGGAACTGTAGTTTATTGTGACACCAGAGCTCTCTGACAGAGAAGGCTCAATGTCTCAGAAAAAAAGCTACAATTCCCATGATTCCCTAGCATTGAACCAGGACAGTTAAAGTGGCCTCAAGCTGGATTATTTCTGGCAGTCTGTTCAGGCCTATTGACAAATGATTAGAAAATAGTTCTCATTGCATCAATAAAGGCTGCACCAGTCTTCTTAATCTGGAGTATCATGCTCCAAAGCTGCCCTGGGTTGACATGTCCAAACATGTCCAGATGGACCATCAGGTGGCACTGCTTCATTCCTGCTGGTCTGTCCTCCTCCGTGCCACTACTGCTGCTGGCAATGCCTCACCGGCCAAGCAACTCCCTGCAGGAGCTTGGCCATTGTTGTCACTTCTGTTGAAGTCAGAATAGGGCACCCATGCAATCAACAAAGAAGGGGTCGCACATAGTGGGCGCCCCATTCTCACCTCAACAGAAGTGATGACAATGGCCAGTCTTGCAGGAGCTGCTTGGCCAGTGAGGAGCTAGCAGAAGTGTCTCTAAAGAGGATCCATCCCTTCCTCTGTGCTGCTCAGTACAGGGTATGGGAGATGGCACTGCATTTGCTGTCTGAATAACTGGATCAGGCTGAACAGGACCCAACCCAGCTCTCCAGACAGCAAAGAGGTCTTCTGGAGTTTCCTGGAGACTCTATAGGTTGTCTTAAACCAGACTAACAGTTTTTCTACGGATGTGGCCATATGTTGTCTGGATTAATCAAGCTGGAATTGAGGGTGAGTCCAGTGTATATCCATAGTGTAAAAAGCCTAAAGTAATTTCCACTGTATAGAGATCTTGTAGCACCTTTGAGACTATAGGCCTTTGCAGACTGCCAGAAATAGTGCACTTTAAATTGAGGCACTGCCCTGGCTCAGTTCTAGGGAATCATGGGAACTGTATTTTATTGTGGCACCAGAGCTCTCTGACAGACAAGGCTCAATGTCTCAGAAAAAAAATGCAATTCCCATGATTCCCTAGCACGGAGCCAGGGCAGTGCCTCAATTTAAAGTGCACTATTTCTGGCAGTCTGCAAAGGCCCTAACTGAAATAAATAAGTTGGCAGCATGAACTTTCATAGACTACAGTCTACTTCCTCACATGTGTTTTTTTTTTTCCCCAATATAACTTTGGAGATTACTACACTACACTCTTATAGTGCTGCTAGAGAGCTCAGGCCTCATTCAATTACAAACCCCAGAATGCAACAGGAGGCAGCCAGAGCCGTAAAAGTGGAATAGCAGCACTATAAGCACTATAAGCAGCACTCCTTTGTCTCACCATCATTAGCAAAAAGGTAACTTGTTTTCAATAGCTACAAAATTTGTAAATGATTATTTTCAAGCTGCAGTCTAGGGCTATGTCTCCAGCTTTTACTGTAGCCATGAAGTCCCCAGGAAATCTGCAGGAAATTGGAATTTATTTTGTTTTCTCTGGGAGGAAAACCATATTACAAGGAAAACATGGGGAAGTCAACATTAATGCAGTAGTGCCTGCATTAATGGATCCACTCTGGATTTTATTACAGAATGTAAATATGCTATCCAAGGTGCTGAACCCTATTATGAAGCAGAAAGTTGAACAGGCTGGATGAAGCCAGTTCACTGAATACTGTGGCAAGGGACTATGAGGGAAAGGTTCTAACCTAGAGGTTTGTCTGTAAAAGAGATAGGTAAGGCAGTCAGAAACAGAGTGAGGGACATTTAGAAGGAAGGGAATGGAGGAGATTTGAACAGGGTTTTAGGGAGCTGAGAAAGTGGAGAGGGGTCAGAGAGAATTTAGTTTTGTTTGAAATGTAGGTATTACTGCACACTAAGCCTAAGACTACATGTTTCTTTTCTACATGTTTTTCTTTTCTACAGTTCTGGTTGGACATTTAATTAAATAATTAACAATGAAAACTGATAATGCTTTACAACATGGAACCCAACAACAAACACATCTCCTTGTCCAGTACAGTAGACTGAATACCAGGTCCAGGGAGGGATCTTAAGGCTAAGACAGCATAGACAGAATGATAAATAGAGTGATAGAAGCCCAAAGGTTGAAACTGAGGGGGTCAAACTGGAGAGGAGCGCCATCACTCCTATCCTCAAAACAAGTTCAGCAGCTTAAAAATCCAAAGTAGATTAATCAGACTTGGAAGAGACCATCTCCTCTCCACTGAAATGAATGAAGTAGTCCATGTATGAATATTCAAGACCTGGGTGTACTTTATTTACCGTATTTTCCGGCGTATAAGACGACCCGTGTATAAGACGACCCCCCATTTTTCCAGTCAAAATATAGAGTTTTAGCACCTCTATCCTCATTATCCTTATATCCAGCGCATAAGACGACCCCCCCACTTTAGCCACAGATTTTGCAGGTAAAAAAGTAGTCTTATACGCAGGAAAATAAGGTATTTATTCCTATGTTGCCTTTCTCCCAATATAGGAACTCAAGGTGGCCAACAGTAAATTAAAGACAATACAAATTAAAATACAAAAACATTTAAAAATATAAATATGATGTTTAAAACACAATTAATTTATTTTTTAAAAAACCTATAAAACAGTATAACAGTAACATGTATTTAAAAACTATATGCAAACCTGATTTGCACAGCATTTAAAAGCTCAGCTCTCACTAGTTTGCAAAAACCTGACAGCACAAAGATATTTTTACTTGCCACCAAAAGAAAAGCAGAGGTGGGGGTCATTCTGGCCTCTTTAGGGAGGGAGTTCCAAAGTCTGAGAGCAGCATTGAGAAGGCCCTCTCCCTTGTATCTGAGAAATTGGTGGTACAGAGAGAAAGGCCTCTCCAGATTATTTTAGTGCTCTAATGGGTTCATAAAGGGGGATATGGTCCTTCAAATAACCTATAGGACTTTATACGTCAAAACCAGCACTCTGAAATTATGCCCAGAAACAGGCCAGCAGCCAATGGAGCTGTTGCAATAAGGGAGCTGTGTGCTCCCTGTAGCCAGCTCCAGTTAACAACCTGGCTGCAGCTCTTTGGGCAAACTGAAGTTTCTGAGCACTGTTCACATTACATATGGAACACATTACAGTAATCCAAATGAGATGTAACCAAAGCATGTACCACCATGGCCAGGTCTGACTTCACCAGGAATGGGCACAGTTGGTGCACTAGCTTTAACTATGTAAAAGCACTCCTGGTGATTGCTGAAACCTGGACTAGGAATGCTTTTGCAAAGTTAAAGCTAGTGTGCCAACTGTGCCCATTCCTGGAGAAGTCAGATCTAGCCATGGTGGTACATGCTTGGTTAAATCCTGTTTGGATTACTGTAATGTAATCTATATGGGCTCAGGCTCAGAGCTGAATCCAGGAGTACCCCCAAACTGCAAACCAGCATTTTCAGGGGGGATATAATTCTATCTAACACAGGCTGAATCCCTATTCCCAAATCTATCCATGTGGGGGGAAACCAACAGCACTTTAAAGATATTATAATCCTTTGAAGAATGCAGCATGTTATTCCACAAAATCAGAAGATATCATACCTGTAAAAACCCAGAAGGGTCATTTTCTTTGATTACTTCAAGACAATATTCCATAAGTCCTGTAGACTGACGCAATTTCAAAGTACAGTGATTTATCTGGTCCCATACAACCTAAGGAAGGAAAAATTCAACACAGAGTAGATGATCCTCTCAATGTCCAAGGAAACCATTTCATGAGGAACAGCAGAAAAGAGATGCACTAAAATGAAAACTACCCCATGTGCTCACTTATTAGCAGCACAATACTAGTAGTTCCAGTGCTTTAGCAAATGAAGGCTGAAGACTTCTCCCCACTCCCATCTCTCAATTTGGATTGGTTTTCCCAACTTCAACAGCAAAATCAAGATGGCCACCTTGCTACCTTGAATATCTCATTTGATTGTGGAAACTAAGGGGGGTTGCAGACTGCCAGAAATAGTGCAAATTGAGTCCACTTTTAGGGTTAGGGTTAGTGCTAGGGAACCATGGGGATTGTTTTTGTTCTAAGACATTGAGCCTTCTCTGTCAGAGAGCTCTGGTGCCACAATAAAATACAGTCCCCATGATTCCCTAGCCCTAACCCTAACCCTAAAAGTGGACTCAATTTGCACTATTTCCGGCAGTCTGCAACCCCCCTAAGTAGCCTCAGGCTTGGTTTATACTTAGAGGGGAGATCTGGAAATACCTGGCATTTCCAGGTGGGGTGAGAAAATACAGTTGACAATGGATCAGTTCAGTATAAGGCAACTTCCTTCCTATGGCTTTCCCTTGCAAGTTGATAAGAAGCTTTCATAAACTGCAGGTTGACCAAATCAATCAGTGTGGACAGAAGCAGTCCCATATAAATCCAAGTAGGTCTTCATGGTTGGGTGAACAGCTAAAATGAGTTTTGGACTAGACACAATCTTTCATTTATTTTCTGTTCTTTTGAAGTTTAGGAAAGAGAGTAGATTAAGGAAGTAAGCCTGCAATGCATTTGGACTAGAACAAACACAGCTTGCCTAGGGTTATTGCAGGGCTGGTGAGTTAGCAGGGGAAGAAACCATAAGTCCTCTAAGTCAGATGTGCTTTGAATCTCCATTTGTCCCTGGTAAAGCATGTCTGCAAATAAAGAATTAGTAATCATGCAATTAAAAACTCCAGGATTTGGCCATTTGCTTTCAGGGAAATGGGAGAACTCTTCTTGATAGGTTAGGCAGGGAAAGAAGAGAAAAAACTCACTCTAGCGTAAATACAGTATTTGTACAAGTAACAATTGTGTCTTATGCATTTGTAACAATTACATCATATGTATCAGATCATATGCATCTTTTCTTACAACAATTGGGCTATCTTCCCTCAAAGGTATACTGGAACTGGAGCTGGAACTAAATTTTGTGAGAGACACAACCACATGTTTCTCTTTCAGAGCTCATGTGTGGGCTGGGGGCATTTGTAGAAGGAAATCAGCCAGAGTAAGAGCTGTCCTTTGCCTCCCCACATCCTTCCCTGCAAATGTCTTTCAGACTACTTCAAATTATTATCCTCTGACAGGAGTTCTGTAATTAAGCACAGAAAGCTTGGCTAGGTGTTGTAGAGAGGTGGAGAATCACCAAGCAATCATCTTTTCTTAGCTACTAGTTTTCCACTGCAAGTGCACCAGATGTCTTCAGCAAACATGAGTTTTTGAAATGTTTGCCAAGACAGCACACAATTTTTCATGTTGTGTAATGACTCTCAAAGGAAAACCTCCTTCACACAAGACTTTTAAACAGAGGTTGGATGCCTGTCCCCATAGGGGCACTTTAGTGGTGGATACCCTCAGTGACATGGGTTGAATTAGATGGACCATTGGAGCCCTTCAGCTCTATGATTCTATGATTGTCAATTGACAGATGATGTTGAATGAGATTTGCACTCACCTTTAGCTTGTGCTCACGCTCTTTTGTAACTTTTGTGAGCAGTTTTGCTTTCTGGCGTGTCAAAGCATCAACCAAAGCATCACACTGAGCCACTAGACAGGCTTCATAGTCCAAGCCATTTTCCTTGTGGGAGGAAGAAAGCAACATGTATTTCTACAGCAGAAAAGCCTGTTTATTTAAAACAGTGCCAACATTTCCAACAATGCCAACATCTCTGAAGATGCCAGCCACAGATGTTGGCAAAACGTCAGAAAGAAACTCTTATAGAACATGGCCACACAGCCTAAAAAACCCACAAAAAACTATGGATGCCGGCCATGAAAGCCTACAACTTCAAAATGCCAACATTTCATGATGTTCTTTTCTAAAGAGCTCAGCAGATCATGATTCTATGTAATTCAGTATTAAGAACAACTTGCTGTCTACTGGTATTATACTGGCGGACTGATAAATTCTGAATCATCCATCCTTAACCTTGTGTTCTCCAGATATGCTGGGACTACCTGAGATTTCCTTGGGCAATTTGTTGCTTAGCCCATCTTAAAGTAGGTGTTCAACCTTTCAAAGATATTCATATTCCGAGGACATGCTCGGGCACCTCAGGGGGGAACTGCATGGTAGAGGAGTTAAGCTGGCCTGAAGCAGAGTTTGAAAGAATTATGTTTTTGCATGAAAGCTCCCAGAACCCCACAGTTTTAGATGGGGTCCTTTTTTCCCCTTGCTTCTGAGTTGGGAAATGGGGGGTAGGATTTGTTTTTTGTGACTGTAAACATTGTTGGCATTTTTAACCACCATAATTAATTTGTTTTGCACTTTCCATACTAATCTGCAGATCAGAACAGGAACTGTTCTGCAGATTGTGTTCAGATTTGGGGGGCAATTGTCCAGTCAAATATTGTGTGGAAAAATACTCATATATTGGGAGAAGTGTATTTAAAAAAATCAATGAACTTTTTGGTATGTTTGTATTTTTTTAAAAAAATTGGACAGGATGGACATATGGGTGAATAAACACAAAAGTGACATGGATTGGAAACAGAATGGTTCATCTAACCCTAGACACATGAATTTGTTAGCATGTCATCAGTCATGTATAGGAAAGTACAGTGGGACCTTGGAATCTGCTTGGGGTTGGATCTGCTTGGATATCAAAATCTATGGATGCTCAAGTTCCATTATATACAATAACAGAGCAAAACAGTGTCCCTTAAAATGGCAAAATCAAGATTTGCTTTTTGGAATATGTATATATATGTATATATATATATATATATATATATATATACACACACATATAAATTCAGTGACATGGCAGTCTAACACAGTTACATGGGCTACACAATTTTAAAAATGCATATGCTGTAAAAAGTACTGCTGACTTTTTCAACTGAATTCAACTGAATTCCCCTCCATTCTCATGGACTTGAGGGCCACAGTTTTGCATATTCACAGAGGGGCAACCTCTGTTAAAATCAACGGAATGAGGCTTGAATATTGGCAAGTCCCAATTTTCATGGGGGTGTTCCAGAATGGCTCCCCCACGAAAATGGAGGGCCGACTGTATTTTTAAAATTCAGGGCTCTGCATCTTTCCAGAAGAGCTAGGGTAAGAGGTAAGTTTTCTAAAATCCATGTTAAGGGTGTTAAACCCCAGTTCTGGTGCTGAACATGCTGCACATCATCCAGACTATATGCACCAGAACCGAATGTTTGTCTGTCCCTGGCAGCCCAATGCTGCCAATCCAGAAACAGTCATTTGTTGAGTGGAGAAGAACAAGATTGGAATGATTGATTTGCCCTTGGAAACGGATACTGCCATTTCCAGGGAAGGGTTTGTAGCTGCTGAATTGGCTGAACCTCATCCTACACAGTCAAAAGCAACTTAAACTGATAACTGTGAAGACTTTGTTGGGTGAACCCCAGGCAGATGGAACAGGACTATAATTTGTGAAATCCCCCAAGGCAAAAAAGAAAAAAGAGAGAGGCTCAGAACGACTATCTGAGAGGCTTATTTTTCCTCTCCCAGGTGGCACTTTATTTAAACAGCACCTTTGGGGCCATAAAATTCACTGGCTGTCAACGGAGTAAAAAACATTTCCCATGAGGAAATAAAATCAAACATAAGCAAATCACCAACTAAACAAATAAAATAATACACTCTGTTTACAAATTATATACCATATATTCAATCACTCTGCCAGTTGAAAAGATAAAGAATGCTCCCATTGAAGCTGTTTATTTGGCAGATGAAAAGGGATTGTGGGAAATAAGCTGAGGCATGCTGTCTTAGGCATGCTGGGGAGAGAGGCTGGGGCTACCAACAAAATTGCTCAGCCCTAGAATACTCTGATTGTGGCTCTGCATAGGTGCAAGACCAATTTATGTGAGTTGCACAGAACAGAAAGAACTACAGTGTATGCTTAGTCTTGTTGTTGTATGTATTTAAGTTGATTCCAATTTACAGTGACCTTAAGGTGATGCTATCATGGGTTTTCTTGGCAATGTTTGTTTACAGGAGGCATATCATTGCCTCCCTCTGAGGTTGAGAATGTCCGACTTGCCCAAAGTCACTCACTGGATTTCTATGGCAAGCAGTGATTTGAACCCTTGAGCGCTAGTCCTATACTCAAACCAGTAAACCATGCTGGCTCTATATTTAGTCTGTGTAATTATATTACAAAATCCAAAAGAGCTAGAATTCTGGAATTATTACCTGAATCTGCTGTAAAATATTTTTCAGCTGTACCAGAAATTCTTTTGCTTCCTTTGCTTTATCTGAAATGCCATTCAAAGCCTGAGACAGCTGTGCCTGCAAAAAAGAAAATAAAAGGTCCTGTAATACATGATATAAAACCATCTTTATCCTTTATAATTAATGTTGAAAATATTCACTTTCTAAGGACCTTATCACACGGGGCCAAAAGCAGCAAGAATCCACTAAGAATCAGGTGCTATAGCGCTATACATCCCCGCGTGATTACACGACGTCGCTCAGAATCCAGCAAGAAACTGCTCGGAATGCAGCATCATTCGCATTCTTTTGAATGTTGGTTTCAGCGGGCATTGCAATAACGCGAGCTGATCCATAGCGCTATTATAGCGCTAGCGCCATATTTATACTAGCGCTATAGTACTGGAATGATGCTCATATTGCTTTCTTGCCACTTTTGAGAGCAGCGTGGGATAAGGTACTCTTAACATTTGTTACAACTGTGATTTTCTTTAAAAGAAAGAAATTAAAAATCTAGCTATAATCTATCACCTTTCTGAACTCTTTTCATGCAGGATTTTTTGAGGTCCTGTAGTCATTGTAAAGGAGCAACCCCAAATTCATTGGGAGGGCAGTTGAGTTGGATGCTATGTAGAGGTGTCCTCCCTCTAGAAAGAGGAAAAACCTACAAGCAGAGAGGGATATTTGTTGCTAGAGGCCTTCCCTAGAAGAGGGGGAAAACATATCAATACATTGAGGAAAATCAACAAGCTTTGGTATGAATCCAGTTGCTAATTCCAGCTACAGTAGACTAACTCAATTGCTGAATGGTAAACCAATTTACTAATGTAAATGCCACTGATTCAATGGTCTACTCTAGACCATTGGGACTGAATATAGGGTATCCGGGGGCCAGGGCAGTGATGTCTTGGAAAGGCCTTTCAACATACTCCTAGAACAGCTGAAAAGATACATCAGCCCTCAAACTGACTTATTCATTTCCTCTTCTATTAGTCTCAAGGGGTGGGGGAAGGCTGAGATTGAACAAGAAACTTTTACAATTGGACTTTTTTTTTTTTTTTTTTTGGTGGGGTACCACTCTCAGAATTTCCCAGCTGCCATGGCCACTGGATGCTATGAGCTGTAAAAAAATATTATTTTGTCCAAGCTCTGGCTGGATGGATTAGCGAGTATACACTCACACTCATTGATTGGTCTGGCCTGGCCCCCATAAACTAACAGTGCTTACAATGTGTGGATTTCTCTACTTCTGAATCTTATGATAAGCACAAGATTCCTCTATAGTTTTCTTTACATTAGGTCTGCGTTTGACCTGAGTTCTAGGCATGCTGTGTTTTCATGGGTGGTGTGTGTGGTGTATGCCTTCAAGTCATTTCCCATATTATGGCAACCCTAAGGTGACTCTATCATGGAGTTTTCTTGGCAAGATTTGTTCACAGGAGGGTTGCCATTGCCTTCACCTGAGGCTGAGAGCATGTGACTTGCCCAAGGTAACCCAGTGGGTTTCATGGCTGAGCTAGGAACTGAACCCCTTGCCTCCAGAGTCATGGTCCAACACTCAAACCACTACACCACACTAGCTGCCCAGTACCAGTTTAGCCATTACTGATTGAAATGCCAGGCTTTCATTTTTTTTTTTAATTACAAAAGGAGGTCCTCTATGCAAGATGATAAATGGACACAAATCTGACATTAATAAAAGGTAAAGGTTTCCCCCTTGACAAGATTGTCTAGTCATGTCAGGCTGTAAGAGTGGTGCTCATCTCTGTTACTAAACTGAAGAGCCAGCATTGCCAAAGACCACTGTGTAATCATGTGGTGTTACCTTCCCACCCAAGTGGCACCTGTTTATCTACTTGAGCTTTTACATGCTTTCAGACTGCTAGGTTGGCAGAAGCTGGGACTAGTGTTGGGACCTCCCTCCATCATGTGGCACTTGGGTCTTGAACTGGCGACCTTGTGGTCATCAGAGTCAACATCTTAACTGTTAGGCCACTGTGTCCCTTCAAAATCTGGCACTAGGAATAGGTAAAGGTAAAAATATTCCCTGTTGACAAGGTTGTCCAGTTGTGTCTAACCGTAGGGGGAGGTGCTTATCTCCATTACAAAGGGCCTCTGCAGATGGTGCAAAGTGCCATCTTGGAGGCACAGAAGGGGAAGGGCAGCCTCATGGCGGCTGCCTCAACCCCTCCCTGTGGACGTTATCAGGGCGTGCGCCGTTACGCACGGCGCGTGCCCCAAATACATCCTCCCAGCGCAGCGTCGTCACACACTGCACCGGAACAGGCATTTTAGCACTCCTTCCAGGGCCAGCAGAAGGGAGGATTGTGGCTGAGGTGTGGGGCAGCCTCAGCCCCAATCCTTCACTTCCCAGGATGGCCCATGGCCGCCCATCTTCATCCCCCCAAAGCTAAAGAGACAGCGTTGTCAGATACTACTCTGTGATCCTGTGGCTGTTTTAACTTCCCACCAAAGTAGTACCTATTTATCTACTTGCATTTGCATATTTTTGAACTGCTAGGTTGGCAGAAGCTGAGACTAGTGACAGGAGCTCACCCCATCATGCAGCACTTGGGCCGTGAACTGCCAACCTGCCAATCCTGCAATCAACAGAGTTAGTACCTTAACCACTTGAGCCACTGCATCCCTTTTGGCACTAAGAATATTTAAAAGCCAATCATTTAAAATATTTAATATTTAAATATTTTAAACCAGCTTTCTTGGACATTCAGCTTCTAACCTCTAAGTAGCTGCTTTAGAACACACACAAAATTCAAAGGGAGATTGAGGGGAAAACCTGCTGTCTTGTGACATATTCACAAATTCCAGTCTAGAGGTATGAACAGAGAAAATGGTTTCTTGTCATGCTACATATATTAATATACAAGTTTGCATCAGTTGTTATACTAGTTACACATGTAACTTCAAGAGAATAAATTTTCAGGTAAGCATATTTTGTTTCTTCACACCCCAGGAGCAATAGATAGTCACTTGACAAAACTGTGTCATCTTGCACAACATTTTGAAGGCCACAGTGTCACAATTTTTTACTTTCTGTACCCTATTATACCCTGCTTCCCCACAACCATGTAACAGTGCTCAAATACCTGTGACTTAACTACTACTTCATCAGTGCATTTGATCTAAAGTGGATCTAAATCCACCAAAACTCATGTTAAAATAAGTTAATCTTAAAAGTACTAGTAGTTTCTGCCCCCTCCCCCTATCCTTTTTTATTCTTCCCTTGTGACTTCTGCTCTTCGCCCTCACTTTGCTCTTTTTTAAAAAAGTGAATCTAATGGCTGTGTATCACTTGTGAGGGCTTCCTGTGGCACAACTTATAGATACACAACATTTTGTCATTATTAACATCATATGCAATCTATTTGGACATCTGTCCCGGTGTATTCAGTCAGGCTTCTTTCCAGGTAAATGCATATAGAGTTGCAGTTCTAGATGTGCTAATTTTGGAAGCAGTTTCCCCGAAAATAGTTAGGATTTACTTCTTAGCAAACATGTATAAGATTGTGCTGTTAGAACCATTCTCAATGGAACTTTGCAAAACATTAATTTTCCCTTTAGGATTCTGACATATGGATTTATTAATCTGTGTTAAATTGTTTTCTTGTTAGAAGAGCATTAGTGTAACATAAGGTTTAAAGCCAAGATACATTTTTCAAGCAAACACATGTACCTATATTTTGGCAAGGCTTCAATTATCTTGCAAACTATTTTGGGAGCAAATATTTGACATGCATTTGAATCCCTGCAGGGGAAAAAGAACTTGCTAGGCCAGGATGATTTGATTTGAGAAAGGGCTTAAGCACCTGCTCATCTCATCCCCCTTTTTGCTCTCAATCAGCCAATACCAAGGCAGTAAAAAAAAAATGTGCTGCCAAGGCTGTGGTGTTACAGATATTTATATATAACATGTCACATTGTGCTTAAAAAGTTGAATCAGTATTTAGGTAATCAATTTATGATGTGTGGAGTTTTTTTTTATTAAAGTAGAAAATATTAATAAATTTACATCTCATGAATAAGAAAGAGGGGAATGAATATGCTCCAGGGGGAGGAGCAGGAAGAGGAAGTGTGTGTGTGTGTGTGAGAGAGAGAGAGAGAGAGAGAGAGAGAGAGAGAGATTGAATAAAGTTATTTCAGCAAAGAGGAAAAATGCAAGACTGGCTCTGATCTTAAAATCTGCTAGTTTAGAACATTGTAAATACTGTCCATTGTTCAGAATGAGATCATTACAGTTGGCTCTCCATGTCCATGGATTCTTTATCCACAGATTCAACCATGCATGGCTTGAAAATATTCCAAAAAGATAGACATTCCAAAAAGCAAACATTGATTTTGCTATTTTATAATAAGGGACACCATCTCACTACACAATTGTAGTTAATGGTACTTTAGTATCCACAGGTTTTGATATCTACAGGGGTCTGGGTGGGGTCCTGGAACCAAACCCCAGCAGATACCAAAGTATCACTCAACCCACAATACATTGATAAGACAACAAATTTCTAAATTTTAAAGTACCGTTACTAAACTGAGTAGTAGGTTTATTTAATTTTGCAGATGGTGTGCAGATGCCAGGGATTGGGATATTATTTTTTTTAAGTATTAGTTCCTGTTACAAGAGCCAAAAGTAGTTATTTACTGTTATGGTTACAATTTTTTTAAGCCCTTGATTCCTTACACACCTCAGACCACTCAAAAGATCAACTTTTTCTGAAAGTGTCCAGAAGCAGTGGTTCATCCTTCAAATAGGTTACAGGGGTCCCTGCACAATTTAACCTTAAAAATGTGCAGTACCAGGTGCTGTATGTGATATTTTAGAAGAAGGAACTGTCAAAACTACCTCTGAATGTTCCATGTTTAAGAACAACCTACAAAATTAATGGGGTTATCATAAGTTAATAGGTGACTTGAAGGCACATACATACACTTCTCTCAGAACTAGATGTGGATTTCTGGCCACTTCTCATTTTGTTTTTGGCTTTGTGGTCAGTCCATGTGGACTCTGGAAGATCCCCATAGAGGAAAATTGGCCACCATGTCCACTGCACTTGCTCATCCCTTCTTGATTTCTGGAAGTCCTTTTCTGATACATTTGCCTACTGAAGATCTGCAGGCCACCAACTTTCATATAATTCGTCAAATGCCTTTTATACTGCCATGTTAGTGTAAGGATCAGGGTAGAAGTCAGCATAGGGTGAGTGTGGAGGTGAGAGTGAAGGTAATAGAATAATAGAATCATAGAGTTGGAAGAGACCACAAGGGCCATCCAGTCCAACCTCCTGCCATGTAGGAACTCAAAATCAAAGCATCCCCATCCAGCCTCTGGATGGGGAAAGACCTCCAAAGAAGGAGACTCCACCATACTCCGAAGGAGTGTGTTCCACTGTCGAATAGCTCTCACTGTCAGGAAGTTCCTCCTAATGTTTAGTTGGAATCTCTTTTCCTGCCGCTTGCATCCATTGTTCCAGGTCCTGTTCTCTGGATCAGCAGAAAACAAGCTAGCGCCCTCCTCAATATGACATCCCTTCAAATATTTAAAGAGGGCTATCATATCCCCTCTTAACCTTCTCTTCTCTAGGCTAAACATACCCAATTCCGTAAGTTGTTCCTTGTAGGGCCTGGTCAGAGTGGAAGGGAAGGGAGGAGGGTTGGTGTGGAGTTAAGGATGGAGGCCAGGGTGAGGGTGAGGGAGGGGGTCTGGGGGTAAGAGTGAACCTATCCTAATGAAGGAAGGTGTATGCAACTTCCCATCACTTTGCAGATAACAAATTGACAACTTAGAGCTTACAAAATGTTGAGGTGAACTGGGGCCCCCGATCTGAGGCAAGACAGGATGAAAGTGCATGTAGGAAAAATAATATTGTTCAGGAACAGTGTGTTTGGGGTTTTGTTGTTGTTGTTGTTGTTGTTGTTGTTTGGAGCATTTGGGGAAGCTTGACAAGGGAAGTGAGTTATGTTGATGAAGGTATCCATAACTTCAAAAGTTGTGGAGAATTGTCTGGAAGAAGGCAGGTCTGTGATAAAATCCATTGTCAGTATTTGCAGGATCTCATTAGTATAGGTAAGGGAAGCAACAGTCTTTCAAGTTATTATGTTCTGGAACCATACAACACATATTACTATGGGGAAGGAGCCACCTTTTATGGCCTCCATGGAAAGAGACAAGAGTCCTTTGCATCAGGCATAACACACCCAGGATGCTATTCAAGGAGTGGGGGCAGAGTTAGAAGCAATAAATGGCCTCCTTGCCCCTCTCCATGCCTCTTTCCATGCACAGTTTCTGGAAAGCAATAGTCTTTCCACTTATCCACTGTCATCTTTTACACTGCAGGAATCACCACAAGTCTCATGCAAAGCCTCCAGAAATCTTGGGTCAATTTTTTGAAGATTTTATACAGCCATTGCATATCTGGTAAATAATATGGCACAGAATAGCAATTCCATATGGCAATGGCATTCAGTGTACAATAATATAGGTGCATTTCACCCAATTTCTTTTTGACAGAGAACATGCATCTGGCAGCAGGAAAGGCAGATAGCTCCACCCACATAAGTTTCTTAACATCTAAGTCCTGAAAGGCAGTGAGTTCAGGCTCTGACAAGGAGCAGAAGCACCCTGCACTACCTTAGACTTAAGGTTTAGGTCAATGGCACAGTTACATAGCCGATGTGTCAGACAGGGCTGAAGATATCCTGGAAATCTTCAGCTATTTTAAAACTGCCTGTTGCCAACAGTACTATTTTCAATCACTAGGTGGCAGGCTTCCCTAACCAGTATATAGGAAACTGTAGTCAGGTTTGCCATGTCTAGATAGTCAATGTGGGCAGAGGGACAGTGGTGAAAACAATATGATGGGGAAATTTGCAGATTCCCTATGCAAGCCCTCTGAACCCTTCAAAATTAAGGAGAGAGGAAAAAAGGAAAAGGTCCTATTTTCTGGTAAGGAGGGAGGGAGGGAGGGAGGGAGGGAGACAAGAAAAAGGCTAAACAGGTTCCAGGATCAAATGAGAAAGAAATATATTAGAAGGTGGGGAAGAGATGAGAAAGAAAAAGAGAACTGTCTGGAGTAAAAGAAAGATCATCTGGCAGGACGGGTTGGAAAAGATAGAGGTCACCTAAGTAAGTAAGGGGAGAGGAAGAGCACTGAGGTGGGGATGCAAACTAAAGCAATGTCTAAACCAGGGACCGGCAACCTTTTTGAGACCTGGACCGGTCTCCACCAGCCCA
>CM034701.1:326573180-326587799 GCA_020142125.1 Phrynosoma platyrhinos
AAATTTCGTAGGATGAAGCATTCGTAAGTAGAGGTTCCACTGTAATGTTGTGTCACTGAGTGCTGGGAAATGGCTGTTATGGCTGGGAAATGGCCAATTTTCATGTTTTTTCCTCAGTGTTTTGAGGGGCAGTGGGGGCAAGGAGATCCAAATTACCATGTTTTTGCAGCATTTTGGAGGTGGGGCTTGGCCAGTTTTTAAAAAAGCACTAGGGCCTGGAAGTATTTGGGAGCTGCAGCACTTCCCCCATTCCTAATGTATCTTTAGTAAGGACGTTATCATAAGGGGAGTTGCGGGGAGAAAGTGGAAATAAACCAGATGAGCGGAAGACTTTAATTTACGGGATTTGTCCCATTTCGCCTCGTCTGATAACTAAATTCAAATTTAAAAGGGGGTTAATTCGAACAAAAACCTGATCTTTTCAAATCCTCAAAAATCCCGAAAATGAAAAGATCAGGTTTGCGTTCGAATTAACCCCTTTTTAAATTCAAATTTAGTTATCAGATGAGGCAGAACAGGACAAATCCCATAAATTAAAGACTTCTGCTCGTGCCCGTTATTTCCACTTTCTCCCCGTGACTCCCCGTGTGATAACGTCCTAAGTTACATTTTCTCCTATCAAACTGCAGAACTGTGATGAGAAAGGCACACTGGTAAGACCATACCTTCCATATGTTTCTTAAGATTACCGCAGAGTTACAACACACCAACATCTTGGTAAATTTACTTGCCTAGGCCCAATCCTATTCTAAAATGGACAAAGCCTTTGTCCACTATAACAGCTCTGAAATCTTTCAATATTCAGCATTTACATTTCTCCTTCTTTCCTATGTCACTGAAATGGCACAAAGCTGTCATTAAGCACTGTTAAGTATTGGAATGGATTTGTTTTTAGTCCTTGGATCAGTTAGCTTATTAGTTGATTTTAAAATATTTGGAATTTAAAAAAGCAGCTGATTAGTGCATTCTGTGATGATCTCCTGAAATATGCTCCCCATGTAACTTCCTTTGAAGATCTTCCAGAGACTGCAGTTGGTACAGTACGTTGCAATCTGTGTGTTGGACGAAGTGGAGAGAGGTGATCATACTATACCTGTTTTGTAATCTTTGCACTGGCTGCCAATGAGGTATCTGCCCAGTTTAAGGATTAGTGGCAGTGTTGTTGTGTGCCTTGAAGTCATTTCCAACTTATGGTGACCCCAGGGACAAAGTACCAAGCAAAGTCTTTCTAAACAAGACAGTAGCAGCCCCAGTCATGCCCAGAAGCTTACAAGCCAGTTACAGTTCTCAGAGTTCAGGCAGTCCAAGTCAGCAAGAAAGCCAAGGTATCAGTCCCACAGAGTGTCCAGTAGTGTGTCAATTTACAATGCAGGGGCCAAGGTCCTTAGGAAACACCTCCCGAAAGGTCTGTGATCAACAATGACCTCCTAAGGGAGTTGCTGGAATATTAGTGTCCTGGCAGCCTCTCACAGCTGTTGCCTGATCAATGAGTATTTCCTATGTAAACACTTTGAGCATCACAAACCTCTCTCTCTCCTCTATGTTCCATTATGGTGGGTATTACAATCAGCCCTCCATAGCGGTGGGCTAACCATCTGCAGATTGGAGCATCCATGAATAGCTAGCCCCATTATTATCAAAGGCAGCATGCACACACGGCCAGGTCAATGAAGTTGTGTGCATGTTGTGCATCTATTGATAATCATGGGACTTGAGGTCCTCAACTTTTTGCTATCCACAGGGGGTCCAGAATGGAATCCCTGCTGATACAGAGGGCAACTGTATTGAGTCCATGTTTGTGTGTTGTGCCTTCTGGGGAATGTCACTGCCTGTATCAAGCACTGGTATGTCCCCCTGTCCTTCTGTTTCCTTGCCTGTGTCAGAGTCTGAACTTGGGTCCCAGGAACAAGGCATGACAATAGGGTTTTCTTAGCAAGATTTATTCAGAGTGGGTTACCTTTGCCTTCCAGTGTAGCATAGTCGTTTGAGCATTGGACTAGGACTCTACAGACCAAGGTTGGAATCCCTACTCAGCCATGGAAACTGGATGATCTTGGGGAAGTTACACTTTCTCAGCCTCAGAGGAAGACAAGGTCAAGTGCCTCTGAACAAATCATGTCAAGAAAACCTCACAATAGATTTGCCTTAAGGTTACTTTAACTCGGAAATGACTTGAAGGCACATGACTACCAATAAGCTATGAGGCTGACCTAAGGCAGAAACCCAATGCAAAATTCTATGTTTCAAAGCATGTCCAATATTTTTCTTTTCAGCTAGAATATACAATGGCTTTCATTAGGTGAGAACAAAAAAATAATTTATTATTTCATAAGCCACGATTTCTATTTTTTAAAGCATCCCATTCAGCTATAATTTTCTTCATTTTAGATTTTAATATGCTTACATACACATCTATTCCTTGCTGCTTCTGCTGCTGCATTTTAATTCTTTGCATGGTTTAGATCTTTAAATGAAATCAAGCATTAAACAGATATCAGATGTGAAAAATAATTGGATTCTATTAACACTGAGCATGATAACTGCCAGATTATCACAAAATATGGCTTTTAGCACACTCACACACCTCTCTTATTCTTTTCCAATATTGTTTCATCACTAAGATTACAATTTAGCATTTCTTACTCTGCTTAAGTCATTTGCCCCCCACCCCCATCCTGTTTCTGACTTCAGTAACAAAAGGCACAAAAATGCTTCATTCCTACTGGAAAAGCTAACACATGGTGCCTCAACTGAAGCTATTGGTCCATAACGCTATTGCAAATTGAGATGAGAGGAGATGCCTAAAGGGAATTAAAATTAGCCAAGACATTCTGTTGTTGCCATCTATGAGGACCTGGGAAGGGATGCAAGGGGCATGTGCCAATGCGAACCAACACAGCCAGTTTAAAAGCACTGCCAGAGGGACTGAAGGCTTTTTTGGCCCAAGCTATCCCCTCTCATATCACATTAGCGCAGATGGCCGAAAAAATAGTGAGGAGAGGGGCAGGGGAAAAGAGGATACAAAAGAACTAAAATCTCCATAAGCAAGTAGGTGTGTATGTGTATGTGTGTGTATACTGTATTCTCTTTTTCTTGTCTTTTATTTGGTCAGTGTGCTGCTTCACTAGCTGGGATCTCTCACTTGTACTCCACAGTGTGACACTTACAATTTTGCATTTCTTCAAAGGAAAACTCCTTTATTATGCTAGAAATGTCTGCTTAGACGTGTTGGTAGACCTGCACAAAGTAATTGCAAATTTAACATACTGGAATGAATTATAATTATTTTAGTATTTTTGAAAATGAAAAAGGCTTTCTCATTCTTCGGTCACCTTATGAAATGGACAGTTACTACATGCTGGTCTCATGTAACACAGTAAATGGCACTGACTTTTAAAAATCAATCGCCTCTTTAAAAGAGTGAATAGCATTCATTGTTGCATGTTACCTGCTGCACTTCTCAAAAAAGTGGCTCATGGATAAATTTGCTGATACATTTCCCCGTTTTCTTCAAAAATATAAAACCTACTTCTCATTGAAAACGAAAACTTATAAAATGCATGATACAGAGGCCTAAATCCAACTGCTAATCCCAACTAAAGCAAGACCCACTGAATCAATGAGATTTGAATATGTGTTGACTTTAGAAGTCAATAATTGATTTACTCTAGATGGGACTAGCAACTGGATTTAGGCCTTAATGATCATGGATATAACCAAGAGGTCACCATGCCAATGGAGTCCAGAGTTGTTAAAATGTTTTATCAAATTGAATTATGCAAGGACAGTTTCATATTAGTCTCTTGCAGCATAAAAAAGAGGAAAAGAGAGGGAGAAAAAAAACCCAAATGTGGCTGTTACTACAGTAATAATATCCTGCACATCAAGCTAGCATGGAGCTGAAGAAAAAACTCTGAACCTGGCCAGAAAAGAAAGACACACTACAGAACTTTTGATAGAAAGGTCAGACCTGCCGCCCTCAAGCTACGCAGGAAAAGAGTGAGAATAGTTCATTGAATATACACAAGCCTTATATATTTTGTTGCAGGCAAAGAAGGCAAAGTTCCTAGAAACATTACTGTGCGTGCTTACCTACACTACTTAGCTGAGCTAAGTCATCCTTTTTACTACTTCATGAATCGACCAAAACCAGTTCAGGTTAACCTTGGAGTCTCATAGTTGCCTTATCTATATTCTACAGAAAGAGCTCATAGAAAAGATAAAATAGAAAAGAAATTGCAGAGGGCATACAAAATGGACACTTTGGTTCAGTGTTTAAGGCTCACAGAAGCACCTAGTTTTAATTTTAGTATGAGCTTTCATGGATATAAACCCACTTCTTCAGATGAAGTACAGAGTTATATTAAAGCCTCAGGTATAAAGCATATTTAAATAGTTATGGAAGTGGGATACATTATTGTGCATTAGTTACTACCGGCACATCAATTGCCAGGGAATGCAAAACATAAAGATACAGGATTCCTGTCCCAAAGAACTTGCACTGAAGTAAAAGTTTCCACCAACTGCATGCTCCCATAATACATAGTGCCAGCTTTTTAAGCTACACATGAGGGATATGTTTCCTTCAGTACAATACAATGGCTGTAATCCTCTTGTGCATGAGTAATTTGTCCTACAGAAGCAGTTAGTATTTTTTTTCTTTCTTCAGTTTCAATCCAGTTCAAGTTCAGTTCAAGTTCAAAGAAGTGCAGTTGAGCATGTGGTGCCACTGTGCATCAGCATGCCCATTGGATGTGCCATGGGATGTGTAATGATGCACATGCTCATTTGGTTATGCATTTAATTGCTGCTCAGGTCCTGCAGGCTAAAGCCCATGGTCTCCCTCAGTCAATCCATCTGGCATGTGGTCTTCCTCTCTTTCTACTGCCCTCTACCTTCCCCAGCATCACTGTCTTTTTAAATGAGTTCTGCCTTTTCATGATGTGGACAAAGTACAACAGCCTCAATGTAGTCATCTTGGCTTCCAGGGACAGTTCAGGCTTGATTTGTTCTAGGATCCAACTGTTTGTCTTTTTGGCCATTCACAGTATCCTCAGCACTCTTCTCCAGCACCACATCTCAAATGATTTAATTTTCTTCCTATTTGCTTTCTTCACTGTCCAGCTCTCACATTCATACATGGTAATGGGGAATGCAATGATATAGCTGATTCTAACTTTAGTGTTAATAATAATAATAATAATAATAATAATAATAATAATAATAATAATAATAAAATTTATTTTTATCCTGCCCCTCTTCAGCACAATTGGGGTGGCTTACACCAGTTAAAAACACCAGTACATATATCAATTCCCTAACCCATCCTCCCCTTAAAACAATATTAAACAAGTAGAAATTTAAAAAGCTGCATATATTTACACTTTAAGATTTTGTCTAGTTCTTCCTATTCCTAATCTTCTTCTGATTTCTTGAATGTAGTTTCCATCCTGATCAATGTTTGATCCAAGGTATGGGGAATCTTTAACTAATTTTATTTCTTATTATCTAGGTTGAATTTATGTAAATCCTCCATGGTCATTATTTTTGTTTTCTTTATGTTTGACATTAGACCTGACTTTGCGCTTTCTTCTTTGACTTTCTTTGTGAATGTTCCAAGTCTGTAATGCTTTCCACTAGTAGTATGATGTTGTCTGCATATCTTAAATTGTTGATGTTCCTTCCACCTACTTTCACTCCTCCTTCTTCTGGGTCTAACCTGCACTCAATAGCACAATGACCTAATTTACTTATAAATTTGCACTTGTAGGCCAGCTAAAAACTGATCAAATTAAAGGAAAAAGCAGCTTTCCAGGGAATTGATCTGTACCATCCTTCTCCAACCTGGTATCCAGATGTGTGACTGCAATTCCCATAATCCTGCAGTCAGCATAGGGAAAGCTAATCAATTAATGGGGGTGTAGATGTTTTATCCAAAGCCTGTTTGTCCCGTTGAAGAGACAAGTTACTTTTTTTTTTAGGTAGCTTGTCTCTTTTCCAGATGCCATTGTCTCAGGACAACTATTTAATCCCCTATTACTACTCAGCAGCAAAAATGTTTTCCATTAAATGCACAGGGTGCTGCAATTCAGCATTTGTTACTTTTTAATGTTGAAATGGAAAAAGTTGTGTGTGCATGTACATGTACATATGTACACATATATGAAGAAGCTTTTACTTGTTTGGTGCTGCTTGTTCTCTGGGGCAAATATAGCAACTAAGGCATAACACATGCAAAGACGATGGATGCAAGCACTTTAGCTGGCTTCCCCAGGGAAGGGAAAGGCTCAGCAGCTGTGACAGGATTCCAAAGCTGGCACATTTCCAAAGCTTACAGGCCAATAACAACCACCAAGCCTGTGTATGGAGAAAAAGATTTGACCCCAAATGAACTGAGATTTCTACACATAAAACTTGCAAGAGTGGTAGTAAAAAAGATGGGTTTTAGATTTTGCGCTCTCCAATATTTACAATTTAAATCTGAGTATAACAAGCAATATACAGCAGCAGTTAAAATGTTGTTGTGTTGTTGTTACCTTGTGTTAGAATTATGGCTTTGGTTAATTTGTGATTAAATCAGTTTAGCAGCAGCAACAGCAAGTGTGTACTCCACAGGTATTTGGTAAAAACAACTAGAGTTGTCCCTCTGGATTCATGGGGGTTAGGAGAATAGGACCCCCATGAATATGGAAAATTTGCAAATACGGTGAGCCCCATTCACCTCTCCTCCAATGCCTGGGACAGCTGTCTGAGTCATGGGAGGGGCCAGAGGGAGCTCACCCGGCTCTTCCCCTGCCCTAACTGCTTTTAAACAGCTCTGAAAAGCCAGATAAAGGGATAAAAGGGCAGGGGTAAAGACAGGAAGAAGAGGGAAGAGACAGAAGGGTGATGGGATGAGGAGAGGCAGGTACAAACCTGCTTCTCCTCAACCCCCTGTCCTCTTTTCCCTTCAGCCCCCTCTGGGAAAGGACAGGAGAGTGGAGGGATAAGGAGAAGAGCTGTGTGCCTGCTTCTCCTCATCCCCCATCCTCTTGTCCCTTCAGCCAGCTCTGGGAAGGGACAGGAGGGTAGAAGGATAAGGAGAAGAGGTGTGCGCCTGCTTCTCCTCATCCCCCCATCCTCTTGTCCTTTCAGCTGGCTCTGGGAAGGGACAGGAAGGCAGAGGGATAAGGAGAAGAGGCATGCACCTGCTTCTCCTCATCCCCCTGTCTTTCCATCCCTTCAGCTGGCTTCCTATCAGGTGGGGTTCACAATTAATCAAAACCGCAAATCTGAAGTCTGTGAATCTAGAAGGATGACTGTAGATCTGAGCTTCTGGTAAATAAACAGGATACATAGGTAGGTAAAAAGAAACTTTCTTTATTGTTACTTCTACAAAATAACTAATCCGTAGAGAAAACTATACTTTGGTACAGAGGTCCCCTGATAGTTGACTTCCATGTGTGCAAGTAAGAAAAAAAATCTTTAGCAGCAAAACCTGGTTTCTGAATCCATACTTGGTAAGAGCAGAGAGGGAAGTGTGCTAGCAGACAAAGAATCATAAAACTTTATTACCCTCAGGAAAAGGAGGGGTATGGGAAGTGACCTCTTCACAAGCAACACTGATCAAATGACCAAAGAGATACACATCAGTGTTCCTGTGTAGAGCACCCACTTCTCAAGGAAAATATAGAACTACATACAAGCATTGATGCTAATACCCCAACACCCCTTCTCATCAATGCTTGTCTTCATGTGACAAAATTCATCTTACTTCTCAGGAACTGAAATTGATCTCTAGGTAGAAGCTTGGTAAAAACATCCGCAGGCATCTCCTTTGATGTAGAACATTCACATGGTACTTCTGTCCTGGCAATGTAGGAAAAACATAAAGGTGGTGCTCCTCTGTTTGAGATGAGTGTCTGAGCTGTGGTTCTGGAACCCTGTCTGCTTCTTTAGCGACATTCAGCTCCAAACCTGGTTCTGCTTGCTTATTCTCCCCTTCTGTTTGTGTACTCACTTCTTCCTCTTCAAATCTAGCCAATATTCCAGTAGTTGGTCTACATCTTGTGTCTCTGTCTGTGTGAAATCTGTAGTTGTACATATCATGCCTGGTTTCTCACTTTCATCAAAGTATACACACCCCTCACTGTGATTTTTCCTGTTTTCAGGTTCAGGATTCTATATCCTCTACTTCCAGCCTCATACCCACCATTATGCCTTCTTCCACTTTGTCATCTAGTTTGGATCTTCTCTCTTGTGGAACATGAGCATAGACTAATGAACCAAAAACTCTGATATGGTCCATACTTGGCTTTTTGTTACGCCATAGTTCAAATGGGGTTTTATTGATTGCTTTCATTGGCAGTCTGTTTTGTAAATATGTTGCAGCCATCACAGCCTCTCCCCAAAATTGGTTGGGAAGTCTAGCATCGAGCAATATGCATCTGACCAACTCTATCAGGGATCTGTTCTTTCTCTCAGCAATCCCATTCTGTTCATGCAAGTAAGGAATGCAACGTCTATGTTCAATTCGCTGTGAAAGATGCTCGCCACCGTTATCTGTTTGTATAGCCTTAGGTCATTTTCCAATCTGCTACTAACTGTGGCTACACATTGCTTCAGCAGCCCACAGACCCGACTTTTTTCTTTTAATAAGTATGTCATACAGTATCTGGAATAATCCTCTATAAAGGTCATCAAATAACAATTTCCACCTTTAGATACAGTTCAGATTGGTCCACATAAGCCTGAATTAACTATCTGTAGAATCCTTGAAGTTTTATGCTCATGGATTTTTGGAATGAAAGATCTAGTACCTTTTCCCTTTATGCAATGCACATATCTTGAGGTATCAAATTTGCATTCTTGTAATTTCAGACCTTTAGTCAAATCATCTCTCTTCAAATTTCTTATCTCATCCATGTTAAAATGACCTAACCTTCTGTGCCATAAGTGAGAACAGTCTGTATTTGCATTTGCGCAGAATATCATCATGTTGACCTTCTGTCCAGTCCAGTCTAGTTCATAAAAACCATTTTTCTTAAATGCTTTAGCACACAGTTCTCCATCAAGAGTTATTGTACATAAATTGCCATTGAAATGTATATCATACCCTTTGTCTGTTATTATTGACACACTTAGGATGTCTTGACTTAACCCTGGTAAAAATACATTCACCCCTCCGTTCTCGTGGACTTGAGGTCCATGGTTTTGAATATTCACAGAGAGGCAACATCTGTTCAGATCAATGGGATGTGTGCCCACAGGGGTGTGCCCCATTCACGCCTATGGGGCTGAAATATCTGAAAGTCTCCGTTTTCGTCGGTGTGTGTTTCTGGAACGGATTCCCCACAAAAACAGAGGGCTGACTGTAAACTATTGTTAGCTGTGATTAAACTTGTGCCATTGTCTGTATTGCACCTTAACAAACAATCTCTTTCAGACATAGCTTGAAGAAATGCATCACTTGCCATTTTCACAATCTCATTATGATCAATTGGACTCAAGTTACTCAACAAATCTGAATTTCCGGCCATTTTTTTACTTGTTCCAGAGTTATAAGAACAGGTAAAAAAAGTAAAGGTATTCCCCATCAATAAAGGTATCAAGTCATGTCTCACAGTAGGGGGCAGCGCTCATCTCTGTTACTAGGCTGAAGAGCCAGCATTGTCCAAGACTACTCTGTGATCATGCGGCCAGCATGACTGCACAGAACGCTGTTTACCTTCCACCAAAGTGGTACCTATTTATCTTCTTGCATTTGCATGCTTTCAAACTGCTAGGTTGGCAGAAGCTGAGACTAGTGACAAGAGTTCACCCCATCATGCATCAGCATTATTTGGTTTGTATACCATTGCTACTGAACCGATATCGTTCTCAACAGTTCTGAAATCATTTGCTCTCTGTTCCTGCTTTTACTGGCTTGTAAATTGCCAAGGGTGAGAGCTACCATTGGCTGGCATTTGTGATGTCATCTGTGACTGCTGATTGGCTATACAGTCCCTTTGAAAATACCCTCTCTCACCACACAAAAAACAATGAAAATCTCTCTTTCTTGTTAATGAGCCATTTGGTACTTCATATGCAAATGTTTGCCTCTGCCGAGCTCTAGAAGTGAAATTAGATCCAGATTGAAGATTTGAGAGAAGTTGCTCTCTCCCTTTCTTTGTAAACTTTGAATCTGCTCTGCTTCTGACTTAAATCTACACAATACATCATCAAACATCAGATTTTCTTGCATGGATCGCTGCAAAGTTCCAACTCCAGTTACAAATGGGCCAAATTTTTGTGGCAAAGATCCCAATAGTACTGCTATTTTCTGTTGATTGTCTAAATTTCCACCAGCTAAATAAAGTTTATCTAAGAGCATTTTCATGGTTTGAATATGCTTCAAATAAAGCAACACTGACCAAATGACCATATAGATATAAATCAGTGTTCCTGTGTAGAGCACTCCCTTCTCAAGGAAAACATAGAACTACAGACAAACATTGATGCTAATACTCCAACACCATGTGCTTCAAGTTACTTCTAAATTATGGAGACCCTATCATTGGATTTTCTTGACAAGATTTGTTGAGAGGGGGTTCACTGTCACCTTCTTCTAAGTTTGAGAGAATGTGACTTGTTCAAGGCCATCCAGTGAGTTTTCATGGCAGAGTGGGGATTCAGACCCTGGTCTCCAAAGTCACAGTCCAATGTTCAATCCGCTACACCATGCTGACTATGTTGAAAAAATATTTATAACTCTATTTTTTAAAAGAAAAATATTTCACCCTTTAAATAAGTAAATAGTTTAAATTATATACAGTAAATAGTAAATGGGTGGAGTTTTTGTTTAAAAATTGAGTTATTTCTCTTTAATTTGTAAAAGTTACTCCTTTTTGAAAAAACAAGGCTTGTTTAGATGTTTTGGAGGAAAATGCCAGGTTTCGTCTTACATTACTCTAGAAGCAAAGGGATAGGAAAGTGAGGTCTGTGGACTAAATGTGGCCCCAAAGTTGTTTTTGAAGCCTGGAGGGGCAGAACCCTAAAAATAAGCCAATTCCCATATATCCCCTGGGGCTGTTTCACACCCAGAAGAAGCCTTTTTTCAGTCAGAAAGTATACTGAAAGTTGATTTTGAGCATGTTTTTTTCTTTAAAAAATGCCTCTCCTATACCTAAAACAACCAAAGGGTACAAAACTTCATGAAATTGCCCCACTTTCCCCCTAGGCAGCATGAGGGACCCTTGCAGTGAAAACAAAGTCAAAAAAGGAAAACAAAAAGAGGGGTACAGTGGTGGGTACAGCCAACCTCTATCATCACATGGCAGGTCAATGCAACTCCCCAGCCCTCCTTGGTTCCTTACCTTTCTTTCTAAAACTTGGGGAATCATGAAAATCAATAAGAAGAGGGGATCTAAGGATATGCACAAAGCACTCTAACAAGGTCATAAAAATGCCTCTGAGCTTGTACAGTGTGCATCTCCCTCACCCTTATGTAATCAAAGTTGAATACAAAGTGTTGAGACTAAGGAGTTTATCACACGGGAGAAATCCCATGAGGAAACGGGGATTTAAAGTAGAAACCCCCCACAAAAGATAATGTTTTTTCAGATGACGTCACTGTTATAAGGAGGTTAAACTGGGGTTAATCCGAACGGAAACCCCTCATTGACTGCTTCTTTTTACTTTCGGGTTTTTCTGAAAGTAAAAAGAAGCAGTTTCAATTCGGATTAACCCCATTTTAACATTGCTTTCACTTTTCACACTGGGGAATTCCGTTAATAAATTGCTTCCACTTTTGCAGTTTTTTTCTACTTAAAGCAGGGTTTCTGCATGGGACTCCCCTAAGAGGAGTATGTGCAATTCAAGTGGTCTTGAACCACAACCACCCTGTTTATAAATTAACTATTCCATATCCAGAGCACAGTTTAACCAAACCTGAGTCCTTTTATGTTTCACCTATTGTAAAGGCTGTGTTAAATCCCTGCTGAATTCTCACTGACTGAAATCACTTGGGTTTGAAAAAGCTGAACATAACGAGTCTCTCAACCTTCCTTTTAATGGCTTTGCTTCAGTAAGTATTACATATTAGGAAGCATTGTTTGCACTTGCTGGTCTACAAAAATCAACATCTTAGGATCACAGTATTCATTCTACAGTATGGGTACAAACCAACAAAAATCAAGTGTGCTCCATTGTAAGTAGATCGTGCATAAGAACCTGTGTGTATTTGTGGCATCTTTCTATTCTTTTATGGGCCAAGCTTTTATCTTGTTCAGAAGAATTTAATTTCTGGCATGTAATTTATCTACAGATTTAGAGATTAAGTCTCTACCTCAGATAACCTCTACTGAGTCTGGCCCTTGATACAGACCTCCCCGAAGAAAGGTCTGTTCAGTGTCACTGGGATAATGAGACAAATACCTTTTTAAACCCTGCAGCTCCTATCTCTTGACTTATCTGCTTTTAGTATTCAGCTTCATTCTCCAGGCCTACCGTACTACTGTAAGTCAACCTGCTTTGCTGACAGCAAAACTCTCCTTGCCCCATGGATAGTCAACTAGACTCCACAGTGCAACAACTCTAAACCCAACTGCTCTCCTTTTGAGAGGGGCAATGGGTAGTTTTCCTCCAAAATTAACAGGAGGGGGGGAACCAATCTTAAGATCCAAAAGGTTACTTACCACTACATTTCCAAAATGGTGAAATGAGACCCAGTGAAAACTGTCAAAGCAGACTTCACAAAATCTAAATACACTGTCAGTAAGAAGCTAAACTAGATACTGTATATAGGATTGTTTAAACTTGTTCTTTAGATTCTGTTTACATTTTGTTAAAAGTCTCTGCTACTTTTTTTCCCTGCGATTACATCTTGGCATGTCCTGTTTTCTTCATGTATGCAGGACAAGCATTCATTTATTCTTAAAATGTCTGGACTGCTTTTCTGTTTGTTTGTTTTTAATATAAAAATAGTGTGCTAATCACATAAAGCTATGAAACAGAATATCACTCCAACAACAATAACCAAGTTCCAATAACTGATGCAAAAACATGGAGACTTCTTGAGGAATCCATTGTTCTCTGCCACAAAGAGGCCTGTGGTCTCACTGGAATGGAGGCATATTGGATTGCAAAAGAGGGCTCCCTGTTGATATGCAAATAGATTTTAAATTTCCTAGAATCCCTTACTGACCATGCATGAACAACAAAACTCAAAGAAAGGAGGGAAGCAGATAAGCCTGCCTCACCAACTATCCCAAACATGTTAAAGAAGCATGAATCTAAAAGTTGGCCACCAACATAGAAATCTTAAAAAAAGATAAGATGACTGAAAGAAAAATTCCTCCCTGGATACATTTTGGAAGAAGATTTCAAGTGGTCTCAAAACATTTTTGTTTACTTATGTAAGACTTATCAGATCCAGTTGTTTCATTTCACATGTGCATACAGTGGCCCACTTTATTTGTCAGGGTTTGGTTTCAGGATCCCATGTATTTATAAAAAAGTGAGTGCTCAAGTCCCATATTATTAAATGGACGTGGATGCTTCAGTGTGTCTGTGTTCATATCGCCACCAATGATATGGAATGATTGATCCACAATTGGTGGAATGCACAGATCTGAAGCCCACAGATTTGGAGGGCCCACTGTATTGTAAGTTCTCAAGAACAGGTTTTCTGAAACATGTTGAACTGGTTTTCTTTCTTATGGTTTAGGAACCTATCCCTATTCTTTCTATGTTGTTTCTACCTCTGGCACCAAATTTTCTGTTTAAAAAAAAATGTCCAGGAACACATCTACAGTACTTCATTAACTGAGGTATACCTATACTAAGCTGCCTCAGTATTTGCTGTTCATGAATCACTGAATACAGGTAAACCTTAGTTAGCAAAGTAGATGTGTTCCTGAACGTTCTTTAACAGAAAATTTGGTATCAGAGGTAGAAATAACATGGAAAGAATAGGGATGGATTCCTATACCACAAAAGAAGAAGAAGAAGAAGAAGAAGAAGAAGAAGAAGAAGAAGAAGAAGAAGAAGAAGAAGAAGAAGAAAGAAAGGAAAGGAAAGGAAAGGAAAGGAAAGGAAAGGAAAGGAAAGGAAGAGCAGTTCAGTATGTTTTAAAATTTTTATTTAAAACTAACAGTATGAACATATGAAATCAAACGACCAGGTCAGGTAAGCTTTGCATAAGTAAACAAAAACATTTTGAACCTTCTACAGATGACCTGAAAGCGTCTTCCAAATTGCATTTAGGGATAACTTAGGGCCTTTGCAGACTGCCAAAAATAGTGCACATTAAATTGAGGCACTGCCCTGACTCAGTGCTAGGAAATCATGGGAATTGTATTTTTTTCTGAGACATTGAGCCTTCTCTGTCAGAGAGCTCTGGTGCCACAATAAATTACAGTTCCCATGATTCCCTAGCACTGAGCCAGGACAGTGCCTCAATTTAATGTGCACTATTTCTGGCAGTCTGCAAAGGCCCTTACTTTCACCAACCTCCACTTTTCTTATGATTTCCATTTTGGCAGGCAACATATGCTTTCTAAACATGCTGGTGATAGGTGGTGAGGCAGGAGAATTCACTTTCCCCACTTTCTTTCTGTTTTCCTGTTCACTCATGCTCAGTAAGGGATTCTAGAGGCAGCT
>CM034701.1:326598877-326630617 GCA_020142125.1 Phrynosoma platyrhinos
CCCCCCCCGCCTAAAAGTACTAAAACAAATGACAGTACTTGCCCATAGGGAAACCATGCTTGCCCAGAGAGAGTCATAGGGAAATACTTGCCCATAGAAAATCATTGGGGGATACTTGCCTATAGAGAATGACAGGGAAATGGAAGTATTCCTCGATTATTCCCTATAGGCAAGTATTCCCCATTGATTCCCTATGGACAAGTATTCCCCAATGATTCCCTATGGACAAGTATTCCCCAATGATTTCCTATGGACAAGTGTTCCCAATGATTCCCTATGTGCAAGTACTGTCATTTGTTTTAGTATGTCTCCCTCCCACTATCTTCCTCCACTTTATATCACTTTCTTTTTAAATTCAAGACAACAACAACAACAACAAAAATCTCCAGTTTTTGTTCCTACTTTGAGAAAGTCTTTTGCAACAAGAGCGCTTCTGAGCATGGATAGAGTGTGGCTCCTTTTTTTAGCAACTGATAACGGCCTCTTCTCACATGTATTTTTTTTTCTTTTTTAGAGGGGGAATTTATTTATTTGTTTAGTTAATACACCACTTTTACTCCCCGATGGGAGCTCACAGATTTTTTTTCAAAGTTACAATAAAATTTAAAGCAGTTAAAAATCACCTTAAACGATATAAAAAATGACCTTAAAAATATAACACAAGCGGTTAGCTCTGGGAAATGTCAACTCTTGTGGACAGTGGGGCAGGTTGTGTGCTCCTGTTTTTTCATTTTTGGAAATGTTTTGGTAAATAAAATATGATAAAATATACCTTATGCTAAAATGGAAGTTTTCAGAGAGCAACTATAAGGAAAATGCTGGGTTTCCTAAGTCTAAAGGTACCTTGCTGCCCAATGGTTCAAGCCTCCATTGGTACTAATGGGCTGCATCCACACTGCAGAAATAATGCCATTTGACACCACTTCAGCTGCCATGGCTCTGCTGTGACATTCTGGGAATGGTAGTTTGGTGCCACAACAAACTACCATTCTTAGAATGCCATAGCATTGAGCCATGGCAACTGAAGCGGCGTCAAACCGCATTATTTTTGCAGTATGGATGGACTCATGGAGTCATTACTTCCGCCTTGATCCATACTCCTGCCTCGATCCATTGGGAGAGGTGGGACATACAAATAATAATAATTATTATTATTATTACATTGTCCTTCCTTGCAGGGCTTTTCTAAAGGAGAACTTCAAAGAAGTGACATGGATGCTTGAAGTATGCAATCTAACTGCTCAGCCATATTTGTAGAAAATACTATCAAGTATTTGAGAAAATACTATTAAGCACATCGCCATACACTCAAATACTTAGGTAATACAGTAATAAAAGGTTCAATTCCTGTCCAGACACATTCCACATAACTTTGCATTTCCTATTTTTGAGCAGACAGCTGAGACCCCTCCTCTGTCTTTATTTTAATCTTCCTTGTCAGAGGCCCTTTTTAAAAACAAAGCCACTTCCATATTGGTTTGTTCTGATATTGTCTTTCAGTTGGTAAGGTTTTTAAAAAAATTGAACTGCCTTGAGGATCTTTTTTTTTTTTTTAAGGGCTGGAAAGATGGTAGCTAAACATGTTTTTAGGTTATAATAAAAACAGTAGGAGGAACCAGAAAACTCTTTGGCTTAAACAGAACAAAGGAGTATTATTTTAAAGTGTATGGGTTTTAAGTGCTTTTAACTTTTTAAATTGTATCCCATTTTTTAAACAAATGGTCTGTTTTAATATTGTTGCAGTCTAATTCCTTTTGAGCTGTCATCTCTAAGTTTTTAAATGTACTGTTTTTTAGACTGCAAGCCGCTTTGAACCCCAATTTTGGAGGAAAAGCAGGGTACATAATAATAATAATAATAATAATAATAATAATAATAATAATATGGCAATGTCCAAAGAGCTATTCAAGTGTTGCTGAAAAATGTGGCTATGCCCACTGGGATTTTCTTTTTAACTTGAAAAACACACCTCACTACCACATCAGAAACCACTTTAAAAACTCCCTGTTTCAAAAGATATTTGCCAGGAGATTATTGCTATTCATGAAACACAAACTTAAACCCACCTCCAGTATGTTGCATTAGCCGTTCTTTGGACCTAGGCCCATTGAAGTTGCTGTTATCCGATCTAAAACCAATCCAGAGATTGTGACTGGAAGCATTCCTTATGGAGGAGAAAGAAATCTGTAACAGGAATGAAAGACGCTTATTAAGAGCTAGGTTTCTGATAACATCTGAGGTATGTTTTGGAAAGGGAATTGTTAGCCTACCAGTCTCTTTCCAGTTAAAGCTCCTTTCTCATTCTCATTCTTCTCCCTTTATTTCCTTGGAAGATAACATTGAGGTTGTTTTTCTTCCTAAAACAAAGCAACGTAGCTTAAACTTTGACTTCCTCTAGAAATTCTGTTTTGGCTGGAACACGTTTTTTTATTTCCTCCCCCCCCCCCCTTGCTCCCATCTCATCTAAAAGTTATATGTTGTGTGCATGCAAGAATTTGTCTTCTGAATTTGGGTTAGAAATGTTTAGTTCTGATCCAGAGAGGGAATGTGACTTGTAGCAGGCAGGCTGTTTCTTTCCCACGTCCGATTTAATTTCTTCTCTGAAAAGTAGGTTAATTGGCTTAATGGGCATTTGCTTCACACAGGATTCTTTCTTGGGCTCTCTACCTTAGACTGCTTAGAGCTGCGGATGTACGTTGTTTTTAAATTTTGATTGAAAATTGAGCTGCTGGAAAATCTAGCAATGTAAGCAAAGAAGCACCAAACCCAATTGTTTTTTTTTTCAATTTGTCTTAAACTGCCACTGATGAACAAACGAACAACATTGTCCCACAAAGGCTTTTGAAAATTCCACCATCTAAAAGCTTTTTCCATTTGAAGTGGTACTGTACATGTGTTTTTAATGAGAGCTGCCTCGAGATAAACAAGTTAATTTTGCCCACTGTGAAAGAAGACTTAATTAGTAGTATGCACACACCTTGGGTTGGATGTGCCATATGAAATTCCAGGAAACAACAATGATTTATACCTATCTGGCCACTCTCCACAGATTGATTTCTTTCTCTCTCCCCCCCTTCTTTTGAACTTGTAGCAATTGATATAAGTTTCCTTCAAATTAGTGTCAGTTCCTAAGTGTGAACAGCATGGAATCACTCTCAGTCTGGCTATTCCAGGATGTGATTAAAAGGTATTTGATCTTTATCTTTGCAGAGTTGTGGAATGGTCCTGGTAGCCTGTACAACGGGGAGGGGAATGCACAGCTCTCCAGATGAAGTTAAATTACAACTCCCATCAGCCTTAGTTAGCATTACCAATGGTGATAGAAGGTGGGAGTTGCAGTGAAACAACATCTGAAGGACCATGCATCTTCTGTCCTTGCTGAACATGTTCCTTAAAGAATTAATGTGAAAGCATCATGTCTTTATGTGGAGATTGTAGTTGGAGAAGAGAAGGTTAAGAGGTGATATGACAGCCCTGTGTGAATATTTGAGGGAATGTCATATTGAGAATGGAGTAAGCTTGTTTTCTGCTGCTCCAGAGAATTGGACCCAGAGCAATGGATGCAAACTAGAGGAAGAGAGATTCCACCTAAAATTAGGAGTAGGAAGAACTTTCTGACAGTAAGAGCTGTTTGACAGTGGAATATGATCCCTTGGAGGGTGGTGGAGTCTCCTCTTTTGGAGGTTTTGAAACAGAAGTAGGATGGCTATCTATTGGGAGTGCTTTGGTTGTGTGTTCCTGCATGGCAAGACTGGATGTCCCTTATGGCCTCTTCCAACTCTGTGATTCTATGATCCTGTGTAAATGAGTTATGGTCCTGGGTGCCTCCGGAAGCTACGGTAAGTAGACAGAAATGTACAGAAAAAGTTGTGACTTTATTCTCTCCCCTAACCTGCCAAACATATTCATGAAAATATTGCAAACACAAAACATCACATCACAACATGCCTTTGATATCCAGCCATACTCAAAAGAAACCTTTCTGTGCTAGTTGTGATAAGATATATCTGTGACCTCACTCTGCCTTACCACACAGATAAAAGGCAACCTGGGAGATGTATATGTGCTTAGAAGATATCTGGCTGGTGGGGCTTTAAAGTCTTTAAATGTCACACACAATCTCCAAACAGCCAACCAACCTTTTCACAGGTCAGGAAGGAAGGACATTCCTGGCCATCATCCCATCTCACTTGGGAGGAGGTGTGGATGGTGACCCCATGGCCTCCTCTGGACAAGAATTTAAGCCCTGTTAACAGGGCCTTTGAAGGGAAACAATTCTTTTGCATGAGAGGATGGTGGAATGGGCACAGTGGGACTGACAGGAATGAAACCCCGGGAAACACCCCTCTGACTTCTTCAATAGCTAAGCAGGAAGGAGCACTTAGATGGAAAAGGAGAGAATGGAAGAGGAGAAATGAGTCCCATCATGGGGAAAATAATGCAACACTCACCTTTGGGATGTTAGTGCTGCAGCAAACAAAGAGGGAAAAGAAAGGCCTAGAATATCTAGCTCCCATTCCACAGAGCAGATCTCTGGCCACATAGACCAAGGTTGAGAAACATGGGACATCTCTAATGCCCTAGAGGCCTCTATCCCTATACGAGAGGGATAGAGGAGACACTGTAATCTAATGAATACCACTGGTTAAGTATATAGGAGGTTACAAGTTCAAATCCTGGATTGAACACCATTGCTTCAGTCACCCAGCAAGAAAGGCTAGTGAGGGGCCTGCACATGGTTACAGTGTGGGTTGTTGTTGTTGTTGTGTGCCTTCAAGTTGCTTCTGACTTATGGCAACCCTAGGGTGAACCTATCATGGAGTTTTTGGGGACTGGGAGTGCGTGATTGCCAACGATCCCTCAGTGGGTTTCCATGGCTGAGTGAGGAATTGAACCCCGATCTCCAGAGTCATAGTCCAATGTTCAACCCACTACACCAGGGGTAGGCAACCTAAGGCCCGGGGGGCCGGATGCGGCCCCCCGAGGCCTTTGGACTGGCCCCAGCCCGGTCCTGCCGCCGCCACCCCCGCCGCCGCCCACCATGATGATATTGATTATTGTTGTTATTACTTGTTCTTGGGGTTTTCTTGGCAAAATCTCCACAGGGGTTTTGCCATGGCTTTTCTGGGACTGAAAGAGTGTGCATGCATATTTTTAAAATTTTTTTTAAAAAAATATTTATTTATTTGTTTATTTATTTATTTATTTTTGGTGCTTCGGCCCCCCAATTGTCTGAGGGACAGCAACCTGGCCCATGGCTCAAAAAGGTTGCCTACCCCTGCACTACACCATGCTAGCTCTCAGAACCAATGGTATAGGGACCAAAGGTAGCATTTTTGTCTGATGTTTCCATGATGCCTACTGGCTTCCCTAGCCTTCTTTGTTCTGTCCACTCATATTCCACATTTGTTTGATTTTCTAAATCTGTTGCTTATTATTCCAGTGACTCTTGTTACATGTTTTCTTCCTATTCTGTCTGTCTTCCATGCATTCCAATAGTGTGGCTTATCATACTAATAGTAATAATATATCTTCTTCAAGAGACATATCTCTAATACAGGGTTAGAGATTATGTGGGCCACCAAATGTTGGGCTACAACTCCCAGTTGCTTTAGCCAGCACTGCCACTCATGAGGAATGTACACCAGTTCACCAACTCCCAATCACTGGGAGTTGCAGTTCACCAATATCTAGAGGGCCACAATTGCCTACCCTTGCTCTAATAGCTATTGCAAAAGGGTGGGCTATTCAGATAGAGTGTATGAGAGAAATGCAGGAAAGACATCTACAGCTTTCATAGTTGGGGGGCACAAAATCCCCCTGCCATGTTTACTTCTATAAAGTAGAACCTTTGAGTAGGCTTGTCAACTTTGAGTTGAGTTTATCAACTCTAAAGCAGCATTTCTCAGACAATCTGATGTGAGTGACCAGCATCTTTTTTTTTTCATTAGCCTCTGGCTGGAATTTATTGAGTTTTTTTGTTTTTTGTTTTACAGAATAAAACATTTATAACTATTCCAAGAATAAAAAATACTAAAATACAATAAATACACAGACACAATACAAAATAAAACAAAATAATCAATACATATATTCACATTGTCTTGGAAAAAAATACAGGATAGAAAAGAAGGAATAAAAAAGTGGGTTTTTCTGAGGTTTAAAATCTGGAAATAAATTCAATTTATTTAAAATAAATCTGACCATAAAGTACAGTGTCTAGGTGGAGGAGAAACAGATATGAAATTTATATTGATATAGTTTATAAGAGGAAACCATTTTTCCTGAAAAGATCTTTGATTTTGTTGTTTTAAGTTGCAGCGTGACCAGCATCACATTTGTATTCATTGACTACAACTGTTTTGTTTTGTTTTTTTTTGGGGGGGGGAACAGACCTGCAGTCAACGGCTTGGGGCTGTCACCAGTCCCAGGACCATCACTTTGAATAGCACTGCTCTAAAATCATCAGACATGAGGCTGAAAGTATGTAGCCACACAGTCTATTATTCTTTTCTTAAATTTAAACTCCACCTTTATGCCAAATATGCCCCCCAAATCCCACTCGAGTAGGAATAAAATTGGAGCAAAAGGACAAAATCAAAAGCCCTCTTCTACAAGACGTTTTTGTAGTGCTGGTGGGGATTGGCTTAACTGGTTCCAGAATTACAAAGTATACAGCAGGTTAAGTGTGTACATCTGTATGTTTCCAGGGCAGACATAAGGCTTATAAAATTATTAAAGGAAAACTGCTGTTGGGACAAATAGTCGTTTTGGAGTGTGGGAAGGAGTCTTCCCACATTTGGACTGCAGTGTGTCAGACAAGTGTTCATTCTCCCCCTGCTCACCAAGTTGGGTAGTAGTGATTTCTTTTCTAAAATGTGCATATGCAGAGAATGGACCATGAAACCCTTTGGGCAAGTCATATGCTCTCAGCCTCAGGGGGAAGGCAATGGCAAACCTCCTCTGAACAAATCTTGCCAGGAAAACCCCATGGCAGGGTTGCCATAAGTTGGAAACAACGTGAAGGCACACAACAACAACAACAATGCAGACAAATATATTTAATATAACATGCATGTTCACCTTTCACCAGAATTATCTGGTCTGGGGTGAGTTGTAGATAGTATTTACTTCAATAATATTCCTGATAGTTAAAGTAGCAAATACATATTTATGGGATCCAGGACCTAGTTGTTTAATTCAGAGATTCTATTTCTGTACCAAAAAAGTAAGTAGATAGATCACACCCTCTTCCATCAATCTCATTTTTATCAATTGGTTGGTAAAGGAAACTTTTATGTTCTCTCGAGAGATACAAACTTTGTCCAGATTGCTTTCCTGCTCTCTACCCCTTCATAAGTTTCTTATCTCACATCCACCTTTTCTTCTAATTGAGCTCACTACCCTTCATAAAAAAACTATACTAATTGTTCTTTTCTGATACAGTAATTTCAGGTTGCCTTCCTTAATGCACTTCTGTAAAAAGGCCAGCCTTGAAAGTTAATTTTGCCCACGAGCAAGAAGCAAGCAATTTGCTTTGATGGGCAAATAAAACCATCACTAGAACCACCTTCAGGCAGGAAAAGCAGACTTAATGTCTGGTTGTAATGTATCATATTTTGCAAGGTAGAATCAAACAGTGCGCTATGACCTTGGGCACTGCAGTGTAGGGGTTTAAATTTCAAGAGAGGAAACTTGCCAAGCTTTTGCTTCAGACAGTTGAAACAAATGAGCACAAGAAAAGCCTGGCTTGGCAACAGTAGTGCAGGAGGTGTGTGTGTGTGGGGGGGGGGGGGTCATATGGTGGTGTGTTTGATCATATTTTAATTCATTCTACGGTAATTCCATCCTCACATTATTTCTTGTATGTTCTTAGATAAAACTGACCATCTGAGCTGAAATTGTTGCAAATGACTTTAAAACTAAAGTTCTCCAGACTGCACTGACATGTAGCTTTATTTTAGCTCCTATGGAACAACTGGTATACTTTGACACATGGCACAGTCTTACTTTCCACACATATACAGCCCTGCATGGGATGGAAGGAACTGTGTTACACATGAAGCAGCCTTATTAGCTATTACATGCTAATAGGCTTCAGGTAAACCTCACACAGTTTTGTATTTAGTTCAACATAAGTGTTCTGAAGACTTTGAGAGCAAAAGCCCAACATATAGCAGAACACCACTTTCCTTTATAAAAAAAAGACAAAGCTGTTGTGATAAATAGTTTCCACAGCCATTTCAGCAAGTGTTATGAATCTGGGGTGTTTTTCAAAAGGACGGCAAAACATGGATCTTTCAGAAATCAGGATGTGCTGATTTTCTATACGATGATTATCCATGACCATGAATATCCATGATTCCATGGGGAAATGGAATTTAAAGATGGGTGGAGGAGTACTGAAATTTTCTTTTTTTACTTGTGTGTAACATAGTTTCCCATGAAACTATTTCTCTTTCATGGTGCTCTATGGTTAGGATTCCTACCAGAAGGAAATGGTTCAGTACCCCATTCCTGACGGCTGATGTTGCCCTTTAAAGAATACTCATTCCCTGATATTGAGCTTCCCCACTGATGCAATTATAACACAGTTCTATTTGATAATACTTGGTTTCTCCTAGGTGCAGTTTGTCAGCCTCTAATTATATGGATTCTTTGCTTTTAAAAAGGGCATATGCCATGACTGGGGCATCAGGAATGCTTTGCCACACAGCAAACACAATAAACACTCCCCCACAGCTCTTTCTTCAGCTGGGTGGAATCTCCTAAGTGATTAAATCATCTTGCTACATTGAATAATTGTCAGATACAACAATGATCTTCTGTATTAAGTCAACACAGGGAGAAAAATATGTGCAAGGACTAGTATTTTAGGAATAAAATTAAAATATCTATACTAATTTGTATGTGTTTTCTCTCCTACAAGGTTGGCCTCCGGCAGCTAGATATGTCATTACTTTGTCAACTCTACTCCCTTTATGAGTCAATTCAAGAATATAAGGGTGCCTGCCAAGCTGTATCAAGTGCAGACTGTGCATATGCACTGGAAAATGGCTTTTTTGATGAAGAAGAGGAGTACTTCTAGGAAGAGAGTTATTCCCAAGAGCAGTATGTGGATGAGGCTTGCAATTGGGAGAACCCAGTGTCTAATCAGAACTCTGCCATGTGCTGAAGAAAAGACGTGTCGCTACTTTGCAACCTATTTACATCTGGCATGCTGTCAAATCAAGTTACACACTGTGTGAATCCTGCTTTAGGAAACCAACGTGGAAGAAATTTCTGAAGTATTTTCAAGCTTGTCTGACAGGCCACGTCAGTATAATTTGTGCACTGGGTGTTTCTGGGCTGCACATGTTGGCAAATAATTTTCTGTAAACTGTAGCTTGGGATCATACAAGAAAGCATTGCCACCTGGAGTGCAATGATACATACGGCAGTAGCTCTAACTATAGACACCACATAGTTTTAAACACTGTGGATCTCCTTTTGAAAGGAGGTTCTGGTGTTTTTTTTTAAAAGACATGTTAAAAACCTAGATCAGTTGAACTGGTCTTTATCTACTCCAGTATATTTTTGAATGAATTTTGGAATGTCTCATATCACCCTAAAAGCATCTTTTTCACTTCTTTTCGAGCCCCAAATTTATACTGGTCAGGGACTTTAGTCTTTCCCTCCAATGATCCAACTCACCTTCCCTTACAAGTTTAATATGCATTCTATCTATTTAAACCAACATAATCAAACTGTGTTTAGAAGCACTGAATATGTTTACTCTAATACAGTAGTAGCAAATCAGTCTGCCTCACTGTGTGGCTTGCAATATTACAAGCTTACACAAGTATTTTGCTGCTGATTGTTCAGTGGATAAATAACGAGAAATCTTCATATAAACGGAGAACAGCAATATTTTATATTCCTTAAAATACTTGGAAGGCAGGCTGTGAACTTGTTTTGTACAGATCGGAAGCATCTACACAATTTGTTGGGTATTATATGCAACTTAGTTTTTATACTATTATAGCTGAAACTTCAACCTTCAATTGTAATTTATTAAACTTTTTAAGAAACCTAATGCATCTGTTTGTATAAATTGGTGCTCAGAAATAGCTAAGGACATGAGACAACCTGCCTGCCTTGCAGACTGAAGCAAAAAACAAAGCCATAGGCAAACTCATTTAAAGAAATCATTGCTCAGGAGATACTTCCACATCAAAATGTTTGGGAAATCTTTACAAATGAAAGTACTTTTATCTGTAGAACTGGTGGAATAGTATGAACAACTTTAAGAATCTGGGTTTTTTTTTTCATGTAGAAATATAGTAGTCTATGGATAAGTTTCTTACTGTTAAAATTCGGAGAACATTTATTTTAGAATTAGGGGGCACTTGCTGTTCTTTTGAAAAAAGTGTCAATCTAAACAATTACTGAGACTGAGGAAACTATACTGGCAAAACCAACACCATATACAGTGTGGGGAGCTGAGAGAAAGCACATGATACCCAGAAACCTGGAATTATTGCCAAAGCCTGCCAGTCAGAGATTGCTGGCCAAATTGCCCATGTATGGAGGGAGCCAGCAAATTTGTGGTAAGGAGGAAACGGCAATGTCATGTTTCCAGTCCTTCAGTCCCAGTGGGTCATTTTGCAATGACTCTGGCAATGTAGTATGTCTTGCTTTATTCTCCCCAAACACTTGTTCTGCTGCAAAATGAAATACTCATAGGCAGAATGCCAGCAGAGAATGGACAGAAACCTCTGGTGTGGAGGCAGGGCGATTAAAGAAAGGCAAGTTACTTTCTGTCAGGTAATGGGCCACTATATGCAGTGAAGCATTCACAGACACACATTGACTCTGTAGTTTCCAGATTGGGAAGCAAGAGATTTAACTTCAGGGCCCATCTGAACCTATCAGGAGGTGTGCTGCAAGGACAATTACCCTGGCTTTGGTTCTTCTGAACCACCTCCTGCATTTTTTGTCTTAATATGTCAGTTCTGCTGAGTACCATTGCAACAGCTCTGACTTCTATGCCTCATATACTTTACCAGTTTTACCTATCAAAGTTCTGTATGGTGAGAGCTCTGTAATCTCACAGTCCAAGGAACCCAAACAGACCAAATGTTCAGTGCTACTAGCCCTGAGTCCTCCTATATAAGACTTTGCTCTGTTTTGGCCAATCTACAAGAATATCTTTTTATATCTAACAACTAGATTTAGGCCAATGTATCCAACTGTTCTGTGTATTTGCTTAGCTTGAGTTGTAGTGAAATCAGTCAAACAATTACTAACTTGTCTTAAGTCCCAGTGATTTCAACAGGAACAAAATTTAGTTAAACAATGACTAACTTGTCTTAAGTCCCAGTGATTTCAATGGGAACAAAATTTAGCTGACTGAGACTGGGTCCAACCTACTGAGCAGAGCATGTGTTGTACTGACAGCCTGGAGTCATGAAGCAGTTTACAAGCAGTAACCTGTTCTTCAAATGAAAAAGCAGGGGATAAGATGACTTCTTTTATTAAAACAAAACAGAATAAATGACAGCAGGGAGTTACTCAACTATATTCTTAAAAGGTATATGTAGCTGAAGTTTCAGACAAGGCTAGATTTTATGTTGCATGGTTTAAATCTGGCAGTGCAGCAATATTTTGGAGTTTCACTTTGTTCTGTTGTGTCCAAGCTCAGACCTTCCATTACACCAAATACTACAACAAAGAGAGGATATAGATGCATCATAGAAAAATTAAATGTTGACCTATTGCTATTCAGCCTGGAGGTAGATCTATATAGCATATGATGCAAACTTTAGAAAAAAAATACTTTAGAAAACACACATACATACATAACTCCAATAATCATGTGGTTGGGGAGTCTGGGAGTTGTAGTCTAAACAAGTCACTTTTTTGAGCTTTGATATAATAGTTAAAATTCTCTGGATTATTTTTAAACTCCAATAAATGAAAACAGAAGGCAAACTTCAAAGGACCACATAAGAATGTTAAGATTATTGCAATCTGCAGTTTTACAGGCTATGGAGAAAACCCCATTCCTGAATAAATTATTTTCCCCCTGTCATGCTTCTTTAAAAATATTGAAATTGGAAGCCAACCCAGCAGGGGAGTTAAATCCAAACCATATACTTTTCACTTTGTGGAAAGTTCAATTCAAAGCTGTACAAGCCTTTTGAATTTAACTCTTCAGATGTTAATTTTCATGTACAAAAGTAGCTGCAGCAATGCTGTACACATCAACTGCAGAAAGTATGCAGTGAAATACCATGTATGTATGTGTGTATGTGCCTCCAGGTCCCCTGTCAACATATGGCAACCCCATGATTGTCATGGGGTGTTCTTAGGCTAGGTATACTCAGAAGTGGTTTTGTCAGTTCCTTTCTCTGAAATATAGCCCACAGCACCCAGTATTCACAGGTGGTCTCCCATCCAAGTACTAAGTGGAGCTGACTGCTTAGCTTCCAATATCAGATTGGATCTGGTGCCTTTAGGGCATTTAGGCCCTCATGTATAGAACTAATAATAAGACTGAATGTCAGAAACCAGAAACCAAAGAACAAAGTTTTACACTTCCATAAATGAAAAAAAATCCTTTCCCCACAAGCCTTTCCACTGTGCCTTAGGATGTTCCTAAAGGCTTTGCACACAAAGTGCATTTATGTTGAAGTTAAATTTTGTATGGAAGGTGTATGATCTGCTCTGGTTGGTGGTGGATCGTGTCTTGGAGTTTTAGTAAAAACAAAAAACAAAAAAACCAAAGTACATTTTGCAAGCCTGAAGTCTGGCTCCCCCTGTTACAAGCCATTAAGAACTGATACTACTGAAGTACGGTAAAAAGAAATAGATGTTAAAAATAGATGTTAACATTTAAATAGATGTTAGATGTTAAAAAGAAATAGATGTTAAAAGCTTTCAAAGCTTGGTAACTTAGGACATTCAATTATTTTGAGTGTCAATACCCTAGTGGAGGGCGGATCTGGCCATATTGCTATTCTTGACCATTTGTCACTACTACAATCAGATAAATATAGAGTTCCAGTGACTTCAGTAAACTAAAGAGCATTAACATATTTCCAAAGAAAACAACCCTAGTGACCTTGGATGTGGAGTCTTCATATATGAGTGGTGGGCAAAATGCAGTCCATAGGATGCACGTGGCTCCCAAAATCCATTTGTGCACCTATTGTGCTCCCAGATTTTTTTTAAAGTTGACATTGTGGTTTGCCATCAAAATTTGATGGCAAGCTGCTAAATCAGGTGAGGGCAACTGACAGGGCCAAGGGGTACCACAGTAGGGAAAGATGATGAGTGGCATAGGTTTTATTATTAATAATACAATTTAAATATTAAAAACAATACAAAATGCAAATAGCAAAGTAGTCTATTTTTTTATCTATTTTATGTTTTGTTTTGTTTTTTTCATTAAAAGAATCTATTCCCCACCTTTTCCTCTTAAGCCACTTACTTTGGGCATGCAGCCTTTGGACACTTGTTCAACTTGTGTCCAAAGGCTGCATGCCCAACCTCCATGGACGTTGTCCACACCTGCTTTATGCCAACATCCTAATTCAGGATGGATTAAGAGCATGATACCTGAAGGGCCTCTCCTGAATGTTAACATCACATCAAAATACTCATCTCTGGATGCTTCCATGAAATGCTTTGCAATAAGTAAGTAACACTGGGGACAGGGCAATTTCAGTGGTGTCACCCTGATAGTAGAATATCCTCTACAGAAAAATTTGATTTTGGTCTACTAACACAAGGTGAAGACTTCCCAGGTGTTTTAAAATCTGACTTTTGAATCTGTTGTTACAATACTATGTACATTTACCTAAAAGTAAGCTTCAGTTGATGAAATGAGAACACAAAACTGTGTAAGCATGCACAGAATTATTCTTGTCTTGTTAAAATTTGTGACTAAATTCATACCCATTTAGTTAACTTTTATCCACTGCTTGATATAATTTGAAAGAAAATGAAATGTTTGCCCTCTGCTTCCTCTCCTATATTCTGCAGTGCTATATTATAAAATACCCTTTTCCCTTTCCTTTGAGTTTATAAGGACTAAAAATTGGCAATCGGCCTTACTTTAAATATGTGGATCCAAGAAGCCTACAGGGAAATACAGACATGCTAGTTTTTCTATTCAGACTAAATGTTTTAGACTAAGGGCCTTTGCAGACTGCCAGAAATAGTGCAAATTGAGTCCACTTTAACTGCCCTGGCTCAGTGCTAGGGAATCATGGGAATTCTATTTTTTTCTGAGACATTGAGACTTCTCTGTCAGAGAGCTCTTGTGCCACAATAAACTACAGTTCCCATGATTCCCTAGCACTGAGCCAGGTCAGTTAAAGTGGTCTCAAGCTGCACTATTTCTGGCAATCTGCAAAAGCCCTAAGTTATGGAACTATTGACTCAGCAGAGTCTGGAACGACCCAGTAGCCTAGGTATTGCCAAAGAAAACAAGGGAATTATCCTGCCTAATGACATACCAACTTATCTGAAAAATGTAAATCTTGTTGCTGAGAACACATTCCTATGAAACCACACAAAGTTCAGATTGCTCAACTAGTTGTTTTGGTCTGTTTCTACATTCATCAGACATTCTTTGCAGATTCAGAACGACAGCAGGAACTCGGGGAAGCAATGAAAGTGATTTCCTGCTGTGGATTTCCCCCTGTTTTCCAGAAATGTCAATACCTCTTATGTCAATATTTTAAAAGAGTCTAAATTTCTCTGGGACAAGCTCCAGAGACTTCACTGGGGCAAACTGCATTTAACTGTCTACTGTTGCAACCTCTGAAAGAAATTCTGCAATTTAAAAATATGAAAGAAATAATTCTCACATCTCACCTCTGAAAGCAAAGCCACTGCAAAGGAAAATCTAGCATTTAGTCCTAGTTTAATTTTGAAGATCATCCTGAAAACCAGCCTCTTTCATGTTGCAATCCTATACATGAAGAATAGAATCCATTAAGCACAGTAGGGCTTACTTCTGAATAGCGTACACACAAATCCACCATTAGAGTAGTAGCAGAGCAGCAAAAGAGGAAACAGAATCATAGAATCAGAGACCACAAGGACCATCCAGTCCAACCCCCTGCCATGCAGGAACTCACAATCAAAGCATCCCCAACAAATGGCCATCCAGTCTCTGTTTAAAAAACTCCAAAGAAGGAGACTCCACCATTCTCTTGAGGGAGTGTGTTCTCTTACTGTCAGGAAATTCTTAATATTGAGGTGGAATCTCTTTTCCTGTACAATCCATTGTTCTGGGTCCTATTCTCTAGAGCAGCAACTAAGGGGGGTTGCAGACTGCCAGAAATAGTGCAAATTGAGTCCACTTTTAGGGTTAGGGTTAGTGCTAGGGATCATGGGAATTGTTTTTTTCCTGAGACATTGAGCCTTCTCTGTCAGAGAGTTTTGGTGCCACAATAAAATACAGTTCCCATGATTCCCTAACCCTAACCCTAACCCTAAAAGTGGACTCAATTTGCACTTTTTCTGGCAGTCTGCAACCCCCCTAAGGCAAGTGTCAAAGGGCAGACAAATGGCAGGAACTGGAGCACAGGTAGCTACCACTGAGTTGCCATTTAATTTTTTCATAGGACTTTGGGTGAAATGTCTTGTTATTCTTTCCCTGGAATCTAGTTTAGATAAAAAGTTCTAATCCATCTCCCCTTTATCTCTGCAGTGTACACAGGAAGCCATGAAAGATCATAGAATCCTAGAGTTGGAAGAGACCAGAAGGGTCATCGAGTCCAACTTGCTGTCATGCAGGAATACACAATCAAAGCACCCCAACAGATGGCCATCCAGCCTATTTAAATACCTCCAAAGAAGGAGATTCCACCACTCTCTGAGGGAGTCTGTTCCATTGTCAAACAGCTCTTACTGTCATGAAGTTCCTCCTAAAGTTGAGGTGGATTATCTTTTCCTGTAATTTGCATCCATTGCTCTGTGTCCTAGTCTCTGGACGAGCAGAAAACAAGCTTGCCCCATCAATATGACACCCCTTCAAATATTTAAATAGGGCTATCATATTACCTCTTAACCATTTCTTCTCCAGGCTAAACATACCCTACTTCTCTCCTCATAAGGCATGGGTTCCAGACCCTTCACCATTTTGATTGCCCTCTTCTGGACAAACTCCAGCTTCTCATCATCCTTTTTGAACTTTGGTGCCCAGAACTGGACAAAGTATTCCAGGTGAGATCTGACCAAATTAGAATAGTGGCACTATTACATCCCTTGATCTAGACTCTATACTTCTATTGATGCAGCCTAGAATTACATTGGCCTTTTTAGCTGCCACATCACAATGATGACTCATGTTCAACTTGTTGTATACTAGGACTTCTTGATCCCCATCACATTTAGTCTTGTTAAGCCAAGTGTTCCCCGTCCTGTATCTATACATTTTAATTTTTCTGCCTAAGTGCAGCATCTTACATTTCTCCATGGATGGAATCTTACATGTCATGTTGATGTCACAGGAATGAGACTCAATGAATGTGGAGTATGGATGGAAGAAAATGGATGGAACAAGCGACCTCCATGTCCATGCTGCCCCCACCTGAGGATCCCTTTAAAAGCCTGACATTTGGGTCTAGATTGTTCTGAACAATAAGAATCCATCTAAGCCAGGCTTTTGGGTCTGGAGTGCTTGGAAGATCAAGATGGAGGATCCTGAGGGACTGGAAGATCACAATTTGTTGCTTCTGATGCTCCAGTGCTTGAGGTGGCCACCTCACTCTGCCTAATAGACAGCATAGTGATGTGATGGAAAAGATTGTTTTTTTCATCCACTGTCCCTGTCAAAGAATACTTACGTTTGGTTGTATTCACACCATTGGTGTCTTAAGCTCTCAGTTCAGTCCCTAGCTCTTCAGTGTAACAAGGAGCCAACACAGTTCTACAATCTGAATAGGAATATTTGGGAGCCACTGTATCAATAGCCAAGTCATCTTCCACTTCAAGGACAGACCTTATTCTAATATTCTAATATTTCATTTCAGGCTTTCAAAGATGGGCTCTGTGAGAAACAGTAATTATGCCTTTTTGCATTGTGCCAACTATTGTCTCAAAGAAGAGTCTTTTGAATCAATTAGAAGAAGGCAGAACTAGAGTGGCTTTATACTAAAAGTGACCCTTTTAAAAAGCTAAGATACAGACCAAGCGACACAAGGCGTTTTACTGAATCAGCTCATCTATACAGAAACTTGAAGCAAATATTTGAGCACCAAATTTTAAAGAGGAGGGGAGAGGAAAAGGGGATTTGTATACTGTTTTATGTCACTGGTGATATTGTGTCTCTGCTGGAGGAAATTTGGTCATACAAATCACAACCAAAATGGTGCCGTTAGAAAAAAAACAGCAACAAGTCTGAATTGTCTCTCATTCTTCTGTCTCCTGTACAATTTGTTCTGACTGCAATTCTATGACAGGAATGCAAAGAATATTCACAAGTTTTCTCATCCACAGTGAGAAAGCATTTCATCCAAAAAATTATCAATTACTCCAAGATTTCTCATTATTGAGCAAGAATGAAAATTCCAGGGCTTTCTGCCCAGTTTTCCATGTATTTTTACACAAAAACATATTTGGCACAGAACAGAATGCACTTCATGCAAAATACATTGCTTTTGTACAACAAAATGCAAATAGTAATAGAAAAATACTCAGACACCCTTGTAGAAGTTTCCAATGAGAATAAAACTTTTGAAAATTTTTGTGTAAATGAAATAAATGACATCCACATTCTGCAACATTTAATTGAAGTTCATATGTACTCATTGTGGCTCAATTTCAGATATATACAGATAGGATTGGGCTGCAATTCATCATTCACTTAATGGCATTAAGATTACAGGAAGCGTTACTAATTCAGATGGCAAGTGGGAATTAATATGACCAAATCCTTCTTAACACAGAAATATTTCCTGCATATAAAAATATTACCATGTCAAGAAAAGGTTGACTAGAAGTTCTCTCCGCTATTTGTTTATGGCAGTCTTATTTTTTAAATTTTTTTTTTAGGGAATAGCACTTTCAGCTTTTCCACTCCACACATTGGCAGAATACCTTTCATGTGGGTAAGAAAAGGTATTCCAGAAAAGAAAAGAACTTCAAGAATATGGCACAGAGGTAAGCAGTACTCCCCAACCTAAGTAAAACACATAGTTGTGCAATTTGGACACCCAAATAGAATTTATTTATTTATTTATTTATTTAATAATCACCTTTCTCCCACCATGGGATCTGAGGCAGCATGCAACCTGTTAAAAACACAATAAATAAAAAAAATCTCAATAAGTCATGAACTGCAATTCTACTTTAACTGAAAATACATGAGGATATTTGCTTTGATTAGTTAGTTTCTGCTCACCAAGATTCATCCTGATCACCTTTATGTCCTGCACAATCTGCACCATGATGGAAATGTTGCAAAATCACAAATACTGTTAATGAAGCATTTTTAGAAAATGCCAACTCTTTACACTATTTTAATTATTTTATTTTTTATTATGAAATGTTATCACAATAACGAAGTGAAACAAAATATCTATTATTAAGTATTAAATAAAACTAAGACATATATGAACACGTTAACCTGAATGTAACTGCAAAGCAAGTGCCTTTTATTCTGGGGTACAAGTAGCACCCTGCTAGAACTAAATAGTTTAGTTGTAACAACTATAGCACATGGTTTGCTAAGTTTCCTGAATATAGATTTAACGGTCTCTGTATTAGGCAACTTCTATTTCAGTTCCACTATGAAGGATGGTACTGGTGAGGGGGAGAGATAGAGGAAGGAACTCCTGGAAATATTCTTGCACATCAAAACATGGCTATCATTTAATAGGAGTGAGATACTATTAAAACAGACTATGATCTTCTCATGTTGGGCTAATTTGATGCCTATTCTAAGACACTATTTTTTGTTATCTTTGCATCCCTGCTTCCCTAAAGTATCACTTTTCATCCATGTTTTATATTGGATGTGTGCCTTCAAGTCACCTTTCAACTTATGGTGACACCATGAATTTTTAATTCAGTTAATAGCTTCTTCTGTAGTGACTTTGTCCCTTTTTGTAATGTGAAGTTCAGCAGCATCTGAAGACTGAAAACAACCATCAAGACGGTAAGATGATTACTACATTCCTCACTTTTGCCTGGACAAGCATTCTCCTCACAGTAACAGCTTCACAATCATTTTGGAGTGCAATACCTACTGTGACACAGGTCAGGTACCAAATATCCCCATTGATGATAGTTTCCACAAACTGGATGGGATGAAATATTTTATCATAAATGAATATTAAAATGATACATCTCTGTTTTTCAGATGTTTGTCACGTAAAATTAGCACAAAGAAGAAATGACAGAAAATATACAGGTTTATTCAAGAGTTAGTTCTCCCTACTATCCACAGTCTCAGAAACAATCCCAACACTGGCATTGAACAGGCTGACAAAGGTGAGGACATAGTCATCACAAACAAGCTGGAACACATATAGGGCCTTCGCAGACTGCCAGAAATAGTGCAAATTGAGTCCACATTAAGGGTTAGGGTTAGTGCTAGGGGATCATGGGAATTGTTTTTTTTTTTCTGAGACACTGAGCCTTCTCTGTCAGAGAGCTCAGGTGCCACATTAAAATACTGTTCCCATGATTCTCTAACCCTAACCCTAACCCTTAAAGTGGACACAATTTGCACAATTTGCACAGTGCAAATTGCAAAAGCCCATAGGAAGCTGAGAGACAAGTGTTCAACATCACATTTTACAGAACCCCATCTATAGATCCTGCTGATGAATACCAGAATGAACTATAGTAATTACTCAGAGAATTCCCCACTGATGTACAGAACCAGTGCCACACTGATATATTCTGGGAGCCTTAAATAAGCACCTTCTATCTACTACTAAAATATGTAGTATATATACAGTACATTGGGCCGTTGCAGACTGGCCCAAAGGGCCAGCCTGGGGGTAGAGTTGGGGTGGGTCAGCCACACACTGGCCGGCCAACCCCACCCCGCCACCATCATGATGCCATGCAGCCATACGCATGGCACATGGCATCATAACGCCCTTCTGGTGCAGTGTGCGGACACGCTGCGCCGAAAGGGTGTGGAAGAGCCATGGTGCTGGCTCTTAGGATGGCCTTTTGCTGCTCTTTTGGGGCAGCAAAAGGAAGGATCGGGGCTGCGGCATGGGGCTGCCGAGGCCTCAATCCACTACTCCCTAGGGTGGCTCTCTGCTGCCCCAAATGGGCCGTTTGCATCAGCCCATTGTCTCAAGCACTAAAACCCTCACTGTCAAGGCATCTGGAGGTATGGACTCAATTCTCGGACTGTAGGCCACCAATACTCCAAGCTATGTGAGCCCACCACAAATTGCCAGGGAACACTATCCTAGCCACTATGGATGGAGCATCACTCTGCACCAATGCACCATATTATAATGGATTACAAGCCATTAAGAATATCATCCTGAATGGGGCCACACACACCTAAGCACCAAACTCTGTCACTTTGTACCCACTCATAGTTATTCATTTTTGGGAATAATATGTCCCTTCAAATTAATGGCATTGTTATAGGCACTTGCCTACAGGCACAAGGCTAACCTAGAACAATACTTCCTTATCTCCAGCACCCACAAACCTTTCTCTCCATCTTTATTTTCTGGAATTTTGGAAAGGATTCACTTGAGAAGTTCCACTGGAATCTCAACAACTTTCCCCTACCATTAATCCAAGCCTAGAACAACCCACACAACAAGTTCACTTTCTTGATATCACTGTGCAGCTATGGACTATCTTAGTAATACATCAAAAGCCCACTGTATCAAAAACCCACTGATCACTACACATGCTTATGTGGAAGCTCCTTGCTTCCAGCCAGAACATATAATCAAATTTACTGTTTACAGCCAAGCCTCCAGCACAACCACATCTGCTCAGACCCTGGGCAGGGACTTTGAACTCATGGTTTTATAGCAGGCATTTTTCAAAGGGTAAAACTTATCCTGTGAGGTGAAAAAACAAATTAACAAGGCAAGATTGATAGCGGGAAACTACAAGACAGAAAATGGTGGGATACCATAAAAAAGAAAATATAATACCACTAATTTGTCTTCTATAGTTCCCAGTTGAGCCCACCCAAATGTATCATCAGTGAGTTGTAACCAGTTCTGATGAATAATATAGCTTTCTCACAGGCTCTGCCTGGCAGACCTAGAGATGCCCCCACACTATAAACAATTACTCACCACATAATATGGATGGAAATACAGGGACAAGACCCTGCCACAAATCCTGATCCAAACTGTTCTCACAGCTACTCTGGCAGCAACATTACAGGTCCTCATAACATTACCCATAACATCAATTTTGTTCTGGGCCCCATAAATAATAACAAAACCAAAAACTTTAAAAATAATATTAAAAATATAAAAAAATTAAGCATATAAAATAAAGCAAAGGAAGACTGGAAAGAGAAATGGCTGAACTGGGATATAGTTACAATTTCTATCAGTGTAAGCACACAGAGATAATGGTCTGTTGTTGGCACACTACATATATTAATATACATGTTTTCATAATAGTTACAAGTGTAACAAAATAATTCTTCTAATTTACAGGACTGTTCATTTTCCTACTTGAACAGAGCTCACTTTTAGGTAAGCAGTCACAACAATGTAACTGCTAAAATATACTGTATTCCATCAGCATCTTTGAAGAAGTGAACTGAAATCCACAAAAGCTCATGCTTCATTTCCAAGGTGCAATGTTAGATTCCACCCCCAATTCAACTGTGAGCTTAGTAAATATAAAATTGCAGCCAAAAGGCTGGATGCAGATCTAGACATACATTTAAGAATGCCATTGATATTATTGCTTTAATAATGTTGTACTGTTTTAATAGGATAACATTTTGTGCTCCCTTCTCAGTAAACTAAATCAAGTTTCATTTTCTTTTTAATGTAAAGTACTGTATGAAAATAACTGGATCTTAGCTATCATGGACACCAGTAGCACCACTCTAAGACCTTTTTAACAAATCAAGAGTATTCATATATGTTATAAAACTTAAATATCAGTGCATTATATCTAAATTTCCTGGGTTGTTCTTTCCAATTCTCCTGAAAAGTCTTGTTAGTACAAGTAACAACTTGTAAGGCAGTTTTTTCTTTACAATTTCAAGCATTTCCACCACTAGCAAAATAAAGAATGATTCAAACATTCCATCCTATCCTCTGGAACAAATGGATGATGCCATTTTCCAAAATTAGTCCATTCAAGATGGCCACCAGACAAAGTTTTCGGCTTGTGTTCAAGGTAACTGTAAAAGAAAGGGGGGGGGGGAAAGTGGGAATTGTTCCAAATAATTTTCCACAATGATTAACAAATATGTCTGGCTAGTATGCAAAGGGATTCTGTAGCATCTTTGAGATTCAGGGGTGAAGCAGACAGGGTGGCATCATGCTGCCCCTGAAAAGTTAGGTGGGGGCCACAGCAATTGCACACTGTGATCCCACTCTGCCTTTTTTCTGGCACAAAAAGAAGTGCCAAAATGCCACTCCTTTTTGTGCCAGAAAAAAGCCGTCTTTTTCGCCACTGCCACGGCTTTTCAGTACTATAGCAGCGTGCGATGTCTAAATGCTGCACCGCCAGAGCGCTGAAAAGTTGCCCGCTGTGTGGTCAGCCGTGCAATGTGACGCCGGCTTGGGGGCATCATCAGAGCATGTGGCATCTAAACAGCACACTCAGAGGCCGCCCCCAAGTTGGCGCAAAGGGGCAGTCTGCTTTGTCCGAGTGAAAGAAGTTGTAGCATAAGCTTCCATAGACTTGGTCTACTTTGTCAGATGCACAGATTAAGTCTACAAAAGCTTATATTACAACTTCTTTTGCTCAGTTTATTAGTCTCAAAGGTGCTGTAAAACCCCTTTGCATACTGATATTCCAGATGAACATAGCCATGTCTCTTCAGGTTAACAACTGATGCTATGAATAAAGCTGAAGGAAAAAAGTTCAAGACATCTTGTTTTTCTGTGCTATCTTGGTTCTGATGCATTGCTCAAGATGGCCTTTCCTTCTAACCTTGAGCAATAGCTTTTATTAATTAGATTAAGGAACTAATGCATGATCCCTAGGAAGAGGACTAAATGATCACGCATGGAGTAGAAGTTTTACTCCAGCAGTAGTGAGAGAGGCTATTGAGAGAACAATACACACTTCACTAAAGGTTCTCCCCAGAAGTGGAGAACATTATCACCAATTTGCTATCAGCAATGAATGCATAAATGTAGCATTTTGAAGCAGGCATTCTATGAATCTGCAGGATCCTAAGTCCTGGTATTGCTCTAATTAATATGTCTCCAAACAGGCTCCCTCCTATAAATAAGAAAGTTTTACAGGACTGTTCATTAAACTTCCCTCCTTACTGAAAAAGGCACATATATTAACTTATTATATTAATTTATATTTAATTATATTATTTAAATGTAATGATATCAATTAATTTATATTTAATGAAATTACCAGTTAAAAAGGCAGATAAGATCAACTTTAAATTCCATAACTGGTTGACACTGCTAATCATAAAATCACAGATGGAGTATGTAGGAAGACTTTCCTCATTTAACACAACTGAGAATGACATTCATGAGTCGTTCTCTGTACTATCAGTTTTATTTGTTTTTAAGGCAGGTGACAATGAGGCTATGGGTTTCCATTAGTAATATTTTTTAATTCCTTTCTAAGACAGTTAACACAATTTTAAAATTATGGCTTGCAAAATCTTTTAAGTCAGAAATATATGAAACTTTGGGAAATGGATCTAAATGCAGTGACTCTAAATGTAATGATTAGAATGGCTGTTCAGATTTGCAAGGTGAGATATAACCCTTTGCTGTTAATAAATGTAAATACTTATTTAGAGAAATATTAGACACTGAATCCCACTGGAACCAGAAGTAATTTTGCCTGGCTTTCTTAAAGGCTCAATAGAAGGTCTAAATGGCAGCAAGACTAGATCTGGAATTTATTAACATTCCACTGTGAAAAAATTCCAAACAAAACCTGAAAGTGTTGTAAAGCAGGGGGAAAAAGCTGATGAAATATTTTTGTTTTGGCCTTAATGAAATGCTTTTTAAGCTAAGATTTTATGCATATAAAATGCAGAGACATAGAATGCAGATAACGATGTAAGACTGTCTACAGAACTGGAGAACACTAATTCTTGAGCATATATTAGATACATAAAACAAAACTCAAATCCATTTCTGTGCCTTCATGATTGGAGTATAAGGGGCTTCATTGCTTATGCAACGTTCAACTTTACATGTTGAGTCCAAATATGTTGCCAGCTTATTCCTTAAGATAGTCATTGTTTTAGTACAAAAATACTGTTTGACTAAATTTCTGTTTTCATTTTCCCTTAGTTCTCAGATGTCAAAAACTAAAATACATGTGCTTAAATGAATCAGTGCATCAATCTGCAATATATTTACAATTGTTCTTATACAAAATTAAGGCTTTTATATTTTTAATTTTTGTAAGTATACCAAAAAGTTGAATTTTACATGCTAAGCTATGAATGAAGTATTTTACGTTGATAATTCAGTAGGATACATTTGGATATGATGTGAAAAAAGTATTCCATATATTTCAAATTTCTCCATTTTTTTTAATGAAAGAAAAGCCAGGAAAAAGCCATTTTCCTCACAATGGCTTCAAAATTTGAACATTTTTACAGCTCTGAATTCAACCATAATGTTGGTTCTACAAGTCTTTGCTATTTTGGTGTACTGTACAAATTTCACATCTATTCAGGTCTAATGTCAAGTTATTCTCTGAATTAAATTATTGTTGGTTTATTTGCATCCTACTTTTCTCGCAAAATTGGGCCTCAAAGCACTGTACAATTTAAAAACAGTATAGCTAAAAATGTACAAAGAGTGATCATTAAAACAGAATTAAAATATTCACAGTATTAAAACAATTCAACCCTACAATTAAAAGAATAAAATACAATCATAAAGATAAAAAGTGTTTAAAAACTGTTCACTTTAAAGATTCTTTCTGTAACATTTTACACCTTAATGATGGAAGTCTATCTCTGTTTCATACTGGTGAAGCCCTGAAACTATTGGCAGCTCTATACCTAGACTGAACGAATATGTGTAATCCTGACCTACTTTACAGCTTTATTACATTAGCAAAATAGAATTAGAAAAGTACCTCTAATTGCTTGAGAGTTTGATGTCAAGACAAAAACTTTAATGAGCTTGAGGCACAAATGAGTATAGTCATGTTCCCAAATAACAGCTGGAATCAGCAGAAGTTTTCCATAGCTAGATAGTAGCAATGCTTTCAGAAGAAAGGTGAAATCTTCTTTGGTTCTCAAAGCTATTGATTTTGCTAACCACAGAGTACTGAAGATGCCAATCAAAAAGGCAACTTGTTCTGAATGAGAGATAGAAATAGGTGAAAACAAGTTATTTTGAGAAACAATTGACATCAGGAAATGGTCTTTCAAAAAACCAATCACAAACAAGATGTATTTGCAACATTCTTCTACATGTGCTCACTTGGGGTCATTCAGAAGTTCGCTATGTAAGGAAGTATGGATTGAATTAGATGTGGAAGCTAATATTCAGACAGCAGGCAAATTGATAAAGGTAGAGGCAGTCTAAGCAATTCAGAACTTTAAAAGGTAGTAAACAAAACCTTTAGTCATGCCAGGAAATGAACTGGCTTACATATACAAGGCTGGGTCCAACAGGTAGTCAGAGTACTAACCAAAACCAGCGAAAATGTTTCTAGCCACAGTTACCACCTAAGTACTGAGGAGCTAAGCTGTGTTCTGTAGGACACTCAAACTACAAATCTGATTTTTCAACAGAAACATATCTCATCCAAAACAGGCTGACACCATATCACTGAGTTAATAGCTTTCTAGACCAAAGTTACTTCTCTTCTCTGGATTGATTTTCAGCATGTTTGCCTATATTTAGCCTTGACAAGTCACTCCCCAAGTCCAGTTCTTAGTATCAATCATGCATCATAAGCACCAAGAGTGTTACAATCCTCAAACTATGTAGGAATTAGATTGAATTGGGTCCATAACCAATTCATGAAGGAGATCTTGGAAGTTTAGTGGCCATCACACCCTCAAGAAACCTTCCCAAGATTGAAGAAATAGATACTGGTTGGTATCTGTCCAGCACAAAATGTGTCTCACTACTTGGAAGAGCTCAGATTGACTACTCTGTGTGAGTATAATGGTTGCAGAAAAGGATCTCTGGCGCTGTCACAGTAAAATATTCAATGGGTTCTAGCCTGCATCTAGTTGGATTTGCTGCATTTTCCTTTACAACCCTGGTCATCTCTGAAATCATTTCACTGTCATCAGCTCTGTGATGCAAGAGAACAGAGGCATCATTAGCAATTGTGTGGACGTTATGAGTCACTCCCTGGACATTAAAATCTCTCAGTGCTAGTAACACATTCTAAACTAAATTAATGCTTAAGATGACAGGTGGACAGGTGGATGGGCTTGCCAGAGACCTCTGGTCTTCCATTTGTTTTAGACTTCAGCTCCTAAAAGCAATAGCAATAGCATTTACATTTCTATATCACTTCATAGTGAACTAAGCACTCTCTAAGTGTAAGCCAATTGCCCCCAACAAACTGGGTATTCATTTTACCGACTTTCAAAAGGATGGAAGGCTGAGTCAACCTGGAGCCCTCTAAGATCGAACTCATAACATTGTGGTTGCAGTACAGGCATTTAACCCCTGTGCCATCAGGGCTCCCCTAGAAGCCCTAGCCAATTTGGTTAACAGTAAGGAATTATGGAAGCTGAAATCCAAATCATCTGGCAGACCAACGGTTGGTAACTACTGTTATACACTACCACACACACACTTTTTCCCCTCCCCATCTAGTTTGCTGCTATCTTTTGAAACCTGGAGAATAAAACTGGGAAAATTCACTTGCCTCAAGCTGTTCCCTGTAACATATTCTAGACTGGTTTGTTCTTCTAGGAGCAAGTTCCGATGGTAGCAGTCTTCCAGATTAAATAACCTGACATTAAATAGCAAATCAATTCCCATCAAAAATATTATGGCCAGTGGTAGTAAGGAATCCTCCACAGAGGAGACTGGCTTTCAATTGTTTAACCTACAGGTGAACAATGATGGCTCCAATTGTTTTTGGACAGCAACTCCCATGCCTACACTACATAAGGAACTGTATCTTGCAGTCAACTACAGGATGTCTGAAGGTCCACAGTTGCCCTTCCTTGATAAAATCACTCTTCACCTACTATGACATGTACTTCTCTTAATGTTCCATCTTGCTCTGCCCAGTAGATCACTTAGCATTCCCCTGTTCAGTAATTTAATAACAGCAAGTAAATTATCTGATGCAGTTGGCTTCTACTAGTTGTTTATATCTTAAAATATGGGTATGTTATCTTTGATACTGTGAAACATAGGCTTCAATTGCTTGTGCTTGTGGAACTTGTGTCTTTCAGTCCTTGATTTACACTAATTTAGATATAGAAAACATTCAGGTGTAGCTGTGTTGGCCATTTAGCAAATTCAAACAAATTTAGATGTATTTATAGATAGTTCTATACACATATAGAAATGCTCAGTATGCTACATCATGTAATTGGCTCCAGCCCAAGTCACCATTTTGTATCTGGATCTGATTTATGGACTTCAGGGTTCCAGCAAATAACAAAATAGAATGTTTTGATAGGTCTTTTTATAACACCTACTATGAGGCTTATAACTGAGCAGGAATTTGAATCAGGCCCAAGTTCAAAATACTGTGTTGGAAAATGCTTCCATCAATATACTTTGCTGAAAAATTAAAGTCCTGCAATACTATTTTCACATGTGTGCCTATTCAGACAATGGAATGCTGTAATCAAATGTTTTGACTGGTGGCCATCATGCTAACAAAATCAGTGAATTCAAAGAATTCAAAAGATAAAATTATGACAAATGATCTCACAATACATCTGTCCTGCACTAATAACTACAATATATCTAGGCAAGTTTAAAGTTTTAAAATAGTAAATTCTGAAAGACTAGAAAGAATATCTAGTAATACCTATTTGATCTTACCCATAGATGCTATTGCAAACATTCGATAAAAATCCCATTCTTTGGCATATCTAATTAAATCATCAGGATCAGGACTTTGGCTTGAATCCTGTAGCTGCAACCACCTGAGATAAGCCTCACAGAGCAAACAGAATATGCAGAGCTTGCTATGGATCTGCAGAATTAAAAAATGACCAGCATCAGAGGCAGACACTTTATTCAAAATCTTTTATTAGCAATAATAATAGTAGTAATTGTATTTATTTCTTACCCTACAGATCAAGGTGGGGAACACCAGCACTAATTAAACATATGACAAGAGCGTATAAAACCATTAAAAGAACATATAAAACTGATACATCTTTAAAACACTCAATATAAGCTTTAAAATTCATAATTTAAAAATCTTCCAGATGATCTTGCCAAAAAAGATTACTTTTAAGTGCTGTTGTGAACTTGCACAGCATATGAAACTGTGTAATTTCTTCTAGCAGGTCATTCTAGTCTGGAGGTGGTTGAAGAAAAGGTTCTTTGCATAACAGCTGTCAGCCAGCTTGTGGTTTATTGAATTAAGTGTCCCCTAAGTGTGCATATGGGGTGGAATATACAGAAGACAATCCTATATGTAACCTAGACCCAAACCATGTAGGGCTTTAATGTTGTAAGCCGCTCCGATTGCTCTGCAGAGGGGCGGGATACAAATAATAATAATAATAATAATAATAATAATAATAATAATAATAATAATAATACATTTTATTTATTCCCTGCCCCTCTGCATAGCAATTGGGGCAGCTTCCAACATAAAAATACAATACAGCAAAATCAACCCTAAACCCCAACCCTCCCAACCCTTAAAAAATTATTAAACAACATCAATTTTAAAAACAGTTTAAAACAGATTACCAAAAAATAACCAATACTTTGTACCTTGCTCAGAAACTAACTGGCAGCCAGTGGAATGGTTTTAATATTTGTGTAATATATCCACTTCTAGATGTATTAATAATCAAACTGGCAGCCATAATTTGAACTGAAGTTTTTGAATAAGGTATAGTGTATTGCATTTCCCAGAAATGTGCATTAGCATCTTTAGATCCAGCTCTAGGTAGGGGCACAGCTGGTAACAGCCAAACACTCCTAGTTTTTGCATTTATCCAGGTCCATGAGCATCAAAACTTTGCACTCTCACTCATAAAGTGCAAACCATGTAGAAATATAACCAGGGTGAAGATGTTGTATTCAATTTTAAATCAACAAAGCCTGATTTCTCCAACTAACTTCTTCTGACATACAAGAAGCCAGTTTTTATCTCTCATATTGAGAAATACAAAATGGAAGAATATAAGACAAGATGCAGAGCTAACTCTGTGTACAGATTGCCCCACCTCTTCCCATTCCCCTCCTCTTGTATCCTCTCTTTGAAGCATTCTATTCCTGGTGCAATCACAGCAATGGGAGAAATGAAACAATCATTTGCAGCACATCAGCTTTCCCCACTGCTCCCTCTGTCCTATTCTCTCCAGGTTTCCAATCTAACTAAGGGGTGAAACAGACAAGCAGAAGTGGCAAACACAAGCAGCAGCCCCAATCTGCCTTTTCCCTGGCCGAAAAAGGAGCAGAAAAGATCAGCTCTTTTTTTGGTTGGGGAAAAGGAGGCTTTTCTCACCCTGCCACAGCCCAAACCTGGCTTCCAGATACTGCAGTGGCATGTGGCATGTAAACACTGCAGTGCTGCAGTGCCTTAAAGCCGCCCATGTCCGGGTGGCTTCAGGTCGGAGTGGAAGAATGTGGCATATAAATGCTGCGCTCCCAAGCCACCTGGAGGACAGCTTTTAGAGCCGGTCTATTCCGGCTCAAAGATGGGATAAGAGGCAGAAGCAAGTTAGTTGTTTTCTCCAATGCCTGCCTTGCTGGTTTATTGTTGAGCCTGGATTGGGAGATGGGAAGAGTTTAATGAAAAAGAAGAGATTCCCCCCTCTACTCCTCAAAATTATTCCTCCGTGCCATCTGTCAAAATTGGGAGCTCCTTTCATAGTGAAGAGTTATCTAAAACAGTTATCCACCTTTGGTTTGCAGCACAGCTAAGTAAAGGTTATGAGATATTCAACCAAACCTGATATCTTTCCTGCTGGACCAGGCTGCCACTTTCCAGAGCCCTAAGAAAAATACAGTGGGGTCTTATCTGTGAGCTTGCCATCCAGATTTGAGTTTCCACAGATGGCAAGCCCTGATGGTCTAAGTGGAGGTGCGTGCATGCATCTGCGTCAGCAGCCGTGCACACATCATGTCCCCCAGTAAACAATGGGAACTGAGGTCTGGTGTTGTTTGTTATCCGTGGGTGGGTGTGTCCGGAACGGACCCTCCACAGATACAAAGGGATGACTGTAACACAGATTCTGTCACTAGTGCTAACCACCCTTAACATTCTCTATTAGTCTCTTCTTTGACTTCTTCCAGGTAGGTTGGCTGGTTTGCCAAGCTGTGGTAGAAGAGGATACAGTGGCACTGTAGCTGGGCAGTTAAGATCGAAGTGGCTGTTTGACACAGCTAAGCAGAGACCGTTTTTACACTTTAAAGTGCAATGCAAGGCCAAAAAAAAAAAAAAAAAAGGCAGCCACTTGACTTTCATTACAGTCAAGCAGCCACTTAGCTCCCACTTAGTATCCCCTGGACAAATTATGAAAGTGCCTTCCCTTATTGCCTAGGGCATGTGTGGAAGGATTCTAGGACAAAAAATATTTTTATATGTGTCCTTGAGACAGAGAGACCTGTCAAAGGCTCCAGAGGACCAAAGTAATCCCTCTAACTTCTGAGAGTTGCCCACCCTACTTTATAGCCTGTCTTAGACATGGAAGATATCAGCATTATCCACTTGGAGCAGCTGGGACTGCTTCTGTATGTGCTCTTTTCGGTGTGGGAAACATCCATGCATGAAAGTTGCACTCTGCTGATCTTAATGTTTTGAATGGTACAAAACATTTCTTTACACTTCTTTATATTTTACTACTGAAGGAAACATCAGTCCTTCCTCTCTCCAAGTGGAAAAGGTCATTGAAATAAGGCAGATGCTTTTTCTAAGCACCTGGAGTTTGGATTCCAATATGTTACAAGAGTCTTCTCCAACTGGATGCTTTTTAGGAGCAGATTCCAATTAGGACTTACACTGATGGAAGGCAGATAAAATCACAGAATCATAGAGTTGGAAGAGACCACAAAAGCCATCCAAGTCCAACCCCCTGCCATGCAGGAACTTACAATCAAAGCACCCCCAACAGATGGCCACCCAGCCTCTGTGTTTGCTCCATCCTCAACATGACATTCCTTCAAATATTTAAACAGGACTATTGTAGCACCTCTTAACCTTCTCTTCACTAGGCTAAACATATCAGCTCTTTAAGTCTCTCCTCATAGAGCATGGTTTCTAGACCCTTCGCCATTTTAGTCACCCTCTGGACATGCTCCAGCTTGTCAACATCCTTTTTTAATTGTGGCGCCCAGAGCTCGACACAGTATTCCAGGTGAGGCCTGACCAAAGCATAATACAGTGATACTATTACTTCCCTTGATCTAGATCAGGGGTAGGCAACCTTTCCCC
>CM034701.1:326650097-326675934 GCA_020142125.1 Phrynosoma platyrhinos
TTATTATTATTATTATTATTTATTATATTACTGTAAAACCCTTGTCTTTAGACACATTATTTTTATATGCATTGCCTTTCTTCTTTTGGCTGGTGTCAAGAATTCCCCCCCCCCTTCTTGGTTCAGTCTCAGTGATGCTTCTAAAATCTATCATAATCATTCTGAGAGTTAATCCACATAGTGGACCCTTCATGTCAGTGGGGGTTCAATTCCGGGGGCCCACGCGGATGTTAAAATACACATACAATTGTGCCCCATATTATTTAATATGAATTGAGCTTCAGTGTGGGTATGTTCACATCATCATCATTCATTAATATGGGGCATAGAGATCTGCAGGTGGTCAAATTTGCAGATCAGAAGCCAACTGATAGAGAGGGCCCACTAACAGAGAAGCTTGTTTGGGAGTTAGAGCAGATTTCCCTTTCCTGGCCCATATCTTGCAGAGATGTTTGCTTATACAGCTTACATGGAAGGCTGCTTGGAAAAAGAATACAGTATTTCAGGCCCAAAAGATGACACCTGCTGAATACCTGTTTTTACAGGAAATGTGTAAAAGGGCATTTTCATTAAAATTAGGACAAATTTGCAAAAATATCTGTGTTTTATTTGTGTTTTAAGGCATTTATACTTCACCTTCCCATTAAAATGTTCAGGGCAGCTTACAACAAAGGTTATTAGGCAAAAATAAATAAATATGACTAGTTTTTTCCTGATATGTCAACTGAGTTGTTGATATATCCAAGTGGTCGATATATCCATGTGCCGTTACTTCAAAAATGTGAGAAATAGCTAATACCTACTATGGTAACCAATTATTATCCATAACTCATCAGTCCACTCTTTTGGGTTACTGTAACTGTAGGCTACAGCTTTTTTCATCACACATAAGTATGTATGAAATATGTTTATATGAAAAGTAAGTTTCACTGCATGTCTGGGATTGCAGCCTAATGGTATCTACTCAGAAATAAGCCCTATGGCATTTGGTGGAATCTACTTCTTGATAAATGTGTATTGGTTTGCAGCTTAAGTCTGAAATTAGCATCGTAGATAGACTGCTCTTTTTTCATATGAACCAGTAATTTTATGATTTTTATGGAAGACAAAGTATGATTTGTGTACTTTGGATTTGTCTTGTTTTTATTGGTCCGATCTTACAGCTTCGTGTGATAAAAGTTATTTTTTGTAAAACAGGACTATGCAACAGCCTATGAAGACTTTCAAAATTCACTTGAATTAAACAGAAATCAGCCTATAGCTATGCTATACAAAGGTTTAACATTTTTTCACAGAGGGCTTCTAAAGGTAACTATTATGAATGACTGTGAATTTTCCACCTTACGTGTTTATACAATTGCATAATGCTGAAATTAGTAAAGTATGCTTTATGTATTTCCTTTGCATTTCTAGATCAGTATTTTTCCAAACATCCAGTTAAGGATCCTTTCCCTCACAATTATTTTTGCTGGCGATACCAAGGATTGAATTTAGGGGCTTGCCTTTTGTAAAGAAAACACAAGGGGTATTCTTGAACTTTACTCCTTGTTTAATGTTTGTCACTGGATGGCTTGCTATGTGCCTCCAAGTCAATTCTGACTTATGGCAACCCAAAGGTGAACTTAATCAGGATTTTTTTGGTAATATTTATTCATAGGAGATTTGCTATTGCTTTCTCTGAGGTTGAGAGAGTGTGACTTGCCCAATGTCACTCAGTGAGTTTTTGTAGCTGATCTCTTGGAATACTTGACCAATATTCAAACCACTGCACTACTCTGGCTCTTGTCACTGGCACACTGTATATGATCAAGCTCATAAGCTGAGTTGCTGAAGTCAAGTGTCTATTGTTATTTCTTAAAACGCTCAATGAAAAATAATATTACAGTTGCCCCGTATATCCACTGATTCTGCACCCACTGATTCAACTATCCACAGCTTGGATATACTGTATATTTTTTTAAAAATCCAAAAAGCAAATTTTGATTTTACCATTTTGTGTAAGGGACATCATTTTACTATGCCATTAATGGGATTTGAGCATCCACAGGTTTTTGTATCCATGGGAGGTCCTGGAACCAAACCCCAGCAGATACCAGGGGCCCACTGTGTATATTACCTACTATTTTTTAAAATTTACCATTCATTTGCTTTGAAACTACTATTTTTGTTTTAATCTCATTGTTGCCACAATATTTGTTTAGTTTTTGATGTGTGCCTAGTTTACTGATGTGTCACCTGTGTCTGCATTTGCACTGCAGAAATAATCCAGTTTGACACCACTTTAATTGCCAAAGCTCAGTGCTGTTGAATTTTCCATGAAGAACTTACCTGATCATTCTTAAATCTCATGAGGAGTAGTTTATCTCAATATAAATAATTAACACTAATTACCTATTATGCTTTAAATAGGAAGCCATTGAGTCATTCAAAGAAGCCCTGAAGCAGAAAGCAGATTTTGTAGATGCATATAAAAGTCTGGGGCAGGCTTATCGGTAAGCAACTTCAAAACCATTTAATTTCAATATGAATTTGGCAAAGTCCATCTGCTATCTGAGTTATATGAAGAATGGTGTTTTTCAGCCAGACTGCATTGCACTGACATGCTGTTTCTCAGTTTTCTCAGTTTTTGTGTAAAACCTTTATATCATAAGCTTGTAACTTACTTTTAACAGTTGGATGCAGAATAAAGTTTTAAGGTCTCTGTAGAGTAGAAATAGTCTTTTGATTAAAATAATTTTGTATTTAGAAGGTTGTTCCCTGAAAGGTTTTTTTTTATTTTTTGTTATGAATATCTTAAATATTTTTAGATTGATGATGCAATATGAGGCAATCTCATCAAAAATGAGCTCCAGTGAGTTAGACAGATCTTATTTTGATGCATATAATTCCAGCTGAAAAAATTGAAACTGTATTATTGAGTATATCTGTACAATACTGCATTTTAAAGTCTGTGTGGGTTAGTTATTGCTTTTTGCTGCTCATTTGTCACTTATGTCTGTCATCAGAGAACTTGGTAACTTTGAAGCTGCTACAGAAAATTTCCAGAAGGCATTGATGCTAAATCAAAACCATGTTCAGACCATACAACTTGGGGGAATGATGCTGTATCATCATGGAAGCCCAGATGAAGCTCTGAAGAACTTTAAGGTGAACACTGGTGCACTTGGGGCACACTGCAACATTTATATAATAATGACTAATAACATCTGTCTATAAATAGTTATTGTATTAGTGATATATTGTGTGGATACATAGAACTTTTATATGTTGTTATGTTTTATGTTTCATATGTACATGCTGCCTTGTAAATCTTTCACACCATATGATAAATCATAGTCTAGCATGTAAATCAGGGCTGCTCAAAGTGATGCACTGTGGACTTGTGCTTATCTGTGAGCCATTGGCTGCTGTGTATGCTGTAGGCTGTGTGTCAGAGGAAGGAACTGGCAAAACCACCTCCAAGTATTCCTTGCTTAATAAAACTGTATGAAATTCATGGAGTCACCCTAAATTGACAGGCAACTTAAAGGCATACACCCACACAAGGAAACTGCTCATTGCTACTGAACACAATAAAGCCTTGTATGAAAGACTTAAGAAATTTATTAGCTTTGAGGAACTAGTCTCCATCAGGCACATGAAATTTTATCTTTGATGACAAAAAAGCAAATTCGGAAGCAAAGAAAAGGATTAAATATAACAATACCAGTATAATTATCCTTTTGTATGAAATTGTAGAGTTTTTAATTCACTTTTTTGGTGCTATGTCTAAAAAAAAGATAATATTGTAAATTGGGAGAAGGTGGAGAAAGCAAGTAAAATTATCAAGCTATTAAAACACTCTATGAGATCTGAAACTTCAGTATTTAAAAATGTATTACAGAAAATGGATCAACCAAAATCTGTGGAATAATCATGGAATGTAGGCTTGTTCAATAAAACTTCAATAGTTGAAGAAAGCCAGCACGGTATAGTAGTCTGAGCACGGTATAATGGTTAGGACCATGACTGTAGAGACCAAGGTTTGAATGCCCGTTCAGCTATGGAAACCCACTGGTTGACCTTGGGCAAGTCACACTGTCTCAGTCTCAGAGGAAAGCAATGGCAAATCTCCTCTGACCAAATCTTGCCAAGAAAACCCCATGATAGGGTCCCCTTAGTGTTGTCATATGTTAGAAATGACTTGAAGGCACACTGCAACAGCAACAACAATATTTGAAAAAGACACTACCGTACTTCTTTTAGGAGTGCATAATTCTGTGGGATTCATGTCCACACTATGGTGAAGACCACATTTACATGGTTTTAAACAGGGTTTGGAAAATTTGTTGTTCTTGTTGTTGTTATTTTGGTTTCATGTCCCAGAATCTCTCAGCTAGCATGGAAAGCTTCCAGCTTTAATTTCAGAGGAGATTAGACAAATTCATGATGGAAAAGGTTAGTTGATTTTAAAATAGCTTAATGGAATTATGTTCGGATGCAGTACTGGGACAAGCTATTAATGTGATGTCCTTCTATGGGGTCTTCCAAGAGGTTTCTGTCTGCTGAAATCTAGAAATAGGGAAGAACCTCTGATTGGAACCAGCAAGATTGCTTATGCTATTAGGATGGAAACTGTCTGTGAACAGGTCTGTCTGGTTCATAGAAGGCATAATCCAGATTGTATATGGCAGGGGTAGGCAACCTTTCCCCTTTAAGGGCCGAGGGACTTCAGCTCCCAGAAGCCTCAGCCATGTTGGCCAATAGCTTCTGGGATTCTGGGAGCTGAAGTCCCTCGGCCCTTAAAGGGGAAAGGTTACCTACCCCTGGTATAAGGTAAAGCTTTGTTTTATAAATGGAAAGAAGGCTGTTTGAAATAGATTTCAGGAAATCAGCTTCATTTCTCTTTCTTTGAAATGTATATGAATAAGAGGCAAACAAAGATTGTCTTCCTGTGTGTATCCATACTGCAAAATTAAAGCAGTTTGACACCACTTTAATTGCCATTATTCTATCTTACATAATAGCAAACCTGGGATTTGTGATTTGGTCAAGCAGCAGAGCTCTCTGACAGGCCAGTCTGAATGTCTCACCAAACTACAAATCCTAATAGGATGGAGCCATAACAGTTAAAAGAGTGCCAAACTACTTTAAATCTGCAGTGTGGATATACCTTCTGTGTATGTTTCTTAAAACCGAAATTAAGTTATAGAAGTGGGAATGGTACAGCCTTCTTGTAAGCATAACAATTGATGAGGAATGCTGGGAGTGGCGGTTTGGCTACATTTGGCTGACCACATTATTTCATCCCTGATCTAGTTGATCTGTTATTCATCACTTTCCCCTTTATTTTCCCTCACCCCAATTTTCTAGAGGTGTCTGCAACTGGAGCCATATAACGAAGTGTGCCAGTATATGAAAGGTCTCAGCCATGTTGCCATGGGCCAGTTTTATGAAGGAATCAAAGCTCAGACAAAAGCCATGCTAAGTGACCCTCTGCCTGGTCAGAAAGCCAGCACAGAATACCTAAAAGTAAAATACCTCCGAGGTAGGTTGCAAACAAATATTCTTTCTCTTGTATTCAGATGTGCATACAGTTAAGCATCATGTGTGCAAACATTTTTTAAAAAGAAGCTTTCCCACCCCCCTGCTTTTGCCTCTGTTGTTCTAGTTATCTTGGGCCTCATCTCAAAGAAATATGAACCAAATTATAACTTGATCTTTGCACATGTGGTTAAACACACACACAGAGAGACACTTGTTTAAGCTTGTGAATCATGTTTAACTTTTTGTAAGAAATGGTTGCTATTATTGATATAACTGGCCTGCCATTTTCTGTATATTTGTTTTAAGATTAAAGATATAGTGATGTATAAAGTCTACTTATGGTAGTAAACTATGATTTTAAAAATAAGGTATAATAATCTGTCATTACTCAGATTTCATTTCATTGCTCTGTCAATTGTACTCTGTGCATTTCTTCTATATACACACTTCCACCTGTGGCTTTAGGTTAGAGATATTTTTTTTTCTTAAAGGTTGAATTTGTTCACTTATCCACATATATCTAGATAGGTTTGATGTGTTTTGACATGTGGAAGAGTATGATTTGAGAAAGGAAGATGTTGTCTTGTGAAACAGTAAACTTTACTGGCTGCAGTGGAGCAAATTTCTTACTAAAACGGTTCTACAAATAGGAGCTAATGCTGAGAAAAATGGTTGGGAAGAACTCAGGGAGAGAGAGACTTGTTTGTTGCATAGCACTCAGCTGTAAGGAATTTGCTGGATAGGAATACTTAGAAATGACATATAAACAGCGACAGGGTGCTGGTCATTATACATATTATTTTCTGTGATCATATGATGCTTGGTGGAGCATCTTGAGTGTTGGCTTAGAGGGGAAAAAAATGGCTCACTTAACTTTGCTTCCTTCGCAGAGTATTCTCGCTATTTGCATTCACATCTTGATACCCCACTTACCGAATACAATATAGACATGGATCTTCCTGGAAAGTTTAAAGATCATTGGGCAAAAAATCTTCCTTTTCTTATAGAAGATTATGAAGAACAGCCAGGACTACAGCCTCATATAAAGTGAGTGAGTAAAATATGAGTTATTGAGCATGTTGTACTGGAATACATAATGTTGGAACAATTTCTATTTGGCTAGCCATGTAGGATATGCCCTTATACTACAGTGGGGCATTGGTATTAGCTGGGTTTTGGTTCCAGGACCCTCCCGTGGATATCCATGGATGCTCAAGTCCTGTTCAGTACAATGGCATAGTAAAACCGTGTCCCTTATATAAAATGGCAAATCAGGTTTTGCCTTTTTGGAATTTATATATTTTTAGAATAATTTCAAGCCATGGGTTGTTGAATCTGTGGATAATGAATAAAGTATATGGAGGGCTGACTGTATGTTTTTAGAACACTGGTTTGTTGATTTATTTTCTATATAAAATTTAGGGAAAAGTATTTCAAATGTACCTCTTTAGATTGGCTATTGGGTGTATCTGCGGTTGGCTTTTCTTTGTGATATACTATGTTCCTTGTAGTATATTTTGTCCCATAGCTGTGGAAAGCTATGTATAACGTTAAAATAACTGTCCAAGTTGTGCTTAATGATTTAAAAACTGAAAAATTAGTACGGAAAGAGATTGTACTGATTTGTGGTATATCACTATGTATTATAGAGTTTTTGCAAATCAATTATTATGTCACAGTATTTCAGATGTGAGTGTTCAGAATAGATGATCTGGTATTTTGCTAAACAAAAGCAATAATTTGGTTGTTTTTACTTTAGCTGAGAGTTCAGTTTCTAGAAGTAGATAGAAACTGAATGATCTCTGTAGTTCACTGCATTCATACTAACGAAAGCCTCTTGGAAAGTCAGCTGGTGTTTTTTCAATCATAATGTATTAGACTGTTTTTCAATAGCTTCCTACCAGTTGGCTACTCAGAGGGTGCTTAGAAGTTGTGCTCTTGGCGTTCTTGCTAGAAGGAGTAATGTTAATAATCCTTTAGGTGGCTAGGACAGTCCTTCTGTGGTAGCTGTGAGCCCCCCTCGGTAAGGAAATAACCACAGAATACAATAAGAAACTCTCCCCAGTCTCTTGGAAAGGAATCAGTCTTAAACCTTTTTCTAGTTTATGTGTGTTGTTGACTGCCACTTAGACCAAAAAAATTGATTTAAAACTTTATATGAATGACCTCAAGAGCTTGATGTAGTGATTTGAGTGTTGCACTAGAACTCTGAAGACCAGGGTTCAAATCCCCACTTGGTCATGGAAACGCACTGGATAACCTCGACCAAGCCACATTTTCTCAGCCTCAGAGAAAGGTGAAAGCCCTCTGAACAAAACTTGCCAAGAAAATTCTGTGATAGGTAATAATAATAATAATAATAATAATAATAATAATAATAATAATAATTTATTCATATCCTGCTTTTAGCTGAGGCTATCAAGGCGGCTTACAATTAAAATACAATCCCATACAATTAATAGTAGAACACCTTAGGTTTGCCATAAGTTGGAAACAACTTGAAGGCACACTACAATGAATGACCTTATTATTTAACATCAGAGCTTTGTTCATGTTTTTAAGGGATGTGGTACTTCAGAAATTTGAAAATTATAAAACTGAAATACAAGAGATGATATGTATAGCTGATCATCTGGGATCACTAATGCAATATGAGATGCCTGGATTTCTTCCAAACAAGAGAATACATAGAGGTATGCTGTGAAATTTTTATCTGAATATGTAAATAAAAATATGGAATTACTGGCTCTGCCTACACAGGGACATTTTAAATACAGCTGCAACACCAGCTTTCTTCTGACTTGTAGTTCAACTTCAACTCCTTCATTAATTAATAAACATGCTATATTTTTATAAGCTATCATTTATTATAATTTGTAAAAACCAAGATGATGATATTAAATAACAGTATCTTATGATGTCATCCATGTCATTGCATCCCTTAATATGAATTGCACTCCTGTGCACACTTACCAGGAGAATGCCTTAATGAAAACATTGGGACTTGAAGTAAACGTGTTTAGGGTGATCTAGTGAATTTTGGTGATAACTTGCTTTGTTTGTTTAGCAATGGGTCTGGCTGTGCTAGAAGTAATGCAAGCTCTACAACGAACATGGATGAACTCAAAAGTACGGATGAATGGGAAAACCAGGCTGATGCAATGGAGAGATATGTTTGACATTGCTGTGAAATGGCGAAGGTAATGAAAAAGGAAATTTGTTGAACTGTTACTTTGTGGATTTTGTTAGTTACTAGTATTGGGAAGCCTAAACTGTAGAATATTTTTTAAAAGCAGCCATGATGGATTGAGGAGGTTAGAAATATAGAACCTTGTGGTTTCTTGCTAGTTTTGCTACTGCATTTCCAAAAAGATATTGTAGAATTGAAAAAGAACATGGTTAGCAGGACTGAGCAAATTCTCTGTGAAAGAAGATTACAACATTTGGAGCATTTTAGTTTATGGAGAAAAAAGGATAAGCGAATAAAATCTTGGTATAGAGAAAGTGGATAAGGAGTAGTATTTCTCTCGCTAGAATCCTCAGTCATGCAGTACAACTGAATGATGGGAGAGGAACAGATTTAGAACAGAGAAAAGTATATCTTCACACTATTTAGTTAAATGGTGGGATTCCCTTCCACAGGAAGTGGCAATGGCCGCTAATTTACAGACCTTTAAAGGATATTGGACACATTCCTGGAACATAAAGCTACCATTCATGTTTGCTATATACTACTTCTAAGAACATATACAGGAAAGGATTTCCATCCTACTTGTGGGCTTTTATCAGCATCTTCTTGGCTACAGTGGAAAGTAGGATTATGGATTAGATAAGCCTTCAGCCTGCTCCAGTAGGGCTGCCCTTATGTTCTTGACCTTATGTTCCTCTTAATTACATCTTTTATGGTCCAGTCTGTGAGAACATGTTACCAAAAGAATCTCAGTCCTTCTTGTTTCCCATGTAATCTCACTCAGGCAGTTCCAAAAGTTAGTACATGGAAGATGGAAAGAAATAAAAATGCTCTCCCAACCCGTCCCTGCAAATCTCAATTTATACAACTCATGGTGTCTGTTTTACAGGATAGCTGACCCAGACCAGCCAGTGCTATGGTTAGACCAAATGCCAGCTCACAGTCTTAGTAGAGGCTTTAATAATCACATCAATCTAATCAGGTATGACACTTCAATAACATCTTGTTTTCATTAGAAGTTGTGCTAGAAATGTGTATTTTGCATTATGAATTTTTGTCACAATATCTGTTTGTATGTGGGGGGTTTTTAATCTTGTCTGTAACATTTTTTTCTAGCAATTAATTACTAATGTGTGCTTTGCAACCTATAACCAAATTGTAGCACCCCATCACAGAAAGGCTGGAGCCACCTTAATACTGATGTGAAATAATCAGCCTCAAGATATTTTTTATTAACTTCTCTTCACAATTAAAGTACATGTTTTTCTGCCAGCAACTCCTTAACTGTTAGTGGGCAATATATCCAACATAGATAATGTACAGTTGGCCCTCTGTTTTCACGGGGGATCTGTTCTGGACCCCCTCCCATGAAAACAGAGACTCACCGATATTCAAGCCCCATAGGGGCATGCCCCATTGATCTTAACGGAGGTTGCACCTTCGTGAATATTCACTACCGTGGATTTCAAGTCTGCAAGAATGGAGGGGCAATTGTAGTACAGTTGAACCTTCGTATCCACCGGAGATCTGTTTTGGACCCACCCCACCCCCCGGATTTGAAAAAGGAGTACCTCAAGTCCCATTGTCCCTAATGGCAGCATGATGTGCATGAGGATGCATGTGTGCACAACCCTTGAGGTGGGGGCAACAGAGCTTGCCATCCATGGATGCTTAAATCCACAGATGGTAGGCCCAAAGATAGCGAGGCCCCACTGTATTATTATGTGCTCCATCATAAGAAGAAGAGCAGTTGATATCTCCTCTTCTTCTGTGCAGCAAAACACCTTTGCATGCACTGGAACAACAACGAAGGAATGAAGGTGGAGAACTTGAAAAATATTAATGGCTCAGCTTCAATCCAGGTGCCTCTCAGAAGTTAGACATTCAATTTTGGCACAAAAAGGTCAAAACTTGATTGGTTATGTCTGAAGAAAGCTTGGCTCTTGCATGGATTCCAAGCTAGGTATTTGCCATCCTGCCTGACAATCAGTGAAAATCAAAATATCCATCCTGACTGTTGGGCGAAACTGGAATGGCAAATATGGGACTCATGGAGAAAAGTTACCATGTGGTTCATCCATTACGTGAGTGCAGAGCAATGTCTTTCCCCTAAGGTTGGCCTGCTCTGATTGCCTTGATTTAAGCTCCTATGCATACCTGTCCTGTTTCCCAATGAACTGGATCAGGGCCCATGGCAAAACCACCCCAGTGTTGTGGCAAGTGGATTATAATACAGATAACATACTGCACAAGAGCAAGAGTGGGTAGGATTGAGCTCCAAAAGAACTGGTGCTGAGGTTGAGGCTTGCCAGAATATACACCTTGAAGGAGTACCTGAGTGAAATGTTCCATCAGCTTTACCAGATCCTGCCCTAAAGCCAACCAGGATGTGCCTGACAGGATGATTTCCAGGATAATTTCCCTACACTTTCCCAGAGCCCATGAAACCATGCAGGACTCTGGAAAAGAGAAGGAGATGCTGAAACTAGAAGAACATGGTGCCAATGTGGTGCCATGAGCTGCAAAAAGCACGCTCTGGTAAGTCAAAATGCTATTGCCAATTGCAAGAGCTTAAGCTGAAGGGCGTATGCATAAGCTCACAAAGTTTCTATTTTTCTGAGTTAGAATTATTGAATCCTTGCTTTAAATATTACTTTTTAAAATGTTATTAAAGGGATAGGGGTGGGGTGAGGGAAAATACTATATAATCCCTATAGAGTTATTTCCTAAACCTGCATGACAGTTTGTTACTTAAATTAGTACTTTCATTATTTTCATTAGAAAACGTTCCCTCGGATAGTGGTGGAGTCTCCTTCTTTAGAGGTCTTTAAACAAAGGCTGGATAGCAATCTGTCAGAGATGCCTTGATTGTGAGTTCCTGCATGGCAGAGGGTTGAACTGGGCGGCCTTTGTGGTCTCTTCCAATTCTATGATTTTGTGATTAGGGCATACAAGAATAGTGGCCAGCGTAGCATAGTGATCTGAGTGTTGGATTACAACTCTGGAGACCAAGGTTCGATTCCCCCTTGGCCATAAATCCCACTGGGTGACCTTAAGCAAATCACACTCTGTCAGCTTCAGGGGAAGGCACAGGCAAACCTCCTTTGAACAAAACCTGCCAAGAAAACCCCATGATACATTTGCCTTAAGGTTACCATAAATTAGAAACAACTTGAAGGCACACAACACACACATATAAAAATACTTCTCAAGTGTAATGTCAGTATCGAGGGACTGAATAGAAAGTATCACCTTTATCTTAACCATATAACACATTTCAACATAGTTTGCCATTATAATTGTTCAGCATTATTAACAATCACAGGTGCATAGGGTTGTGTCCATAAGTACACACCTAATTCATATGTGGTGATGGGTAAATGAAAAGTAAATATGTGTATTGTATCATACCTGGAATACTCTGCAGTGCACAGGATATCTGTGTCAAGCAGACATGTGTTAAAATATCTTCTTTGCATAAAGTGTGTGTTCCAGTCTGTGGCTACATCGAAGCTGTGGATATACTTAGATTAACACTATATAAATGTTATCAAAATGTTCACTATCCAATTTTTAAAATGTTCATCTCCACAGGGGACAGGTGATTAACATGAGATACCTTGAATATTTTGAAAAGATGCTTCATTTTATCAAAGAAAGAATCCTTATTTATCACAGGTAAAAACCACTTCTATTTTTGTATTGTTAATATTGAAATTTTTAAATATTTATAAGTCATCTTAAGAACTGTCAGTATTTTAAAAATTGTGTTTACAAGTTTATAGTCTAAACAAGGGGCAGGCAAGTGTGTGAGGCAAGGATATTGCATTAGCACCACTACCACTGGAGACTAGGATGCCACATCCCCTACCCCACCATCCCACTAAAAAATAATAATACTCAATTTATTTGCCACAGAATACCCCCAAAGGAGGAAAGGGAACATTTTTATCTTGATTTTGGCCCTCCCTTGAGCCATTTCAGGAGGTAGCTGGAAAGTCCTGTTTTAAAGAAAGGCCACTCCTGGGCCTAAAATATCCAGGGGTCAGTGGCAGTAATGCCCCCTTGGTTTCTAGAGGTTGTTTTCAGAGAGAGAGAGAGAGAGAAAACCAAGACATGATGTTGAAGAAGTTGCTTACAGTTTAGCCAATAGAAGAGTTCTGGCTGAGCAAAAGACTACAGTAAGGTGGGAGGGAAAAGAGAAAAGAGAAAAGTCTGGGTGAGAAGGAAACAAAGAGTGAAGAACTTTCAGAAGGGAAGTAGTAACACACCTTTTTTCCAGTAACAAAATAATGTGAGAAAAATACAAATGGGAAAGAGATGTGGGGGGGGGGGGGGGGGGAACGACGACAGGATTTTACACTGTCCCATAGACTGAGCCTGGGGAAATCTTGGACTTGCATTTCTGCCCTTCTTTTCTGTGAGGAGAAGATTGGAAGGATTTGCTTCTGTTTTCAACAAACCCTGTTGTATTTATAGTTTGCTTTTCAAGGTGCAGACCTCACAAAAACGGTTTACAACTTAGCTAAAAATGCAAAATACATAACAAAGCCCTAAAACAATATTTGATATTCAAATCATGAAACTAGCTAATAAGAGGAACAGCAAATAATGTTGAAGACAATGCCCTGATACTCAGGGATCTACAGTTCTTTTCACTGAATTAAAATGCAGAACCTCAGATGCAGATCTTAAAGCACAAACACACAGACTAATGCTACTGGGCTAAGAAAACAATAAACAGCAAGTGTAGCTTATGCAGAATAAATGTAATATGATCCAAATGCCTAGCTTCTGCAAATATTGTGGTTGCTGCCTTCTGTACATTTTCTAATTTTTGTTAAATGCAACCCCACCCCAAAAAAAAAAAAAAAAGCACAGTAAACATTATGGCTGAATCAGAACAAACTGCAGCTAGTTTTTAATTATAATTTATCTCAATAAACGAATTTAAAACTCAGTCGAAAGTTAACAGCTGTTTGTCCCACTTTGTAAATAATGATAAACTGGTTTACTGAAAACAAAAACAAATGTTTGTATCTCTTCACAGATGCACCAGAGTTAAAGGGAGATAAGTGTGTGTGAGGCCAAGGCCAAGGCTTGTTTTCATAGCACTGAGTTATGGTTTAGTTTGGCATATGAATGCCAACATTATATCAACAATGTAACTTGGGTAGGCTAAAGAGTATATGTTATGAGCCATCTGGTTATAATATTTAATATAAAAATATTAGCTAGTGTTTATTTTTAATGTAAAGGTAACACCAAGTTATGATATATTTAAGGGAAAATTGTGATAAAACCTATGGTTTTAAACTTTTTTAGTGCAAATAACCACAAAGAACTTTTGGAAGTTCGAGAAGCACTGGAACAAGTACATAAAGTGGAAGACCTTCTCCCAATAATGAAGGTAATCTCCTGCCACCCCATTTCACCTGCAGCTCATTTTTGGTAATATTGAGGTAAGATCATGAAAGTGTAACAGTAAAGTTGACAGATGAAAAACTATCTATAAAGTTTTATCAAACATTAATTACCTTCCTATGAGCCTTTTCCAATATTGCAACAAAAGGACACATATTGGTTGCATTTGGATATGATGATATTTTGCAAGAGTGAATTCAAAGACATAGCCATGTTAGTCTGGAAAATTGTATGGAAAGGTATCTTGTAACACCTTTGAGACTAACTGAAAGAAAGAAGCTGGTAGAATGAGCTTTCATAGACTTGAGCTTACTTCCTCACATGCATGGCATGGAGTGGAGAGTCCAGAGACAGACTTGTATAAACTGGTGGTGTGTGAGAATATCAATTGAAATTCAAAACCTTATGGGTATGGAGATGAGGCGACAAGGTCAATTTTAATGATGATCATTGGGGACAAAGGCAGGAGTAGATAACCATATGAATGATTATTGGAATGTAGTGTGGGAACTGGAGAGGGGATGTGATGAACTGGTCAAGGGCACCCTCATGAAGATAGAGGATTAGATAGTGTTGAAATGTGTGTAGTGTACCAGGAAACAATTTCCTCCTGCCTTCGTCCCCCAATCATCAATATGCAATTCTTACTCTTCCAGTTACTTCTCAATTACAAAACTGAAAAAAGGGATGTGAAATCTGCTTTGTAAATCAATAAATGAATGCCTTACTTGGTAAAACTAGCAGTTACTATGGGTGGCACCCCTAATAATATCTGTCTATCTATCTATCTATCTATCTATAGACATACAAATGTAATAAATTCAAGATGAAGGGGAAATGGACTCAAGGTTATTATTTTAAACTAGAATAGAAGGCGTGAGACTTTACTGATTGGCAAAGCACCGGTAATATTGAAAGGAAATTCTCACTAGACTATTCTAGTTTTTTTATACTTGATGTTACACTCTATTTTATAAGAAATAGCATTCTGGGCTTTATACAATGGTCTGTTGTATTTACCTATTACTCATTAACAAGAGCATTTCCTTTAATTATATTGCATAAATCCAAAATATAATTGGCAAGGAATCAAAGAGGTAATTGTCTAAATGGATCTTTGAAGACTTCTTTTTCTTAGACTGGATGGTAGTGTTAAGATGAGGGAAAACTTTTACAACTTAGAAATAATTTTAACTGAAATATTCTCCCCCTGAAATTGATTTTATTCCATTTATTTAATGCTGTTACACTTTGTGGAAGGCAGTTAGCAAAAGAATTCAATAATTCCCCATGAGTCTTAAGGAACAGTTCACAACACTTGGCTTTATCTCTTGTGCCAACTTTGACAGGCAGGATCCTCAAAATTCCAAAGTTACAGGTAGTTCAAGTTGCTTCCAAGCCCTCACTCCTTGGTTTTAACTTTCCTGCTTTGCTGACTGATTGGGTATTAAGCCTTCTCTTCTCTCAGTTCACTAGAAAATAAGTTAGCATTAAGAAATAGGCAGGGATGGCATCTGTGTTTACCAAGGATTCAATAAGATATTCATCACCTTTGGGGCAATACAGTCAAATAGGTTACGATTTAATAGTACTGGAAATTTAAGGGAGTTTCACTGGAAATTTTATGTGTTTTGATTAGAACAAAGGTTCAAGAAGGAATGAATTAATTTAGCATACAGCATAATTTAGAATCAAATATGTTATTGCGAAATGGTTCATTGATTCAACATATTAATTCTAATGAAATACATGATTTAAGTGATGAAGCAGCTAACTAATTTTATGTTGCAAATTCTACAGATAAAAATCAAATAGGTAATGTATAGAGGAACCCCCCCCCCCAAAAAAGACGATGTAACAGGAAAACGTCAGGGAAAATGTAGATTAAAAAAAAAGAATACTATAGCAATAGCAAGAGCAAGTACATTTCTATATCACTTATCAGTGAACTGACACTCCCTAAGCGGTTTACAATATGTAAGCCAATTGCCTCCAACAAGTTGGGTACTCATTTTAGCAACCTACAAAAGGATGGAAGACTGAGTGGACCTTGGCCTCCTGTAGGATCGAACTTACAATGTTGTGGCTGCAATACCAGCATTTAACCACTGCACCGCCAGGGCTCCTTCAGTTACACTTTGGTGTTGTTAACTTAAATCTAATTCCTTCCAAACATTCTGAGCAGGAGGTTTCATTAGATCAGGAAAATGGCAGTAAATTGGCTGTAGTATTGAAGCAAATACCACCTCTGGATGTAAAACTTGCCCATTCCTGATTTTTTAAAAATATTATACTGGTTTGAAAAAGACTTGATGGAGTAGTTAGCTGTCCCTGTGATAGATTTAGCCTCAAGTTGAGTTCATGAAGCTTCAGTTTTGACTATTTGGGTCTCAATGGAAACATCCATGTTTGTGAGAGCAGGAATGGTGTGGGTGCAGGGTGTTCTTGATTATGAGGAATTATCACCGTGCTCATTGCAAAAAAATATTGCGTAGACTGTACAAGCTGCTTCAGTATGTAGCAGGTATCAGTTACGATTCTATGACATATTAAGCAAGATCAGTTACTGCAGTAGCAGTCAGAAGATAATATTTGTGGTTGAAGCACTGAGATGTAGACCACAAAGCTAGAACAAAGCTAGAACAAATTTTGCCTATGCAACATTTTCAAACTGATGTTGGGCAAGAAGGCATTAAGTAAGGTGTTGGCTGAAGGCAAGGACAGAAACAAACAAACACCAGGTTTTGCCAACTTCACTGACTAAGAAATTAGTTGGAAATTTTTTTAGAAATATCTCAGTCTTTTCATGGAGGGAGGAATTTTCAGCAACAGAAAGATTACAGATCATTCAGATTTCAATGGAATAGCTCCAGATTTCAGTTTAAAAAGCAGAGGCAGAACAATTCAGAAAGGAAGTGTCCCAACCCAATAAAGTTGGCAAAGCTCAATACTGACTCACAAATGATACTGGTGGGAGGGAGACTCCTCCATTTGGGTCACTTTTGGAAACACATAACATTAGAAAAATGAGTGCTAGAGGTTACATCCACAGGATACAGGATACAATTTCAGAGAAGACCAGAGAAAAGGTTTTTTCCATCACCAGTATAAAAGGACTTAGAAAAAAGGCAAGTTGTTTTGGGCAAAATAGCTAATTTATTAGACATAGCATCCTTAGAAGATATTCCAAGGAACAAGAGATACCAAGGGATACATTCCCTATTCTTCACTGTTCACAAATGCGATGGGGGATACAGACAAATTCTGGATCTAGAATTTCTCAGTGGTTTTGTCCAATATAGGTAGTTCAACGTGAATACTTTGGTCACCATTTTGGACAATTTGGAATTGGATGAATACTTGATTTCTGTGGAATTGAGGAAAGCAGATTTCCCTTTCTAATGTATCTAGGTTGTAGGGAGTTCCTCCATTTCGAATATGGTAAATGTCACTTCCAATTAAGGGCCTTGCTGTTTGGTCTAGTTCAGCCCCAAGGATTTTCACTAAGGTTTTAGTGCCACTAATAGAATATCTGAGGCAACATGAACTGAATCTTTTTCCTTATTTGGACAATATCTTAGTGCAGGAGATCACGAAATGGCAGTGTTGAAACTCAAGAGGGCCATTAAATTCTCAAAAGGGCACAGATCTTAATAACTTACAACAAGATTCATCTATCTACAGCAAAGGTTATAATTCATTTAGGGCCATTAGTAAACACAGCGGAAGGTTGTATATATCTTTCTAAAGAGAGGAAAGTAAAAATACAAAAGATGATACTAGAGTTGATACAGGTGAAGACAGCTGATCTCATGTATTTGACAAAGGTGCTAGGTGTTTTAACATCAACAATCCAATTAGCTATATGGGCAAGATTTCACACCAAATTGCTCCAAAAAATTTTCTTGCCCATATCAACTTTTACTAATAAGGAAAAGGCACATTATGTTGAAGGTACTCAAAAGAGTACTGACGGATTTGGCCTGATGGAAGGAGGAGGAAGTCCTCAGCAAAGCCATTATTTATCCACAGAATAGGGTAGTGTTAACAATGGACACCAGTCTCTTTGGCTGAGTGTCTCATTGCTGAGACAGCACAGGGCCAGTGGTCAGTATTGGACAGAGTGCAATATGAAAAAGCAATATGTAACTGTAAAGGGTTTTCTGTGCAACCAGAGAGGTTCACATTAACAGAAATTGGTAAGAGAATCAACAAATTTTTTGATCTGGACCGAAAAATATCTATGATCATAGATAGCAATCTGTCTGCAGGGTTTGATGAATGTGACAGCAGACTTTCTCAGTAGGAACACAGTCAAGTCAGGGGAATGGAGCTTGAATGCAGAAGTATTCACTCTTTTGCAAAAGCATTATGGAGTTTTCCTAATGGAAATTTTTGCATCTGACAAGAATTTCAAATTAAAAAGATGCATGTTTTTTGTGGTTTTTTTGAGCTATATGGCCGTGTTCAAGAAGAGCTTATTCCTGACATTTCGGTAGCATCTGTGGCTGGCATCTTCAGAGAATGTTCACATGCAGCTGTCCTTCGACTTCACATTAAAAAGATATATTTCAATAGGTAGAAGTCCAGGTGCAGAAAATCAAGATGCACTGGTGGTATCATGCCCAAAGGGCCTCATGTATGCTATTCTGCCACTTCCAGTCATTCAGAAAGTTCTGTTGAATGTGAGACAGGAGACAGCACAAATTATATTAATTACTCCTTACTGACCTCACAAGCTGTGATTTCTAGTGTTGTTGGAACTATCAACAGAGTCCATTCCCTCTACTGTTATAACCGGACTTACTGATTCAAATTCTGGTGTGTTATCTGGATCCAAGTTAGCTAAAATTAACCACATGGAATTTAAATGCCGAAAGTTGTTGAGTCAAGGTTTTCAGAGCCAGTGACAGACATTATTTTGCAATCTATGAGGTTATCAAATTAGTGCATTTATGAAAACACTTGGAAGGTGTTTGGATGGTGGTATGAGCAGCACTCCATCGTGGTAGAGAATGCAATGGTAAAAGATGTTCTAGTTTTCCTTCAGAAAAGTTTGGCTTAGGACAAATACTCTTAAGAGGCGACTGGCAGCTCTATCTTCTGTCTTGTCTTGTCAGTCTTGTGTTCTGCTGTCATTGCATGCTTGTGTCAAAAGGTTCTTGTGAGGTGCGGCCTTAAGCTCTTTTCCAACACTACATAGATTTCTCTCTTGGGATTTAAGTACAATATTGAATGTTTTGATGGGGAATCCTTTTGAGCCCTGAGAGAGGCATCTTTACAGTTTCTATCATTTAAGCTGCTCTTTTTTTTTTAATCTTTTATTAAATAAAGCTATCAAGTACAACATATAAAACAAACAAACAATATCCTACTATAATACATATAACATCTCCCTACATTCATCCAACTGTAACTCAATCAACACAAAACAACACAAAAAACGATACATAATATCAACAAACTTACAAAACACTATGACGATAACATAATATACATAACATACACATTACACATACATATATAACAATACAAACAAATGCTAAACTTCCTGAGGTACAGCGAAAGCAAAAGTTCAATGTCTTTTTTAAATTGAAGACATGTTGATGGCAGTCCCATATTTTTTCTTGCGATTTACCTTTTACTATTGTTTCCTTAACTATATTCTAGAACTTAACCTAGATTGTACCATAAAAAGCTTTGATCGAATTGTTTAACTTAAAGACATATCTGTGTCCATATGTTGTTTCCTATTATAAAGAAGTTTATCCACTTCTTAAGTGTTCTATTACTCCTTATGACCCATTCTAATAAATCTTTTCAAATCTTTTCCTTGTGTATTAATATCTCTGTTACTAAACATATTTTAATTTAGAAGATTGAATCATTCCACTTTTTTCCACAATAATTATACAATGATTCCCATTTAGTGTTTATCTCATTTTTATCTTCACCTTCTAACATTCCATGTTTTTTGTCAAATTCCGCGATTTCCAGCAATCTGTATAACCAGTTATCTACGGTAGGTACTTCTTCTAGTTTCCATTTACTAGCAAGTAGTATCCTTGCTACCGTGGTCATGTACAATAGAAGCTTCCATATGCTCTTTCTCTCTTGAATCTTTTTCTCTTGAATCATGTTAAGTAAATATAATTGTGGCGTACATTCAAATGTTGTGTTCAGTATTTCACATATTGTCTCATGGATAGATGTCCAAAAATTTCGAACTTTAACGCATTTCCACCACATATGCATCCATGTACCTTGTTCTTTATGGCATTTCCAACATATATGACACTTATTTTTATACATTTTAGCCACTCTAACCAGTGCAAGATACCACCTTGTTTCCATTTTAAAGTAATTTTCTCGTAACATTTGGTTAGGTGTAAATTTATATGTTGCTAATCTGGCTTTAATCCAACATTCTAACGGGATTTCTTTATCTATGTCTTTTGCCCATGTCAGCATATGATCTTTTACCTGATCTTCCTCCACTTTTCTAGCAAGTAATATGCGATATAGTTTAGATATTATTCTTTGGTTATCTGATAACAGAATGTTGTCAATTTCATTTTTTGTTAGATAAATTCCATATTGTTTTATATCATGTTTAAATATATCTTGGATTTGATGGAATTGAAACCAAGTGAAACCGGGGTCTCTATATTGGATCTCATTAAGCGTTATTAATTCATAAGATCCCTTGATTTTGTCCATAATCAAAATCTCACTATATTTCACCCAGTTTTTCGTATATCTAAATCTGCTCAGTAACGCCTCATGTGGAGATAACCAGCCCGGTAATCCTCGGTAGAATTTTAGTTTTATCTTTTCCCATGTTTTTAATAAAGCCCTCCTTATTATGTGGTGGCCAAAATCTCTATGTACTTTGTTTTTATCGTACCATAGGTACGCATGCCATCCATATCTTAGGTCGTGTCCTTCCAAATCAAGTAATCTCTTATTCCTAATCAGTATCCAGTCCTGAATCCATACCATTGCGCAAGCCTGATAGTATAGTTCCAAGTCAGGTAAGTTGCAACCCCCGTTGTTTTTAGTGTCTATCAGGGTCTTCCATTTAATTCGAGGTTTCTTCCCTTCCCAGATAAATCTCTTCAACTCTTTGTTCCACATAGAGAAAGGCTTATTGTTATATATAATTGGTAGATTGGTAAACAGGTACATAAATTTCGGCAGTATCAGCATTTTTATTGCTGCAATTCTGCCAAATAAAGAGAGTTTCATACGGGACCATCTTATCAGTTCTTTTTTAATCTCCTTCCATATTTTCCCGTAGTTTAAGTCAAACAACTCAGTATTTCTATTTGATATAATAATACCTAAATATTTTGCTTTTTTAACTATTTTACAATGTGATTTTTCTACCAATGATTCCTCCTCTACGGTTGATGTATTTTTAGTAATAATTACAGATTTATCCTTATTTAATTTAAAGCCAGTAAGTTTACCGAATTCTTCCAAAATCATCATTGTCCTTTCTATTCCATTTAATGGGTCATCCAAAAAGATTATTATATCGTCCGCATACGCTTTTATTTTGAATTCTGATCCTTTAATTCTAGGCCCTTTAACATTAGCATCCAATCTTATTTTGTTGTTTAAAAGTTCTATAACTATTATAAAAAGCAAAGGGGACATGGGGCAGCCTTGTCTTACTCCACGTTGTATATCAAATTCCTTTGTTCTTTTACCATTAATTACCAACCTTGCTTTTTGTTCTGAATATATGCTTTTTATCCATTAATAAATTTGTTCCCAAAATTCAATTTCTCCAGAATCATGATCATTGTATTCCACCTCACAGAATCAAAGGCTTTCTGTGCATCTAATAACAACATTGCTAACTTCTTTTCATTATTACGTTCATAATATTCCAGAATGTCAATAACTGTTCTTACATTTTGTCTTATTTGTCGTTGGGGCAAGAACCCCGCTTGGTCCTCGTGTATCTTATGTTTTAGCACATGTTTCAATCGAACAGCAAGTATACTCGTAAATATCTTATAATCGATATTCATGAGTGAGATTGGCCAAAAGTTTTCTACTCTTAGCTTATCTTTCCCTTCTTTTGGTCGCAGAACCACATCAGCATGTTTCCATGATTCTGGAATTCCATTTTTACTTATGTCGTTGATTGTGAGCCTGAAAGGTTCTGCTAATTCATTTACCAATTTTGAGTAATATTCAGGAATAAACCCATCTGGGCCTGGTGATTTTTTCAGTTTTAATTCCTTAATTGAGTCTGCAATTTCCTTAGCTGAGAAGTCCCTATTCAAAAAGTCTTTTTCATCCTCAGTGAGTCTCATGTAGTCCAAGTCTGTCAGAAAACCCTCAAGTATCTCGGCGTCCCTACAGGTTGATGGTTCCGTTTTATATAATTTGGAAAAATACTGAAGAAATTTCTTCTGTATATCTTGTTGGGACGAAATTATACCATCGTCATCCTCTATTTCCATAATAGTATTAATTCTAGATCTCTTATTTAGTTTGTTTCCTAACCATTTTTCGGTTTTATTATCCAATTCAAATTTTTCACCTTTTCTTTTAAGTGATTTCTGTTCTATCTCTTTCCTCAGTATAGCATCTATTTTCATTTTCCAGTATTCAAATCTTTTTAACCCTAGTATTGAATTTGGATCTTTTAGTAGTTCCTCTTCTGTTTCCTTTATTTTTTGCTCTATTTCATTAAATTCTTTGTCTTTTAATATCTTATACTCCTTACCTTTTTTCAAGAAAATACCCCTAATGACGGCCTTATGAGCGTCCCATACTATTTTAGGTCGGGTATTTTCTGTATTATTTTCCAGAAAATAATATTGAATATTATTTTTAACATCTTCCAAAACCTTATCATCATCTAGAAGTGCTGCATTAAGTCTCCAAATAAATTGGTTTATGCCCCAGTTTATTGTCAAAAGAATTGGTTTATGGTCCGAGTCTATTCTCAGTAGAACAACCATCTCTTTAATTTTTGTAACTAAGGGTGTTGAAATGAAAAACATGTCGATCCGAGAAAAGGATCCGTATTGTAAAGAATGGTATGTATATCCCGGTTCTTTTGGATAAATTGTACTCCACACATCATGTAATTCAAAATGCTCTTTCATATGAAAGAATGTTTTAGGGAGTTTCCCCCGCCTCCTATTTTGTCTGTTCTTGCTAGATCTATCCCATTTGGGGTTTAATACCCCATTCCAATCCCCTAACATGATGATTTTCCCACCCTCGTATTTACCTAATATTTCATCAAGCTTTCTAAAAAATTTCCGACTCTCAGTTTGGGGCGCATATACACCCACCAAAAGCATTTTCCCCTGAGGAAAAGATGTTTCTATGACAACATAATGCCCCTCTGTATCTTTACAAATTTCTTTGGCCGGAATAGTTTTCCTAATGTATAATGCCAGTCCTGATTTCCTTTTGTCATTTAGCGAATAGAAAATTTGACCTAGTTTATTGTTCCTTAGATAGTAACTATCAGTCTTTTTAATTTTTATTTCCACTAAACAAACTACGTCCAAGTTCTTCTTTTCTAGGTAATGAAAAATCTTATTTCTTTTATACAATATATTTAACCCTTTAACGTTCCAAGAGAGGATTTTGATATTTTTTCCATAACTTATTTATTCTCAACAATTACAAAATTAATAAATCAGCAGTAAAAAGAAAAGAAAAATAAAATTAGTAAGAAAAAGAAGTGGTTTGTGTTTACAATGTTGCGCTGCTCTTACCCAAACTAGTTTCTCCTTCTTCCTCTTCTGGCCTTTGATCTATATCAAAGTTGTTTGTCACTTCTGGGATATAACTGCTTCCTTGCACATCTTTCTTATCAGATCTGTGATTTTCTTCTTTATCATTACCGAATCTTTTTAGAAATTCCTCTGCCTTAACTTTAGAATTAATTCTATATCTCTTTTGATTATATCTGAAAACTAAACCTTCCACTTTATCCCATGAGTATCGAATGTTTTTTTTTTGCTTAAAAAGAGTGCTAATTGTCTATAGTCCTGTCTTCGCCGTAGGATGATGGCCGGTATATCTTTATATATTTTTATATGTTGCCCATCTATTTGAAGAGCTTTCTTATAGCTCCTTTGCAGTATCTCATCTCTAATCTTGGCCCTGGCAAAGCGAATTGCAATATCGCGGGGCAGATTTTTTTGATTAGCTGTTTCAGAATTAATTCTAAATATTTTATCCATCTCCATCTCTAGGAACTCTTCATTTGTTTCTAGAAAATTAGCCAAATCTGGTATTACTATTAAATACAAGTCCTCATTAAATGTTTCAGTCAATCCTCTGAATTTCAGACATTTTTCCCTGTATCTGAGTTCTTGAGTCAGTATTAAAATTTCCTCCGTTTTTGTTGTTCTTTTAATCGTTTTGTAGCTTCCTCCAATTGTTGTGTTTTTTTATTAATGTTACTTTGTTCTTTTTTTAATATAGACATATCTTTAGTTAGTTCCTCTAATGTCTTTTCAAATTTTTCGAGGCCTTTATTCAAATTTTCATTTGATTCTTTCCTTTGTTCCTTTAATTCTTGAGATATTTCTTTTTGAAAGGTTTTCAACATCTCTTCAAACATTGTTTGTAACTGCATATTATCCTGACTTTTGGGCGGCATTTCTATTGACTCTCTTCTGCTATATTGCAACTTTGTTGTTTGTGACCTAGTTAATAGAGACATACCACGTGATTCGCACCTTTCCCAGAAAGCAGTTGTTATTCCCTTACTAAGCTCAATTATAGTAAAATATCTTACACTAAAAGTTCATCCAATATCTGTACCTCCAGAAGCAAGAAAAAAAATTTTTATAAGTTTATCTGTTACCTGGTTATGTTTAGGGTTCGGTTGTTTTCCTTTAACAATCAAATAAGCGCCTTGATATTATTTTAGTTTGGGTCATCTAATGAGAAGTATATGCTCAAACAACACATAAACTCATTATTGAAAGTTCCATTAGACGTAATTTATAATGTGTATCCGGAATCGTGCTAGATATTACCAGCACAACCTTAAGTATGGGGAGGGCTGTCCTAACGGTGAAGCAGAGCTAACCTCTCTATCACCTCCTATGGACCCCACCTTATTAACCCTCTTCACAGAGGTCTAATATTGTGGATAAATACTCCTCCACTTTATCCCCTTACTTAAGTAGCATAGGCCACTTTTAATAGGTGCCCAGCCTCCAAATACCCATGTCCCAGTCCAGATATGTCTAAAAGAAAAGAAGAAAAAAAGAAAAAGCAAGCGACAGGTACTAAATAAAATGTCAAGTTGCCTGGTTAAATAACCATACCAGTATCTCCAACGTTACACGTCAGTAAAAAGTAATCAGCATATTTAGGTGTCTTCCCCACTATTTGCTCCTGCTGCCCCAAGCCCTGTTGCTTAGTGAAGTATAAATGAAGCGGTTTGTTTAACCGCCCCCTTCACAGGTATTCCTGAACATTAATTCACTTCCAAAGCTCTTATGGGCTCCCTGGTCCCGTTATTAACAAAGTGCTCTGTCCCAGGCGCTGCTTAGTTCTCAGATATTGCTGCTGCTGCACCGCCGCGTCAGAGCCGGGAAACCGAAGGTTTTAAGGAGGATGAAGCCCCGCCCTCTTCCGCTGGAACCACGCTGGTGCTATGGGTGTTAAAGGTACCGAGGGCAAATGCTCTATCCCAGG
>CM034701.1:326676034-326689626 GCA_020142125.1 Phrynosoma platyrhinos
TGAGCCTGCTGTGGCCGCTGTTGTTGCCTCGCTGCTCCTGGCTGGTCTCTTTTTAGTGGCCATTACTTCTACACAGTGATTATCTGTGCTGGCTGCCCTCTCCATTAATCCAAATCTCTGTACATTTGAGGATTATATCTTGACCTTGATTACTGATCCATCATTTTTGCTGAATTCACTAGTGGTGCCACCAGGTGCTTGAGTGTTAGATTTATCCACATTCTGTCCAAATTCCCGTCATCCTCTGGAAAAGAAGTGGCATTCATTGGATGTACAGAGGTCAGTAAGAATTTGTTTGTGGAGAACTAAACATTTTAGAAGGACTGAGGCACTGTTCGTGTATTATAATCCGAGGTCTTTGGGCCAGAAGATGGCCCAAATACTGTCTCAATGGTTAAAAGTCTGTATTTTCCAGTGTTACAACGTGGCAAACGTTGCATGACCTATGCATGTATAGACTCATTCAATCAGTTTGATAGTGACAATGGTAGCCTATATAGAGTCAGCTTCAATTGAGGGTGTTAAATTGCCAGGCAACCCTTCAGTAGGACAGCCCTCCACGTTGTTGGTGGCTTGGTATATCCCAAGTGTTGTGGACTGTTCCATGGAGAATGAGTGATTGATACTTACTGAGAATGATCATTCTTGTGAGACTGAAGGAACAGTCCACCTCTACCCAGAAAGAGTTAAATAATAAAAGTTAGGTATGATAGTGTTGAATAAATAGGAAAATTTCAATTTCTGCAACTAGCAATTTACAAAGTAAATAATAGTAGTATTAATGTTAGCAACTACAGTAGTAATAGTTTTAAGAAAGTGGTGCTCAGATTATATAATAGTAGGAATGTTGTCCTGAATGAATGATGAAGCTGTGAAACAAAACTGAGGAGAGAGGGGTTGAAAGCAATGGTAATAACGTTTTGGAATTTTGAGCATCCTGCCTGTCAAGGTTGGCACAAGGGATAAACTCAAGTTTTGTGGACTGTTCCTTCAGTCTATGAGAATGAAATTCTTGGTAAGTATAAACTAATTATTCTATAATAATATAAATTAGATTTTCCTGTGTGCAAATACTGAGTTCAACATAGAAGAAGCAATTGACTAGGAAAACATGAAGTGTCATTGTTAACTCCTATCAAGTTGACTTCTACTTATGGCATCCCTTTGAACAAGATACCTCCACATCATCCTGTCGTCAACAGCCCTGCTCAGATCTTGCAGACTCAGAGCCATGGGTTTTTGTGGGTTTTTCGGGTTGTGTGGCCATGCTCTAGAAGAGTTTCTTTCTGACGTTTCGCCAGCATCTGTGGCTGGCATCTTCAGAGAAAAAATTTTCTCTGAAGATGCCAGCCACAGATGGTGGCGAAACGTCAGAAAGAAACTCTTCTAGAACATGGCCACACAGCCCAAAAAACCCACAAAAAACTATGGATGCCGGCCATGAAAGCCTACGACTTCACATCAGAGCCATGGTTTCCTTGAGTTTATCTATCTGAAATGTGCTCATCCTCTTTTCTTGCTACCAAGCAGTGTCTGAGCTACATCCACACTGCAGAAATAATCCAGTTTGACACCACTTTAACTGCCCTGGCTCAATGCTATGGAATTCTGGAAACTGTAGTTTTATAAGACATTTAGCCTTCTCTGTGAAAGCTCTGGTGCCACTAACTAAAAATTCCCAGATTCCCATAGCATTGAGCCATGGCAGTTAAAGTGATATCAGACTGGATTATTTCTGCACTGTGGATGCAGCCCTACTGAGGGCCTTTGCAGACTGCCAGAAATAGTGCAAATTGAGTCCACTTTAACTGCCCTGATTCAGTGCCAGGAAATCATAGGAAATGTAATTTATTGTGGTACCAGAGCTCTCTGACAGAGAAGGCTCAATGTCTCAGAAAAAAATAGAATTCCCATGATTCCCTAGCACTGAGCCAAGGCAGTTAAAGTGGACTCAATTTGCACCATTTCTAGCAGTCTGCAAAGGCCCTGAGTTATGCCTTCTCTTGATGTGTTCAAATTATGACAATCTTAGTTTAATCATCTTGGCTTCAGACTTGGTTTGCTCTAAACTCATTTGTCTTTTTAGCAGTCCACAGATTTTCTTTGTAGGGAACTTTAGAAATTAGATCTTAGGCTGCATGCAGCTGTTGAGCCATGAACTGCTAATCCCTTATTTAGGATGATTCTATCTAAAGGTGGCAGATCCTCTATTCTGTTGATACTCTAAAGATATTGAAATTGAAATTGAAATTGTCCCAGTTGTGAGAGGAAAAATATACCCATTAGATGTTACCATAGTTCAGACTTCACCAGGGAAAGGAAACTGCCTCCTCTTTGGATTGTTGTCACTTTAATTACAGTGGGACCTCAGTATCCCAGGGGATCTGTTCTGGACCCCACGCCCCCATCCCCACTGATACCAAAAACTGCAGGACCTCAAGTCCCATTGTCCCCCAATGGCGGTGCATGCACATGGCCACGCCGCTATTAGGGACAACGGGAAAGGGGCTTACCTGAAGTCCCATTTCCCTATTGGCAGTGCAGCCGTGTTCACACACTGCCATTGGAGACAATGGGGGTTTGCCATCGTTGGATGCCCCACTGTATATAGTACACTGTATAAGGAAAGCTGAAACTGTTTTAAATATGCCTATATTAGTAATATGTATTAAATGTCAACATTGTTTTCAATTTGTTGGCGATTTGAAAGCAGCTTAGCAGTAAAACAAGAGATGGATTCACTGTCAACACCAAAGTCCCAAGTCTTAAAGATCCAGGAAAAGAATATGATGGATTTACTATTACCATAACAGGAGATAAGTATGTTAAGCTTTCATTTTATGGCACATAATTATAAGCACAAAAGAGCAATGCTTACCAAGTAGCCTTTATTTTAATTAATGTTTTAAAAAATTGGAGCAAATTTTTTACAGCCAATGGTTAAGCAGTTTTCAAAGATTCTGTGTCTACTCCCACTACAAAGCTGCATTTTCTGTGTTTTAAGGAGGTATTAAATTAATCTCTTTACAGCCATGCAACCTACAGAACTATGTTAAGTGAACCAACATTTCATTCAAGTTTGACTTCATTAACTAGTTATAGACTGTACTGACTATAGTAGTGCTCACCAAGGAATATGCTTGTACAATAAGTTTTGTCTAGCCTCATGTTGGCTCCTATTCTGTAGAGTAGGGATTCCTAAACTTTTTGACTCATGGGGCCCTTATTTCTATGATGGAGCCCCTAAAGATGCCTACCCTTTGTCTTACAAGTTAATGGTGTTTTAGGAGTATATATAAGAATATATTCTTATTCTTTAATTTCATTCAAATTTTATTTCTTTCATTTTCCCGAAGTGGCTGCAGAGCACCTGGGAAGTGCATACAGAGCCCTAAGGGCTCCTTGGAGCACGGGTTGGGGACCCCTGCTGTAGAGAAATACAGTATTCAAATGGATTGATAGTATCTGTATATACCACTAAATCATAATTTAGCACAATGTGCAAATGAAGAAAAGAGCCAGTGTGAAGCATCTGGCTTATCTGCTCTTCCCCTCCCTTCTTCCACATAAGTGAGAAGAGGCAGGAGCCAGATTTCAGTTTCACAGTTTCAAGCGGGAATTATGTGGCCTTCCAGACACTTGGATTGCATGTTCCAGCATTCCTCACCATTGGTTATGCTGGCTAGTGGTTCCAAGAATTACAATGCAGCAACACCAGGAGTGCCACATGATTCCCACAACCAAGTGAGGGCTGCAGTCCTGTATGACTTAAAGTAGTGTATGACAATCCTGTATGACTTAGAGTAGCAGGAGCCCTGTGGCACAGTGGTTAAATTCCAGTGCTGCAGCCACTGATTCACAAACCACAAGGTTGTGAGTTCAGTCCCAGCCAGGGACTCAGGGTTGACTCAGCCTTACATCCTTCTGAGGTTGCTAAAATGAGTATCCAGCTTGTTGGGGGCAATTGGCTTACAGTTGTAAACCGCTTAGAGACTGCTTAGTGCGGTATGAAGCGTATAAATGAAGCTGCTATGGCTATAGTATAATAAGTCCTCAGGCACAGCTCTGCTAGGCAGCCATATAGCATTTCTCTGACTTACTGAATGGTGTGAAGCACTGACATGCAGCCATTCCCTACTTCATGTGGAATGAGCAGGATTGCATAATCTGGCTGTGGGGATCTGAGTACATACCCATAACCAAAAGCAAAATGACTACATCAGTTCTGAGACCTATTGTAGGACCCATTCACGTAGTGGTTTACTATTAACATGCTAATATTCTCCTCCTCCCACACCTCCAATATTTGTATGCATTTCTCCTTTTGAGTGATAGTACTATATTTTTTCTTTTTATATGGACACAATATTATGTATGTAAGGTTGCACTCCATGAAGACGTGCTTCTATTTGTTCTTTATTTTGTGTGTGTGTGTGTGTGTGTGCGCGCCATACTTTATAGAGCTATTAAAATTGCTTTTTTTATATAGTTCTGAATTTTGGCGGTTCAGATATAAAGGGAAATAATTAGTTATGCTGAATTCATTTGTATATTGAAGTGGTAAATGTTGGAATGATTTTTTGGAGTGGCTTGTATATTTTTACATAAATATGAGGAATTTCTTATATATGTAGTCTTATTTTTTATTTTTTTTTAGGATTGGGAGCATTTTGTTTTCAGTTGAAACACAGACAACAGAAGAAAGAACACAACAGTATCATGCAGAAATAGATGCTCTTTATAAAGACTTAACTGCTAAAGGGAAATTACTTGTGTTATCTACAGAACCTGGGGTAAAGGCTTCTGTCATTTAATTATTTTAAAGACAAAGGTAGAAATAACATGGAACTAGTTCCACAAACCGAAGAAGAGTTCAAATTGTACTCCTCTCCAAAATCTGTTCCTTATTCTGTTTGTCAGTCTGTGTTTGAAATGGAAATTTCAGAGGCACTTGATGTAGAATGGGGTCAGCTACTAAAAGAAAAATGTTTGAAAAATATTACTGGACTTGTAGAAACTAAGCAACTTTTCAGTTTCTGCCCATAACCTGCATATCAATTAAATACATTAATTAAGATTTTAAAAATCAATTCCAGTAATAATATTTAAGTGATAATTCCTAATTATTATGAATCTATTGTTTAGACTTTATTTTTCTTTTATTGGATTTGATTCCTTCTGTGAATGGAAGGGCTTCTTCTATTCCTGGAACAGACTTAAGATCCAGGGAAGGTGGGTGCTCATGCTGGAATAAGGGAAAGAAGTTGAAATTTCCCCCTGTAGGCTCCCAAGTGCACTTCTCATACTGTTCTGTGAGACTGCCCTAACCTTCTGGAACAGATTTTGATGGGGCTTCAGGAGAAAGGAGGAAGGGGGGGATTCACCTCCCCACTCCTTCCAGTGGTAGTTCTATTCATGGGAACTCTGAATCCAGCTCATCTTTTAAAAAAATCTCTCTTTCCTTTCTATGAATATGTGTAGTTTTCCAAAATCTAGCAAAAGTTAAACATAGTATTGAAAGTGTAAATCATTTCCAGATTTCATTAAAAAAACAGACTACAGCTTCAACAGGAAACACTACAGCATAGAGAACAAAAAGTCCTTAAAATGGAAATAAAAATGGTTTTTACATGGTTTATCTTTAAATGATGTACAGTGCCTCAGTGCTAATCCTGCCTTCCTACTATTTCCTGTCAGGCTGCAACTACTTTCTTTTTAATAAAGAATAATGCAAAATGTTGTTTGATAACCATGTACACTTTTCGATAAATTCCATGCATCAGATCTCACTAGATAGATCATGCAGTATTGTATGTATAATTGTTTCATTTTTTAAAATGTTACTTATGTGGTTTTGTTCTATTTAGGAATCAGACGCTGTGTGCAATCTAATCCTGTCACTTGCATACTACTTCTATAATTTAATGCCTCTGTCCAGAGGTTCCAGGTTAGTATCTTTCTTCATAGGTAAAATAGCTGCCCACATTCTGCACATGGGTTGGTATGAACTCTCATCTTATCAGTAACTATAGGCTATCTTAATTTCCCTTCCCTCCCATTTTTTAACATTGGATGTGAAAATTGCTAGTCATATTATTGTTGTCTGGATTTAAATATCCCAATTTCTCCTTTTGTTTTTGAGATGCCAAAATTTTGTATTGGTCTGCAGTCATATATATTATATACCAGAAACCTTTTCCTGCCCAAGTGGGACTGAATAGCAGAAGCCAGATGTGAGCAAGGAACAATTGGGATAACTGGTGAAGTGCATGAAAATAGCCTGAAAACCCTGAATAGTCTTGAATGACAATTATTTTGCCCAAGATTCTGCTTAGTTCTATAAGCAGAGCTTATTGGTGCCAAATTGTTCCAGGAAAAATGAGATTTTGCTGTGTGTTTCCAGAGGGGCGGGCATATTAATGTCTGTTATTCCTGCTCTAGGTTCCTTAGAAGTAAAAGTCAGGCTGCAGCTACCTTTCTTCCATCATCTTGCTTTCATACTCTTTTTATTTCACATCCTTGTATGCCCTTTTTTGTGACTGTGCTGCATAGAGCATGAGGTGAGCTGGCAATGCCAAAGCACATTGCTCTCCTTCTGCATGTTCAGCATGCTGTGTTCCCATATTCAGCGCAGGAACACATGACCTGCCAGTGGAGGAGAAGAGTGATTTCCTCTTCCATTGGCTAAGTCCCTTCACTTTTGTGTTTGAAATAGTGAAATGTGTGTTGATGCTTCAAAAGACTGTGTGATGCTTTGTGTTGATTCTGTTTTTGTTGTTGTTGTTTTGTAGCGTAGTGGCTTATTCAGTAGTCATGGGGGCACTGATGGCAAGTGGAAAAGAAGTGTCAGGAAAAATTTCCAAAGGAAAGGTATGATCTGTATAAAGTATGTAGAAATGTAGGTAAGAGCAGCTTGTGGCATTAGATTTGCAACATCCAAATGATAGAACATCTCACTGTTGTGTCCAGAATCTTTCTCAAAGTATAATGTGGGACTGATTATGATGGAAGTAAGGTAAAGATCCTGTAAGTTGCTTGGAAGTACTTAGACCTGTCAAAAATAGACATATTTTTCTCTGAAATAGAGTTAGAGGCATTTCTGTTTCAAGGTGAAAAGCAGCCCTGGAAAATAGCTAAATGACTCCAAATCTATATATATATTTACATAAAGCCTCTCTGAACATATTAGGACTTACTTGCAAGAAAATATACATAGGATTGCACTGTGAATGTCTACCTGTCTGTCCTTCAGTGGTCTTTTTCAACATAGTCCATCATGCTACAAGCTCTTGGGAAATGCTTTTGTAATATTCCAGCTAATGCTAGAAATGATGCAGTGTCTGAACATGCCCTCACTATAAATGAGCACAGAAAGCTTCTATGAGAATAGTATGACGTTTTTTGTTTATTATTAGATGGCATTTCTGTAGTTTGAAAGTTTCAAATGGTCTCTCTTGGTTCCTTGCCACAGAATTATTAGTTAATTGTTTCCTTCTGGTGGCAGCAATCTTTAAATCTAAAATACATTTCTTGCCACAATTATACTAGAAGTTTTGATCTGCACTGTTATGTCGCAAGGGGTTAAAGTAGCACCCTAAATGAGGCAGAAAGTACACATCAGACTCACTAATCTTCAGACTCACATTACTATACATCTTTAATAGTGCTAAACGTGAGTGTGCTCTGGCAATCCTGGGAGATACATTTAGAAACTAGGATTAAAAGTAATTGTTTCTGTGTTCTAGTTGGTTGATTTCGAAGCCATGACAGCATCTGGTTCAGAGGCCTTCAGTAAAGTAGCAAAAGAGTGGCTGAATCTAAAAAGGTAAAAGAAAAAGAAGTACTATTGATATTAATTATGCTTATGCCATTGTGTGTCCTAGAAAAGTGCTTACCTCTTTCAATAGGCAGGTTGAAAGTTTGTTTCGCTTGAAGCTTTCCATTCTTGCAATTGTTCTTCCCATACACTCCATTAGTGCAATTATCTGTTGGTGTAATCTAGATTTTTAACAATTCTATTTCACTCTCTACAGATATACATATAGTCTCATGATTGTGAGATGATTCAAATGCAGTTGATTACAAAAACATAGGGCCTTTACAGACTGCCAGAAATAGTGCAAATTGAGGCCACTTTAACTGTCCCGGCTCAGTGCTAAGGAATCATGGGAACTGTAGTTTATTGTGGCACCAGAGCTCTCTGACAGAGAAGGCTCAATGTCTCAGAAAAAAAATAACAATTCCCATGATTCCCTATCACTGAGCCAGGGCAGTTGAAGTGGCCCCAATTTGCACTATTTCTGGCAGTCTGTAAAGGCCCATAGTTCTTATTATGCTCTAACTGCACATATCTGATTTTGGTGCTGAACATAAATGAAGCTATGCACCTGAGAAGGCATTACTCACTTAAGCATGAAGATGAACATTTCAATTCAAGCACATCATTGAGGTTGGCATGTGTGGAATTTTAAACATTAAGGGAAAGAACAGAACCTGGTTTGAGTTTCTTTGTGGTACTCTAGATTAGAAGCTTTTGTTTATAGATTCTTTCCTTGATGTTTATGATAGTAGTGTATTGAACACCATTTTACACTAGAAGAATGTTACACTCTTGCAAGTTTCCATATCTTAAGGATGGAAGATTCCATTATTTCATTCTGAAAACAAAACCATTTACCAAAAACCTGGATGTGGAAACATTCTAGAAATTTTGAAGCCATGATAAAGAGTGGCCTTCTCCCAGGTTTTTTTTTTGGGGGGGGGTTGAGATTGAAATAGTATAGTATCAGCACCTTTTATAAATCAGAAATCACTCTTACTATTTTAGGAATGTAAAATGTGTTACAGATAACATGGTTTTGCATAAAATTGCTATGCCTGGTATATTAAAAGTACAGTTTATTTTCTGAAATAATTTTTAAATCTTTGTTCTTTCAAATGGAGTTACAGGGTTCTGAACTGTGAGGAAAAGACCCTCTTTGCTTTTGCTAGCTTATGAGAATTAAACAAAAACAAAACAAAAAATCCTAAACCTAGCAAAAACAAGAAAAAAAATCATTATCAGTAATACTAAGAAAAAAATTACCATATCTGAGTCCTCCATAGTGTCAAGTAGACATAAAGTGCTCATTCCCTTAATAACAGAAAAGCAAACCATGACCAGAAATTAGTACATCATTGTTTCCCAGGCTATCTGATGAGGAAGAACTTGCTTCCCACCCACATTCCCACCCCAACTAATGAGATAGAGAAGACCGTCAATGAATTTCAGCTGCTATATTTCAGAGGAAGGAACCAGTAAAACTTCCAAGTATTCCTTGCCTAGGAAAACCCCATGAAATTCATGGGGTTGCCATAAGTGGACAAGCATCTACTGTACTTTCCCTCTCTTCCTCTCTCCTTCTTATATGTACATGCACACACACCCATACCATATTTATGCCCGTTGGCTACAACTATCACCACCCTAAGGCTAACTGTTCTACGCAATCTTATACAAAAGTTTACCTGCTACATAGTTTTAGAAATAATGTGGAAGGTGAATAAAAATATGAACACCTTTCTTAGACATTTTATTCTTCATTCTAAGAGGAAATAAATAACTTGTTCAATTTTTGTGGAAAATAAAGCTTCAGAAAAATAATGGAATGAAATCTTTTCCCCTTGAATTTTTTCAGGGTTCCCCTCCCTTGCATCTTTCCATATCTAACCCAGACATTGACATTGAATTTGAGTACTGATGTATCAAATTAACATTTTTGAAGTGCTTAACAAAAATGCAAAATATTAGATTCATTTCAAAAAGATCTGTGAATGGTGATCTTTGTATTTTTCTTTGTCAGCATTTCACTTTCCTACAAGAGTCTTCCATTGGTATCAGAATCCTTCCCAACATTACGAACCATGATTGAAGTATTAAGTACAGAATCATCTCACTGCCTGAAAAGGCTTTAGTTGCTGTGTGACTTATTGCAATAAAAAGTAATGTTCACTTTTTTGTATGTTGTTGTTTTTCCAGTATTACGATGACTCTTTGTTTCTGATTTTTTTTTTGCAGAAGTTAAATGCTTCAATCATTTCCTTTTACAAATTAAATAGAAAAAGGAAATTTTTCAGTAATAATTACTGAAGAGTGGAGAGTAACCTAATTCGTTTTATATATGAGATAGTTCCTAATAACAGATGTATTTAAAATATTAATAGCCCTACCCTATACAGAGTGGTGTGTTCCTAAATCCATTATAGTCAGTCTACATCTCAGCATGAAATCAGGCTTTGGGGATGCAATACACTGGGACTTCTCAGTGTAAAAGCTAGGAGAGGAGAGCAAATCTGAGCATATTACAGAATTAGGAATTACTTTGACATGGTTACAAATACTTGTTTTCAAATAAAGTGCTCTCATGCAAATGTAATATACCTTTACCCCAAGTATTCATCAAAACTGAAAAAGTTAGCTTATGGAAATATAGTGTATTATACATTTAAGCGAAATATGCAAATGTTCATACAGTGTTCTTTTCTTGTAAGAAAAAGCATGGTAGTTACAAATATTCAGAAGGAAGCTAAAACAGTTTTGTTTTGGAAGGCAGTTTATAAGCCAGTTCTAAATCAGAGAGGATATTTCATTCATGTTCCTTCCCTTCTGCAAAGTACAATACATCTTTAAGCAATTTTCTGTGCCCCTACACAATTAAAGCTAATACTGTAATAAGAGTCTGCAGGTTAATAGGAATTACATATTTGTTACTGAAGTAAAATGGTTGACCCTCCCTTACCCCAATTGGGTAGGTGAGTGTTTTTCCATTCACCTTCTTTAACATGTCATGCATAATTAAAGATGGATTGGTGTAGAAAGCAATGAAACTGCTAGCACAGTGTGGCAAAAGAGGGAATATTGGTCTAGTTGCCAGGACAATGGATGTATTCTCATGCAAAGTGTGGACTTTGTATGCCCACAGTTAAGGCTAGCACAGGGGTAGGCAACCTTTTTGAGCCAGGGGCCGGGTTGCTGTCCCTCAGACAATTGGGGGGGCCGAAGCACCAAAAATAAATAAATAAATAAATAATTTTTTAAAATCTGCATGCACACTATCTCAGCTCCAGAAAAGCCATGGCAAAACCCCTGTGGAGATTTTGCCAAGAAAACCCCAAGAACAAGTAATAACAACAATAATCAATATCATGGCGGGCGGCAGCGGGGGCAGGACGGCAGCAAGTAGTCCAAACTGCAGTCAGTGGTTCTGGGAAATTATGTGCAATCTGCATTATGTGATCCCTGATTGACTCAGATTATAGAGAGAAGAAGCCCTGTTTATTAAAAGAGGAATGGGCAATTGGAGGGGGTAGGAACCATATTTCACCACTGCAAACACCTGACATGAGCAGAATTGACATCACATCACTTCCAGTTCTGTCAAATGGGGGGAGGGGGTGTCCTTGACTTTTGGGGTGTATGGAGACACTACCATTTGGAGCAACGCACACACTCATTGAGGCCTTTGCAAGCTGCAACTTGAGGCCTTAATAGCTGCATGTGGGCCATACATTCAGTCACAGAGTTGAAAGGGGTCTCAAGGGCCACCAGGTCCAACTCCCTGCTCAATGAAGGGTCTCCAGCTAAAGCATTCCCAGCAGGGAGCTGTCCAGCCTCTTTCTGAAGACATCCAGAGAAGGAAACTCCATCACCTCTAAGCAATTGGTCCCATTACTAAACTCCTCTTACTCTCAAGTAGTTCCTTCTGTTGTCCACTCAAAATCCACCCTTCTGTAACTTCAAACCCTTAGACATCTGGGGCTGAAGAGATTAGGCTTGCCCCCTCCTCTCTTTGTGGCAGCCCTTTTGGTATTTGGAGTGCAAGTGTGTAAACCCCCTTAGGCTTCTCTTCACCAAGCTAGATACCCATCTCCTTCACCTTCCCTCATATGTCTTGTTTTCCATACCTCTTAGCCTTGTTACCCTTCTCTGAACCCGATCCAACTTGTCTAGATCCTTAAAATGAGGTACCCAGAAATTAACTCTACTCTGGATGAGACCTGACCAGCCCAGAATATAGTGGGACTATTACTTCCCTGGACATGGAAACTATGCTTTTATTAATGCAGCTAAGTTAGCATTCACCTTCTTTCCTGCAGCCTCACACTGCCGGCTCATTATGTAGATGCAACATTATGTAGATGCAACAGAGAAGTTCAGGGTTCTCTGCCTAAGAAAAGAGTTACCTTTGCACAGGACATGGACAACCTGGATACTTTTCTGTTGATAAGGGAGTTGAAATGTTATTACCTGTCTTCTATTACTCTGTGTCCCTGGTCCCCACATGACTTTTGCCTACACTGATATCCCTCCAGAACAACTGAATTTCAACAGAAACAACATCTGATACCATATGTACAAAATATAATTCAATCATCGTCACTTTTCTTCTCCTGTATAATTTTTTAAAACATATTTTGCCCGATGAAGAAACCAGTGGAGCTCCAAAAGCTTGCATGATGCATTTTCTGCATTTTAGATTGCTAATAAAGGTATCACTTTTGTGAATTTTGGATTTTTTTTTTTTTTGTATTTAATACCAGGATTGCTTCATTTTACTGCCATCTTAAATATGCAAAACAAAATGTGCTATACAGAAATGTGATTCTCTCTTCATATACTGCAGCCAGTGTAGTTAAATGTAAAACACAGTTGTGTTCAGTGAGCATCCCTATCTGAAAAGGCTTACATTTTGACTATGAATGTTCAGGTTTTGAAATAAAATGAATAGTAGAACCAACTATTTTACCCAATATTGGAATGTACACATAACCACTTTAGAGGAGAAATTAAAAGTCTATCCTCATGCATATGTTACAAAAATAATTTCTATGCTTGGACTAACAAATTCTTAAAAGACAAGGTATAGCTTGCACACATCGTCACTCATTGTTTGGGTAAACTATAAGCCTGCAGCTGTTACTTGTGGATATTCAACCTTTGTACCCCAAAACAAAAATGGACTTATGTGCTAATCTGTTTTCCTAAATCCTTCTCGTGTCGTATTTAAGCCAGAGGATGGAAAAGAGGGTAATGTGGTTCACTGCAGAATCTGCGGCAGATGTGCAATCCAGTTTTACCTTTTGGAAGCTGCTTTCTGAATTTCTTTTTGATTATCTGGAATAATAAAGGTGTTCAGTGGTACATTTTGTAGCCATAAGTTGACTTGTGGAATAACTGCAACAACCAGCACACATGTGCATTAAAACAAGTACTATAAAACAATTAAAGGTGGAGAGGGCAATGACTGACTCGATTGACATAATTGATTGACATGCTCTTTAAATTATTGATTAAATTGGCCAAGCCTATATTCCTCCTAATTCAGGTATCGCAGGGGAGAGAACAGTTTCCCTGAATGCTCATTTTAGTTTAGAGGCCTTTAGAGTCATGTGAAAGCTGTCAATATGTCAATATTGTAAATAAGTTGATTTTTATTTTCTTTCACAGTATCTGTGAATCTGTAACGTATATTGCTTATGTTCATAGGCCATCACAAAAAGCCTTCATTCAATTCAATTTATTCGGTCTTTGACCAGTATAAATTATAAAAATA
>CM034701.1:326710926-326729228 GCA_020142125.1 Phrynosoma platyrhinos
GCTGTTGGAACGGATTAATTTCGTAAGTAGAGGTACCACTGTATATGCTTTTCTGAAGTGATTTGACTGCACCTACCACCATCCCCCAAAGGATGGCACCAGATTATTCTTCACTGCTGTGACTGAGGCTGTATCTGCACTGCAGAAATAATTCAGTTTGACACCACTTTACTGGAATCTCTGCTCTTCTCTGGTATCACAACAGACTACATTTTCCAGAATTCCATAGTATTAAGCCATGGCAATTAAAATTGTGTCAGACTGGATTATTTCTGCAGTCCAAATGCAGCCAAAGAAATCATGCATCAAAAAGACACCAAGAGTGATCCAAGAGCTGTTCTCTGCACTGTTTTAGTGATGCATATACATCTTGTATTTGTGTAAGCTTGTAAGTTTTAACTGAATTTTCAGTTGTTTTTCCCTTAATATGATTATTTTTTAAAAAGCAGAGGATTCTCTGCTTTAGCATTTTCTTTACCTTCTTCAGACCTCAGTGACTGTTCTGTAGACCAAAACCTAATGCTATATCAGTGCTAGCACCTATATACATTCTTATTTTCTATCCCTTGAATTAACTACATAAGACCTGTGCTTCTTGCAACACTAGGATTTGCTGGAGTTTATTAATTTTTTCATTTTTTTTCCCTTTCCATCCTTTTTGGTAAACTTATCCTAGAAGCTTTACTTCTGTATTTATAACCCCACCCTCACACACATACACTTTTCCTATTTTGAGGTTGCCAAGCCAAACAGCTTGTTTTGGCTATGTTATGCTATCTGCTCAACGAAATACTCCACATTCCCAACAAGTGAATAAGATACAAAAATAACTCTGTGGATTCTTGTGGTCCTATCTGTTTTTAGTGCCGAGTCAAATGTTTGTCAGTTCAGATCTAGTTGGATTCATTTTGATGTGGGGCTCATCCATGTCAATTTAATATTTGCCTGGTTTCATATGGCCTTTGCCACTTCTTGGCATTAGCAGTAGAAGTTGGGCACATAGCCTCCAAAGGGCATTTCTGGAAAAGCCAGAAGTCTCTTGCAAGTACCCTTAAAGCAGGGATGGGGAACCTCTGGCTGGAGGGACAAATGTCCCTGATGGGTGTCCTCATCTGGCCCACAAGTTTCTTCTGCTGTATAGTTGGTCAGAAACAATATTTTTAAAACTGGGAAGCTGTTATATGGAGTTGAGTTGTCCTTTGTAAGCTAGGTAGCTGGCATATGGAAATGAGAGAGCCTAGAGTGAGTTTGATTGGGAGTACCACTGATAATTTTATTAAAAGGTGGTATGAAAATATTGATAATTAAATAAACACATGGTTCTCGGTGCTGGTAGAAGCTATCTCTAAGAGAGAGACAGAAGAGAGATTCACAATTAAAGCACTATTACTCCATTTTAGTTTCCATTCTAGTTTGGTGAGGCACTAGAATTCTCTGGCTGAGAATGTGGTTTGAGTGTTGGACTCTGAAGACCAGGGTTCGATTCCTCACTCAACCATGAAACCTACTGGGTGACTTTGGGCAAGTCACATACTGTCACTCTCAGAGGAAGGAAATGGCAAACCTCCTCTGAAGAAATCTTGCCACAAAACCCCCACAATTGCCTTAGAGCAGGGGCTGGCAACCTACGCCAAGGATGACAGACTTACCGGCCCAGGTGGATCCCTGCCGCCGCCAAGAACAAAATGGCGACCGCGACATGCGCAGCGGCAGTGTGCGTGGGGGGGTTCGCGCACGGCATTCCCCCCCCTTGGCCCAGCAGAGAGGAGGACTTCGGGGGACCGGCCCAGGGCTCAAAAAGGTTGCCTACCCCTGCCTTAGAGTCACCATAAGTCAGAAACGACTTGAAGGCACACTGCAACAACAATAACAACACTGCAAATCCCAGAATTCCATAGGACAGAACCATGGCAGTTAAAGTGCAATGATAGCACTGTAATTGTGTAATGTGAATGAGCCTTTGGTTTACATGGTAAGTCGGTGTATTAACATAAGTGCTAGACATGCGGATTCTGAAATATGCCTATATCTTAATAGTATATGGTCATTTGAATATACATGATACAAGATCTAAAGCTCAGGTAGCCATCTCTATTCAGCCATTCTTTATCTACCAGGCCCCTGCAGAAGATCCCCAAATTATCTGTGAAGAAAAAGAGCAGCAATAGCAATCTACAGTTCCTAGTAATGCGTCCTAAATCTTTAGACCCCTTGGATTTTTCTGTCCTTGGCTAGAGCATGCAAAAATATCTTGGTGGAAGTCATTTGGAAGACAGAAAAGTTGTTTCCATTGTGGAGTCTCCAAAATTGAAATGACTTTTTTGCAAGCTGTGTGTTTGCTCTTGGGAATGGTGATATCTTGGCAAAGCTGGTTTGTGACAAGATGAAATGTATTTAAATTTAAAGAGTCATATCCTAAAATATGAGCGGAAGCAATTAAAGTTAATGAAATAAATGTTTCAGGCAGAGATTTTTGAGGAAGAACAGAACAGTGGATGACATCCAGTGTTGACTAAGCAAAAGTCTCGACACTTAATAGGACTTTCTTCCCTTCCCCTCAACACTGAAGCCCTTCAAAATCCCTGTAGCATCCCACAACCATCTGAAGCCATTTTGGGGTATGAGGAAGGTAGAAATGGCAGTCTCTTCCCATTCCATTGTTGGAACTGGAGTGCCCGTGAAAGGACTAAATTGGATTCTGGCCAATGAATTTAAATTTGCTAATTTCTTGGCTAACCAGTATGCCATATATTTTGTCTGTCAATACACAGTCTGGGCAGAAGCCCAAGGTATCGCTGTGTGGCAATCTTCCATTTTACCAGTTACTTTATCAAGAAAACCTTAGCAGGCTGAAAGGCTCATGGCTTAAGTGTTACTTAACCTCCTACTGCCTAAACCTATAGAGAACAGGGCATGCAATCTGTTTGAGACACAAATAGCTCCCAGGTATTCTAGGCTGAAAACATTCTACCCCTCTTCACTCATTAGTTTCAGTACACTTTGGTCTGGAAGAACAGTTTGAGGGCTTCATTGTCCCTTTTTACCTTCCCTCAAGAATCTTTTCTGAGTGTTCTTTCTCCAAAGCTATGGATAACTCCTGAAGTATTGACTCACACTCTGCCAAGGTCACTGGTAGTCATCTCTTGTTGGTCTAAGGCAGTCCCTGACAATCTATCCTATCTTCAAAGTCATCTTGGATCAGCTCAGCTCTACCCAGGCTTTACCCAATGGCATAGGGTAGAAATTTTTCCATTGATATATGTGTCTACAGAAAACAATGGCACTTACTTCATGAGTGCATAAAATGCCAGTCCAGTTGAGTAATTTCAAAATTGTCATATAAACCTTTCAGGCAACTATCTTTGGAAGCATGTGTTTTACCACTCCCAAAAGCTAGGTATTTAAAATATGTATATGTTCAGTCTTTTCTTTGTATGCCATGTAAGCTAGCGTGAGCAAATGTGGCCTTCTGTTGTTCATGTACTGCAACTCTAGTCAGTAGAGCCATTGGTGAAGGAATTTGAAGTTGAGAAACAGATCAGGGACTTTAGTTGCCCACTCCAGTGTAAAGGAAGCTTGTGCTATTGAGTTGTTGTGTCTTCAGATATTCTCCAGGTATTTCAATAAAATAGCTTCCCATTACAGATTATGAATTTGTTTTGAGTCCAGGTTGAGTCTCCTTTATCGAGAATTCTGAAATCTAAAATATTCCAAACACCAGAACATTTTCATAAGTGGTCAGGATAGTGATACTTTTGCTTTCTGATAGTTCAGTGTACACAAATTTTGTTTCATGCACAAAATTATTTAAAATATTGTATAAAATATTTGTGTATAAGCTGGATATGCAACATAAATTAATGTTGTGTTTAGACTTGAGTCTCATCTCCAAGATATCTCATTACGTAGGTATATGCAAGAATAGATATTCCAGAATCCAAAACACTTCTGGTCCCAAGCATTTTGGATAAGGAAGATTCAATTCTTTATTCTGTTTTGAGTATTGTTTTGAACCACATTAAGTGCACTGCATTTTTTTCCACCTGGCAAAAACCGCTTTTTGAATGAGTTATACAGAATGAAATTATCCTGATTCAGTTTTGTTTTATGTAAATAATTGTCAAACATTCTAAATCACATCCCAACCAAATTCCTCCCCACCTTACACAAACGGTTAGCTTTATCACTTGAAAATGGAGGTTGGTGTGTTTGTACAGTTCCCCGATGGGGAAGGATATAGTCTGTCTTTCCATGTAGCAAACATATTTTAGGAAGAAAGGTTTACCCTATCCTTCTCAGTGGCAGTCACAAAGCTTTTTCACACAGTAGCTTCAAAACAAGCAGGCTGTCTACTAGAGGTCTGAAATAGTTCAGTTCAAGTAAATCATTGTCTCTTGATTCTGCTCCATACATTGAGGGGGGAAAAGAATGTAGTCTGGGTCTCGAAGAGAGAAAGCCACAGAAATCTAGATGGAGTGGAGTATCAGGAGCATTTTGATTGTATCCTGCCCCAAGTTTCTTGATTACCACACTTAGCACTTTCAAGAAGATGTTAAAGAGCAGAGGAGGCAAGATGGGATCCTGTAGGAAAGTTTCTATGGAGAATTGTTATAAGCTATGGCCTACTGGGGTGTGTCTGATGTTCAGACTAGTTTGAGGGCTGGATTGAACATGTAGATACATGATCAAATAGGTTTGTGAGTGAAGGAATTTACTACAGGAAAATATATTATGTGTTTTCAAATAGGATATGCTTGTTGCACATTTCTGCGTAATTGCTCCTAGTGGATGCATGCTTTATTTTTAGAATAATAGTAATAGTTTGGATCATATGTCATAGTTAGCTAACTCTGCAGAATTTCTAGAAATACATTTTGCTTGACTTCTCATCCCATGCCCATAAAGTAAGCATAATGAATTACAACATCAATAAATAAATGTATCACAAATTTGTGTTACTTGCACCTTGTGTATAAATGTCTTTCCCCCTTTATGTGTAAAGTTCAAGTTGTGCTCATCTTCAGTGTAATCTACCAATCCTGGCCACAGCTGTCCTACAGTAGGTGCTAAGTCAGCCAGGCAGTCAACCAAATGCATCCCCCTCATCCGTGCAATTCCTATGTTTACCCTTCTGATCTTATCCTCGAAGTACTTTTTCCCATACAAAAAAATATTTGGAATTCATTGTTTATTTTAATCTCCAAATAGAGTCAGATGGAGTTCAGCATTGCTTCTCTGTCAATACAAGAACCGAGTGGAGTGGCACCACAGAATGAACAGAAACAACCTGCCAAAACTGCTCCAGCCCCTCCAGCCCCCAAATCCTCACAAGGTGGCAAAACGTCAGGATCAGATGGGCTTGTACCAGCCAGGAAAGAGGAGGAATCCTCTTTCTGGAAGATAAATGCTGAGCGCTCCAAGTGTGAGGGAGAACAGTCTCCATTCTATTCTCTTACCCCAAGCCAGATCAAATCAATGGAGAAGGGAGAGAAGATCATCCAGCCCTACTACAGGCAAGAATCTGGTCCGAAAGAGGCAACTAAAACAGAGAAGCTGAGTGTTAGTAAACCTGAAAAGGGGTTCACTCCAGTTCTTGCCGCAACATCAATAGAATGGGAAAAATTTCAACCTGCTCCATCTTCAGTTAGTGTTCTTGATGTTACTCCTGAATCAGTGGAAACGCCATCAGCTGCTGAGACCAAAAGTGAAGACACTGATAGTGGTTTTCTTTCGGACCTGCAGACACTTGGTCAGGTAAAGGCCAATATTTAATCCCTTGCCTTATTTATTAAGAGTGCTTTGTGAAAGACAGAAACAAAAATGCATTCTTTCCCAAATGCTGCTCAAGATTTAGCACACAGGCCTAGCTAACATTGTTTCTCTTCACCTTCTCCTTCTCCTTCTCCTTCTTCTCCTTTTTTTTTTTTTTTTTTTTTGTCTGTAAATTAGAGAAATAATCTAGCCCCAGCATTATTATTAATGTACTGCTAGTTCTGGAGTGAGGGGAGTGAGTTGTCGATTTATACAGAGAGATATGGGTCAGGGCAGGCAATGATGCACTCTCCTCACCTCTAGCAAGAATAGTCAATGGTTAGGAATGCTCAAATAGGTAGTCTGAAGGGCCACTATTCCCACTTCCTATATAGGTAAGTAGCTGAGTAGGATGGATGCTTGTATTTGCTAGAATTTAAATTGCATGTAATCCTCCAACCTGTTTCATAAACATAACTTCATGTAACGTCCCACCCAAATGTGTGGGGCTGGAGGTTGCAACAAAATCTCCTGTGTGCAGACAGGGGATTGTACCTGCAGAGGGCACTACTACTCATGGCTATGTGACCAATCAAGGTCAGTAGAATCAGTTGATTTTTAATTGTATCTGGCCATTTACCCGATCTTCTGAAGTGACTATGAATCTCCTTTTTCCCCTTTTTTATTTTTTGGGGGAATATCAATAGCATGTACATTTCTATACAGCTTATCAGTGAACTCAGCACTCTTTAAGCAGTTTACAATCTGTAAGTTAATTGCCCCCAACAAACTGGGTACACATATTGCCGACCTACGACAGGATGGAAGGCTGAACCAGCTTTGAAGCCCTGGGATCGAACTCACAACTTTATGGCTGCAGTACTGGCATTTAACCACTGTGCCACCAGGGTTCCCATGGGTTCATGCTGTCTCTAGGGTAAAATGTCTTTTGTGGTCCTCAAGAAGAAAGATTTGATTTGTATCCCCCTTAAGTATTCTCAACTAGTAGTCATTTGCTACCATTGTACCAAATTGGTAGAGAGGCTAGGATGGCTTCATCCCTGCTATTTTTCCAATGGATGGTAAAGATGTTCTTGTGTGGGCAGGCCTTTACAAATTGGTAAGATCTGGGATTGCTGTGCTATTTAAAATTTTAAGGTTTGTATCGTAATATTCCATTTTAGCTCATAACTTTTTAAACTTTTAAACTTGTTTAATTGTTTTTTAAATTTTATATTTATATATTTTAATGTCTGGACTGTTTTTAAATTGTATTATTTTAAATGTTTTGTTTACTGCCTTGAGTCCCTATATTGGGAGAAAGACGGGATATAGGAAAATAACAAGAAGAAGAAGAAGGAAGGAAGGAAGGAAGGAAGGAAGGAAGGAAGGAAGGAAGGAAGGAAGGAAGGAAGGAAGGGAAATCTAATGTGAGGCACTTGAGGACAATGCTGCCTTAAAGGCAAAGTTTGCTACTGGCTCATTGCTTTGAATGGCTCATCCTGTTCTCATATTAATGCAGGTGCACAAATCTCATGAATACAGCTGCCTTGGGTCATCCATCTTGGAAAAACATAGAATATCATAAAATAAATTCATAAAGTAATTTTAAAAAACCTATCTGGTCAATCGAGCCTTCTGAGACATGATTAGGGCGCAAAGGTAATATACTTGCCACATTTATAATTGTTAGGAAAGTCATCAAATATTGTTAAACATAGGGGTGAAACAGACAGCCCCAAAAGAATGGCTTGCCGCTGCCCCTTTGAGTGCTGGATCGGAGCCACAGCAACCACACACCACATCCCCCATCCAACTGTTTCCTGGCTCAAAAAGAAACGTCAGAAAGCCGCTCCTTTTTGAGCCAGGAAAAGGGCCCCTTTGTCACCTCGGCGGTGGTTTTTCGAGCTCTGGCAGTGTGTGGCTGCTGGAGCGCTGCAACATTTCCTGCCATGTGGTCAGGCAGGTGGCTTGATGCTGGCTTTGGGGTGGAATTGGGGTGTATGTCGGCAGTGCAGGCCTGAGGAGCCCTGCGCTGGCTGGAAAAATGGCAGTGTGGGCCAGGGAAATGGCCACATGCCACCTGTCTGGGCTGGAGACACCCTCCAAAGCCTGGAAAGGCCCCAAGGGACACCCAAGGAATGCCTGTGGGTGGTGGGGCCGATCAGATGTCACCCACCCCCCTTGTCTGTGGTGTCACCCCCCCTTCTGGGATCACCTGGTGTGGCCCACAACACCCCCCCCCCAGGAATGCTACTGCTGAGAGAGTGACTAGTCCAGGGTCTCACAAATGAGTTTCATATCTGAGGATTGACAAATCCCCATCCGACTCTCTAACCATTATGCAGTGTGGATCTCACCCATTCATGTTAAGAATGGATCCCATATTTTGTATGAAAATCCTGTGTGGCCATTAAAAAATCTTTTTATTGTTTTCTGACATTGAACTGTGCAATCCAGTACATTTAAAATATTCCACTCACATCTCAGTAATCCCATTTCATAATAGGAGTGCTGTTTTTTACTCAAAATGTTTAAAATGGCCAATTTTGTGAGGCTGTACTTGAGCTTGAAACGTTACTATTTTGGATGCCGGCTCTCAACATTCTCCAGCCATAACAGCCAGTGCTTATGCTAGCAGGAGGATTCTAAGAGCAGTTGTTCCAAAAATAACTTTTCCAAGTGCTTGATTTAACAAAAGAATTCCACCTTTTGGGGAAACCATATATTGACTTAATTAATGAGTCAATAAAAGCTTATAACAAGTAATTGTCCTCATAAACATCGTTGCCCACAATTTTTCCCATTAGGTTACTGACTGGTAAGGACTGACTGCCAAGCTTTTGCTAGTAGAATTTAAGCAGCTATCAACATTAGCAATAGCAAGCACATTTCTATATTGCTTATCAGTGCACTTAAGCACTCCCTAAGCAGTCTACAATGTGTAAGCTAATTGGCCCCAACAAGCTGGGTACTCATTTTAGTGAACTTGCAAGCCTGAGTTGAGCCTGAGCCCCTGGCTGGTATTGAACTCACAACCTTACGGTTTGTGAGTTAGTGGCTGCAATGCAGGCATTTAACCACTGTGCCACCAGGGTTCTAATCCATTACCCTGGATTAATTTTTGTACTCTGAAACTGCTGAATATCTCTATAGTAATTTGTTTCTGATGACCACTGACATTTAATGTTTATAGATTCTGAATAGTGTATCATAGGCATATAACAGAATTTTACTTTTTGTTGACTCCCTACTGTTCTCATGCACTGTGGCAAATAACAGAATCATAAGCTGAAGCCAAACCATTTCAGAATTTGCAACATAAAACTCCATTCTGAGGAGTCAAAAGCTTTTTGCCCATCAGCAAATAAAATTGATTTGCCTCTGTTTGCTTTCTGGTTTCGAATTTTTCTTTATATCCCCTTATGAGGCTGATTATATCTATACTCTTTAAATAAGCATTTATTTCTTCTTCTTAATGACAGATAGATTTATGGAAACACATAAAACTTTGTTTATTTCTTTCAGCAAGAAGTATCAGGAAGTGATTTCTCCCTCTCTGATCTTCACTTTCCATACTTTATCAGAGGGTCTCCCAACTCTCTGAATCAGATAGAGAGAGGAAATGCAAGTGGAGGAATGGGAAAGCAATTGTCCTTCTTTCCCCATCCCACCAACAGAAATACTCTGCTAGATCAAAAACCTATCTTGGATAGAAAGAGACCTTCTGTTCAGGAAAGGCAGGGTCTGGATGGGATTGCTTGTACTGGAGTGTCTCTTAAACTGGCTTATTTTAAGTTTAGTCATTTCCTACTTTCAAGTTGTCTAAATTTTGTGTCTCTACAGAGCAATGCAAGTAATGTTATCTTGAAGACAGGATTTGATTTTCTGGACAACTGGTAAAGAAAAACTGAAGTGGCATCAGATCACTTTTGGAGAAAGAAAGGAGCATCTCTGTTTCTCTTCTCTTCTCTCTCATTGCTTCATTCTTGGTTTCTAGTCTCTCTTTTAAAAAATAATATTTTTCCAGCTCTCTTTAAATGTTGCCTTTGTACTAACATTTTTTGTAAAACCAGATGGCATTTGTATTTTGAAATGGTGAAGTGTTAGAAGTGTATTATTATTATTATTATTATTATTATTATTATTATTATTATTACTACTACTACTACTACTACTACTACTACTACTCCTCTATATGGTGACTAGTCATGATCAGGATGGGCAGGATGTATTTCTTTATAATTATATGTGTATTAAGGACAAAGTGGGGAAGCTGACCATAGAGAAAGAGTCTGAAGATGCCTTATGGAGCACCCATTTTTCTTCTGTACACTCATGAGAACAGCTATCAAACTACAGTGAGGAGAAGAGGGGCAGAATGAGAGAGGGGGAAATTGACTTATTAAAGCACAATGCTTAAGTACCAAAATTCACCATGTCTGTTTCCAATAAATTATACAGTAAATAAGGCTGGACATCTTTTTAAGTTTTTAAATTTTTGTATATGCATATTTAGCTTGGCCAGCCTTATTTCTGTTGCTGCTTACTGGTTTACAAAACAAAATTGAGCAGCATTACCTGATAGTGTAGTAAAAAATAGTTTTGATATGGACATGGCATAGCTAAAGGGGGAATGTTTAAAACAGAAGCATGGCTGTATTTGGGACAATAATTTGTCAACAATATAGCAAATTGTGGATGAGAAGCATAAGAAGGACATTAAAAAAATAAATATATAGGACAACGCTACTTGTTTATTTGTATAGATTGAAAAGATCACTACAAAACAAAATCTTGTGATGGGGAATATAACCTCAGAGGGTAACTGATAGCCTTTGTGCCTCTTGACATTCTTGGGACAGTGTCATTGGAATAGTGCACCACAATCTCTAGGACAGTAGATTTTTTCCCTCTTCTCCCTTACAAGAATATATATTGCCCGCTGCCATCATGAGATGGTTTTTATATTGTTTTAATAAAAAATGGTATCTTTTGAAGGCATGACTAATTTCTGGTGCTACTTCTAGGAGCAGAACTCCAGTTTGTCACATGTACCCTGGTGTGCTATTTTTGTTCTTGATTTTACTTACAGGAAGTTCTTTACATGAGGGGGAACATGCAAACATGGCACCCTCCTAGCTGTAGCTTGAAAAAAACTATGAACCTACCACTCAGGTTTCTGCCACCTTTTGTCTGCTGCATTTGTAAACTAGGCTTGGTTTTTGTTTAATGTTTAAGATACAAGTATTATTGCTATGTCAGTTGAAAGTCCATCTTGAAAAGTTCACTGTAGCTTTCCATCCTGACTCAACTCAGTCCTCCACACCTTCACGCCTTAATTCCCTTTTACGCACAATTGTTGATCCATCCTACCCAATGCCAAAGGTGAGTAACCTTCAGGATTTTAACCTTGAGAATGGGATTTCCAGTTCAGTATCTACTCTAGTGGGTCACTGAACGTGGTGATTTTCCGTGCCAGATTGAGTTCTCCAAAAGTTTGCATTGGATGTCTACATATGTATAAATTGGCTAGGCTGGGTTTGGGTGATGGAAGCTGTGGTCCAACACATCTGGAACATACCTGGTCAGGGAATGATGCTGTATGTCAGAAAGCAAAGCGTATGCCTTCTTTTTATTAGTTACTTGTAATCTTCCTAGTTTCTATAAGATAAGGTCATAATAATCTTAAAAGATTTCCATTGCCTGGACCTTTTTTGACTAGTGTGAGCAAAACCTGAAGATTACATCTGCCTAAATTTTGTGTTCTCCTCCATTTCTGTCCATTTCTGTCCACTTGCTAGTCATACTGCTGCTCTCTTAATTGTACTCTTTGGTCAAGCAATATATATCCCTGAAATGCTCCCAGTGAATTAAGATGCAACTTCTTTGTTTCCTCTGTTTTAACAGAAGATAAGTGGGGGAGTAGCAGAGAAGTGAATAAATACTGTTTTTAGGTCTGAATCACATTTTTATATGCTGTCTTTCACTACTTCATGCATGTGCACAGAGAGGTGTTTGTAGTAAAGTGGGGGACAGGATTTGGGTGCCTCTCCAAGCAGCATGTATGTGGTGCAACTTAGTGAGGAACTTGAGCCCCTTATGGCATGTTTGAAGGAGGATCTCATTCTCACAATGGATTGGACCCAAACTCAGCCATACTTACTGTAAGCATCTTGAAATCAATGGGGCTTAAGTCCAGATGTAAAACTTTGTTATTGGATGCAACATCAAAGAATTTCTAAAGTTTTCTCCCTCCTTTATGTGAGTACACAAGTTTTGTATATTTTTGATGATTGTTTGCAAAAAAAAAATAAATGTGTGTGTGTGAAGAAAACAGTATTTTTGTGGATAACACCATGTTTTTTGTTCAAAAATTTTGTTCAAAAACAAAGATGTTTTACAAATAAGTCCTGGAGTGCCTCACAGTAGTTGTCCGTTTTTTAAAAAATGGAGTCTCATTGTGTTCAGACACGGTTCCTTATGAAGGACAAGAAAATTTGTGAGTACTCTTTTCATCTTTAGACATGTCTTAATCCCCCTTAAGTTTGATTGATTTCATTGGGTTTCAGTTAAGTATGATTTACTTTTGGAGCCAGTCTTCTGTGAATACTGTAGTGACATCTGCAGTGCTATTCAACTGTGGGTCTATATAAATGTGAATTGCTCACAAGTGCAGATGACACTGCACCAGGGTTGCTTAATGTACATAACTGACTGTTCCAAACAGCGTGATTTTGAAGAGATTTCCTTAAAAATAAAACCTCTAGGGTGGGTGGAAGTTTGAGAACATAGTTTAATGCTACAGGTGTTCCCTCTCGCCCGTCACTTTAGTATTGTAAGAGACATTCAAACAGATTGTATTTAAATAAATTGCTGTTTTAAAAGCAACAAATCTATCTTTTTAAAAAAAGGTTAAGGTTGAGCACAAGTTCTCCCTATGGAAAACATTTCTGATTTGCACTTTTAGAGGTTTGGAAGGAAGTCTTCTTTTACAACCTTATCAAAGCTGAACAATGTAAAAGCATGAATGCGCTAGCTCAGGTATTCTTCTCTGTGTTGACAAAGGCAAAAATCAGTTTTAACAGATAAACACTACAATAAACTTTCCATATTTGTTGGCTCACAGAAAAAAAATGTCCTAAGGCTAGGGGGAGCATCTTTTAAAGCTCTTTGCTTTATACCCAGAAAATTGATTAATAGATGGGATCAGTATTTGTTCTCTCTGTATTTCATCTTAGATGATTAGGAAACACTCCTGCTGCTCTTATGTCTGTATGTAGCTCCTTTTCATGAAAATGAGGCTAGTACAGGAGAATGTCTTCGTGGATTGTACCCATTGGAACAAGCCAGCAGTATGCTGCAGAACCTGCGCTCACTCTGTCCCTTACTGTGTTTTGACTAAAATCTGACGCTTCTCCCTTTCTTACATATGTTTTTACTGGCATTCTTATTCATACTTGTACTTGGTCACATTTTATATATGATTCTTAATTAAAGTCAACTGACATAGAACAATTTCACTGTCTGTCTCATGTTGTATTTGCAATCTCATTCTTTATTGTTATGTTGACTTCTGGATGTAGTACTGTAAGGACTCTTTAACCTATGGTATATTTTCAGATTGAAATGGGATTTTTCAAAAATTCGCTGTCAGATTCATGGGGAATAATGCTGAGAATAAGGTCAACATTGTCTACCAGCCATGATAGCTGTATATTCCTTCTAGTACCACACACGGTGTCTCTGTATATCAATTGGTGGAATGCAAAAGCTTGTGAGCTTTCTTTGGGCAACAGATTGATCACTGGGGGAAGAGAATGGTGGACAAGACAGGCCTTTGGTCTGATCCAATATGGCTCTTATGCTTGTGATGAGCAAATATTTAGATATAAGGTCTAGAATTGGGAACTTATGCCTGCTTAAGAGACGTATGTCCATGGGAATTAGAATTGGCAGTTCCATAACATCCATATCCAGTAATGGGCTGCTGTTACATTAATACATAGGATAGCCAGCAAAGTGACCAGTACATAACAAAACTGATGTACAATGGGACCAATGTCTCTTGGTCCCATTGTGCTTTGTGACACTGGCTAGGGAGTGCTGATGCACTTTGGGACACTTTCCATTGCCCCGTTCCACATCTTTGCAATTCACTAACAGGATTTCTTAGCACCTCTGCTACGTAGCTAAGTATTTATTTATACTTATATCCAGTCTTTCTTCCCAAATGAGATCCAAGTATATGTAAAGTTAGATAACATACGCCACGGTAGAAGATTCTAGCCTATATCTCTTGCAGTGTGTGTGTGTATGTGTGTGTGTGTGAGAGAGAGAGAGAGAGAGAGAGTGTGTGTGTGTATAAGGGTGCCAACATAAAGGCAATATGGCAGGACCAACTTGGACTGACTATTGCATATAGCTGATTCTAGGAGAAGTGGGGAACAAAGTCTAACACAGGAATCGACAACCTTTTTTGCCGGGGGGCTGGGAGGGGGGGGAATGGCACGGGGGCCAGCTGGGCAAATGGCGTGGGGGCCAGCAAATTTGCACGGCGCAGGTGCGGTGGGGCCTTGCCAAGCGAGCACGGGAGGGCGGCGGTGGCGGGACCAGCCACGGGCCAGTTCCAAGGCCTCGGCAGGCCGGGTCCAGGCCGCAGGGTGTAGGTTGCCAACCCCTGGTCTAACAGATGAGCAGACCTCCAAAGTAAACTTTCAGAGAATTACAGCCTTGGACTTCTTGCCACATGAAAAATCCTTAATGTTATGAAAAATGTTTGATCATTTCTTCCCAAGCCTTCCAGCCTTTGAGGAATAAGGGGACGGGGAGGGCAGAAACACCATTATTCTGACACTACAAAAGGGAATCTTCTCCAGAGGACCCTGAGATACAGAGCTACTAATGCCATGCATGCAACTAGAGCAGGGGTGGGCAACCTTTCCCCTTTAAGGACCGAGGGACTTCAGCTCCCAGAATCCCAGGAACTATTGGCCAACATGGCTGAGGCTTCTGGGAGCTTAAGTCCCTTGGCCCTTAAAAGCGAAAGGTTGCCTACCCCTGAACTAGAGTATCCAGCATAAACGCTTAGGTCAGCAGTGGGGAACCCTCTAAATGTTGAACTACAATTCCCAGCATCCCTGGCCATTGGGTATTATTTCTGGGGGTGTTGGAGTCCACTAACGTCTAGATAGCCATAGCTTTAAAGGCTGTCCAAGCTGCCACTGTTAGGACTGTAATGCGTTGGCTTAATTCTGTATGAGTTCATTCAGCAGTAAACCCCGCTGTGTTTAGTGAAGCATACTCCTAAGTAAGTAGACACAGGATTGCAAGTACAATGGCATTTTGATGACTGATGGACCCCTAGTGCCATTTTGGCTCTTCAGTGGTAATTATTCCACCTTTCCCTTTCCAGTTTCTGCCATTACCCTCTGTTTAAATACCTTCCAGTCCTGAAATAATTAAAACAGGTGTCTGTAGCACAGTAATGAACAATCTCCTACAGCCAAAAGCTGGGTGGTATTATAGCAGGAATATACAGGATTGTCACTTGGGGTCATTGGGGAAATAGTTTTGCTATGTCCTGTGGAGATCCCTCAAAGTACAGACACTGCTGCTATGCAAAGGGAAAACATAGTGCCCATGATCTGAATATTTAATATACTTGTCTATATGGCTGGAGTCTAGGTTATCTGAAAGATAGTTTCCCATGTGTCTGCCCATGTTTTGACATCTGGGGAGATCCTTCTCTCTGCCCTACCATCATCACAGATACATCTGGTGCTAAAATGGGAGAGGGCCTTCTTGGAGGCTGTTCCCAGGCTCTAGAGCTCCCTTCCTAGAAAGGTTAGTCTGGCATCCTCTCTGCTATCTTTCCATAGACTGGTGCAGACGTTTTGTTTGTTTTGCTCATGCCTTTCTGTGCTATACTGTTTGTTTGTTTTTCCCCTTTTTAATGGTCATGCTTTTAACTGCTTTTATTTGTATTATTAGTTTAACTATATTTGAAACTTTTTAATGACTTGAATATTAAAACTATTTGATCTAACCTTTGTGAACTTCCTTGAGTTCTGGATTGAGACGAAGGCAGGATGGTGATAATAATCACCACCAGCAGCACCAGCCATTACAAGCTGTTTCCTCTTTTATTGTTGTTGGCTTGGGCTGATTGGCCAACTATCCAGACAAAAATGTTGTATAGCTATGTTTCCCCTTGAAACAGGCAATGTTCCCCACCTTGTATTTGTAGACTGAAGAATTGAGAATCCTATGCCATTTGTCAGGTAATTTGTACTCTGTTGGGTCGTTTTGATCACCTGGGCATCCAACTTGTGATCATGGTCAAATCCAGGCAGACAAATCCAGGCAACATGAGCATTCCATCTACTTAAGCATTCTTGAGAATTGTCATCTCAGCATATTTATAGGAAAGAATTAGCAGGATCTCTGGTAATCTTTTAGGCTGTTTATTATATGCAGTCATACACTACAATCATACATACACATACATTTCTAGGGAAAAGCACAGACATGTCATAATACATATTACATTGTATGTAAGGTGATGTAAATTTGTTACATTACAGTATTTAGGCGCATCAGACGTAACATTTTCATAAGGACTGAACCTTATGTCGCCATCTCTCTAGTAAGTACTCATAGCACATAGAAGAGTATTACCATCTTAAACAACATAATTTAGCCATCTATCCATTAAGAAATATATTCTTTCCTGTTGAGGAACTCTAACGTCTCTAAACAGGCAACCAAGGGGCTAATATCCATGGGCATTGCTACAACTAGCAGCATCCATTACATATCTGTGAACATCCATAACATCCATCCATTGCAATCAGAATGAGAAATATATCTATTTAGTATAACCTAGTTCTTTCTCTTACCAACATGGTCTAACAGCAAGTCTGGGTTATCAGCTAGGACCAGCATAGCTTACAGGCAGTGTTGTCCCATGGTTGTGATTGCAAAAGGAATCTGACTTCTGTCTTTTCTCAGCTTGTTTTATACTCTTCTCAGCCTCTCCTTGGCCTATCAGCTGACTTATCTGGTTCAATGATCTCCAATGAACTTTTTTATATTAACCATCAGTCTACTCTCCTGGAGGTGATGTAACATTGTTCTTCTTCCAATCAGATTCTTGGAAATAACGTAGACACCCCAGGTTGACTCAGCTCTTAGCTGATTGCATCAGCTGTCATGGAACCTGCTTTGAATTTATTATTGGTCAGGTGTTGTTTGCACTTTCATATCTTTTTTTATACTTGTGCTAGCATTCCACCTGGCTCTAGGCAGTTGCTAGGATATATATTTATATATATATCCTGAACTCATTATGTATGTTTTGGGGGCTTACATTTAGCAAATCTTAACCCGGTGCTCAGCCTATATCACCCTGCTCTCAGAGATGATGGCAACAAGTATGGTTTATTTGGTTGTATCCTGCCTATACTCCCAAGTAACTTGTGTGGGTCTGGTTAATGACCAGACCCATTTAGTTCAGAAGTATAAGAATACCATGGGTCTTCAAACCATTGCCTCCTCTTTTGACTTGGTACATAGAGGATAAAATCAAGAGACTGCCTAAGCTGAACTTAAAGATCACAAGAAAACAAGGCAGTTTCTGCAAAGGGGAGGACTAAATCACATAGAACACTGCAAGTCAAACATTTTCATGTCCTTTCATTGCATCCAGAAGTTAATAGGGAGCCAGTGCAGATGCCAGAACCATTGCTTTAGCGTATTCTTTAACCAAAATCCATTTGGACATGTGTTGCACGAAAGTTCTGTATTAGATTGTCAGAAAAATAGGTTCTTCTGAACAAATGGGGCCATCCTTTGAATTAATTTTAAAGTCTGCTTTTAGTGGAAAAGGCAGACGCTAAAGTAAGCAAGATAGTTTTTCTTCAACCTATAAAAAGAAATGGCTAATTATTTTTTCTAGATTGTTGTACAAATGCACATCTATTAATCCATCTCCTTGCTTTCCAATAAAAATAACATCCTTGGTCAAAACGATCAAACCACTATAAATTTAAGGAAAGAAAACACAGACAGTGGTCTGCTTACATCAGGAGGAGACAGTGCTGAGTTTTGTCAGTTAAATTTGTTGGCATTTTATAGTGTAATGATTGTAACAGAGCCCTTAGATTTAAGCCAGCTGCTTTAACTGCAGAACAAGCCTGGAATCCTGGACAACCAATGTCAGTTAGAATAAAAGTTATGGCACTAAATACCCTAAAGGCACTAGATCCTGTCTGATCTTGGAAGCTAACCTTAGTCAGCCCTGGTTAGTACTTGGATGGAAGACCAGGTGCTATATAGTTCAGGGGAAGGAACTGGCAAGACACATCTGAGTATTCCTTGCCTAAGAACATGATATTAAATTCATGGGATTATCATACGTTGATAGACTACTTGAAGGGACATACATACACATACACCAAGTACAAAAAATAGTCAGACATGAGATTTGAGCTTGGAAATGTTATTCTTCTTCGTGGTCTCTGCGAATCACACAAATGGGTAATGACTGC
>CM034701.1:326729328-326742677 GCA_020142125.1 Phrynosoma platyrhinos
GACACGCATGGGAACGACTCAAACCGGCTCCATAGCCAACCCGGAAGTTTCGAGAAAGAGATTTTGTTTACATTGAGGTTTTTGTCAACATGGAATTGTTATGGGAAATGTAGTCACATGATTTATTATGGTAATTAAAGGTTGGGCTAAAGCACGTCATGTATTATCACCCAATCAGGTTGTAAAGGCTACATCCAAAAGGGTGGAAAAATTGGGGGGCTGAGAGCTGGGAATTAGAAAGCTACTCACTTGCTTTTTAACCTTAGAGCTGTAATGAACTAATTAAAATATTCTCATGTTGCTGCTACTAATCAATCTTGCATCATGTAGCAGTTAGACATTAGTCCTGTTTAGCCTTCTGGCTAAAGTGAAGCTATTCTTATTATTCTTATTCTTATTTGTTTTTGCTTTTGCTGTTTTTTAATAAAAGAAGCTTAATGGAAGTTCCAGGTTTTTTGGAGTTTGATTTTAAAGGACTGTTTACAACACTTCATCAACATCAATTTCCAACATGTATGTGTGTAGTATCAACTACAGCATAGCTTTTCAGCTTGCTTCCTTTAAGAGTCAATCCTAGCTGTGGGATTTAAATACATTTTTCACCATGAGACACCCAGCAATTAGAAGCCATAGCAAATGCATTTTAGATGAGGAGCCATGCATATGCATAGTTGCTCATATTCAATGCCAGCAATTCAGACACAATGCCAAGAAAGTGACTTTTTGCAACACTACACTGTGTTATAAGCACTGCTTTAATATAAAATCCCCTTTGTGGGTTTCCTGTCATGGCCCTAAACTGGAAAAAGCCCAACTGCCATGGATCCAAGGCAAGGGAGGATCTCATGTAGGCACCTGAGAGATCACATCTGCCTCTACAACAAATTAGCAGATCAAAAGGCCAGGGTTAGGAGCTGCAAAGCAGGACATTTAAACCTTTGAATTCCAGAGACACTGAGATTTACAAGGATGTGTCTGGCTAAGAATGAGATAACATCAACATCCCATCTCCCCTCTTTGAAAATTGTCTACTTCAAATACAACCTATTCAGAATCCTTTGATATGCAATAATCAATCTTTGCCCCAGGCTATTTTCAGCCTATATTAAGACCTCCAAATCTGTGTTCTGTGAGCTGTTTTTTGGAAGGGAAGAGGGGATCTCATGCTCTCCCTGAAATTCCTAACCAATCTCCCTTGGCTGCCTCCATTGCAACTTCATTCCATAAGCAGCTGAGTCCATCTCCTACAAGGAATGCAGAGTTTACAGGTAACTATTCTATGTGTGAAACCTTTCTTACTGATTCCATGTATCTTCTCTGTGTATGTGTGTTTACTTGTTGATTTATTTTTCTCTCTTAATAAAAGTACCAGTCTTTAGAAGAATGCTGCCTTTGCAAAGGTTCTCTCCCCTCCCTCTCCCTGTACACATTGGGTTACAATCCTGCTTACTAAATTTGAGCTAATTAAAAAATTCCCCAAGGTCAAGTTCTTATTACATCTCAATGTCCAATTGGTTTTGTTGTTGCAAAGTTGTTTTTTAAAGGAATACCTCACACTGAAATGAAATAAGGGCATTCATAAGGAAACGAATACTTCACTGAAGAGACCATGACAAAGAGCTAAATAGCTCAGCAGCTTCATTCTGCCCTAGAAAATGGGAAAATGCACATTATAACAGATGTAAAGCCTGATGCAGAGCAGTGGTGTCACTAGGGTTGATGTCACCTCCCCATTGACCTCCTCCATACCACACTATTCAGAATCCTTAGTAATGTTTTTTGTACTAATATGACTCATAACTCATAATTCCTACCTATCACTGAATGTAATTGTGGGATGCAATTTGAGTTTAAAGGGAAACAAAAATTTGCAAGTATGAAAGTTAAAATTGATAGAGTTCAGCTTTCATCAGCAGAACAGCAAAAGTGTGGGGCAGACTGTTTATTCTAAATCTGCCTTCCTAAATAATAAAGACTTGCTCCAAAAAACAACAAATATGCAATTTGTGGTAACAAATAATAATGACTTTAATAAATAAATACATAACAAATTAAATCCTGTCCTAACTGGTGATGGTTTGGATAAAGAGATGAAATCTCACCATCTTTAATATAGCAGGAAGAGACTGTTAACCTCACTCAGAGGAGTCTGTTACTCCAAAAGAGACTGAGAGGAGACTGTTTAGAACAGGGGTAGGCAACCTTTCTCCTTTAAGGGTCGAGAGACTTCATCTCCCAGAATCCCAGGAGCTATTGGCCAACATGGGACTATTGGCCAAAATGGCTGAGGCTTCTGGGAGCTGAAGTCCCTTGGCCCTTAAAGGGGAAAGATTGCCTACTCCTAGTTTAGAATCTTGAGAGAGAGTCTGTTAAACAGTCTACAAGAGTGAGATACAGGAGTCACATTTTTAGATAGAATGTGATAGATAGAGGGAAATCCCTGTATATCTAAGGAGGGAAAGGAGAATGAAATACATAAACAGTAATGTCAATAGTTGTGACATAAACAACTAGCAAAATTAAAATTATACCTTTAAATTGCAATATCATACACACCTCCTAAATGTATATATCTACATGTACATAGTTTCATATGGTTAAAATGAAAAATTTGTTAAAATGTGATATTTTTAAAAAAAAATTTAAAAGAATTATTTTTAAAAAAATATATAATTTCAAAAACAAAAACCTGGGGCCTATCCTTTCTTCTCCCACTGAGCCTTGTCCAACTCTCATCTCTTCCACTGAGCTCCAGCCTTTCAAAGGGATACAGGCAAACGCCACAGCCCATTTCTGCCAAAAGGCAGATATTCGGGGAGAAGTGGTGTCACCCCCCCCCCTTTTAGGATGTGGCCTACATCTCCACCCTACACCTCTAGTGATGCCCCTTATTCAGAGTGTATAGTAAATGAACATAGGCAGCTTCCTTATACTGACTCTGACCATTGGTCCATCAAACCCAGTATTGTCAACTTGTAGCAGTTCTTCAGGACCTCAACCAGGATTCTTTCTTACCTAGAGATCCATGGTAGATGGTCTGCCATCCAAGTAATGATCAGGCTGCCCTTACACCAGCACCCAGACATTTCTGGTCATTTGGAACAGAATAGATACTGCTTCTAAACCAGGGGTAGGCAACCTTTCCCCTTTAAGGACCAAGGGACTTCAGCTCCCAGAATCCCAGGAGCTATTGGTCAACATGGGACTATTGGCCAACATGGCTGAGGCTTCTGGGAGCTGAAGTCCCTCGGCCCTTAAAGGGGAAAGGTTGCCTACCCCTGCTCTAAACACACACTGCCACTAGATCTTAAATTTGTTTATCTTTGAATGATCAAGTTTTAAGAACACCAGCTGGATCAGGCCCTTCCAAATTTATGAGTCTCTGGTTCTCCTTAGAATAATTTCCTACAGAAAATTTCAACAAACTAAGGAGAGGAATGAGCAAGGGTGGTATGGGGTTGCATATTTGGGGGAAAGGGTTCAATGCCTGGGATAATCAGTCTTTCAAAGTTCACATTAAAATCTGGAATGGGTTCATTATCCCATAAATCTTCAGTCACCACTTGGCATGAGTACTGCAAATGGCCCCAACAGAGTCTGAACTGAGAAGACAAATCAAACAGAAGATGGTGGAACAGGGAAGTTAATAAAGTTGGTTGCAATATTTATTGTATCCTTATCCTTTCATCTGTTCTCCTGGTTTTTGAATGTTAATATCTATCTCCTTTTCCTCCCATTACAACTGGGAGTTTTCTTGCAGTTTGCACATGAAAAGCCTGTTCATGGGATTACTTTGATGACTGGAGTTTTGGGGGATCCAGTTGGCACAAAACTATAAACACAAAGAAGTGCTTGTCAGTTGTGTTATCTGAGTAGAAACAAAAATATGAAGTACTGAATTTCTTTGGTCTGCAAGCAACCCAGCCACTGGCAGTGGGTATCATTCAACCTTCCAGATGCTGTTGAACTGCCAGTATTCCTCCTTATTGGTTATACTGGTAAAAGATTATGGTAGTTGCACTCCAATAACATCTACAGAGCCAGCAATTCTCATCCCTGCAATATGCTATTACTTGTAAGAGTATACAAATGTGGTTTGTTTGTTTTTTAACCAAGTCTCAACTTGAAGGGTCTCTCTGTGAGCAAGAATGCAGTTATTATCCTCCCCAAAGGATTGCCTGTATTGTCTTACAGAGCAGTTTTTATGTCTTCCAGATACCGGAAATTTTGAGTACATAAAAAGCTTCTTTCTGAGCCAAAGGGAGCTGAGTTTAAACTGCATGATCAAAAACAGGTGTAAAATCCAATTCTCTGAACAAATGAGTCACAGTTCACTTTGGACAAATCCTTGGAAGGGGTGGAGAAAGTGTAGACTTGCCAAAAGAAATGCTAGTGCAGGGTTACAATTGTTTTTTTAAAATGAGGGGATACTGACATGATACTAGAAGAACTATAAATGCAAAACCTTTTTTTTTAAAAAAAATACCTACTTTAGGAATAATGTGTATTTTGGATCATACAAAATCATCTCACATCTTGCATGGATTTATGCTCCTGCTGTGCACAGCCTTTAAGAGATCACTCTAAAAGTAATGGTGGATGTGTTCAACTGCTATGTCTATAACTTGTTCACCTCAGTAACAGCTATTTTTCACTGTGGCAAATAAATAATTTTACTCATCCACTGCTATGAGGAGAAACTGTTGATTTTCAAACTTTGGCCGTAATCCTTCCAAATCAGGGGCTCTTTCACTCTAAACAATTATAGCAGTATGATTTCACTTTAACTGTCATGGCTCCATCCTATGGATTCCTGGAGTTTGTAGTCTGGTAAGGCACAAGAGTTCAAAGTTCCCCTCACTATAGAGCAAATCTCATAGGCATTTAAAGTGGAATCATAGACCTATAATTGTGTAGTTTGAAAGGAATGGGCAACATGTAGTATGTAGATCTGGCTTCCAGATGTGCCTCCAGCTGCTTTTGCAGCACTACTGCCTCCCAAGTTGCCACTGACATCTGCACTGCTGAAAATCAATCCCAGTAACACTTCAGGAGTGTGTGTGGGGGGAATCCCTCTTCTTTTCCAGAAGGAAGAAGGCACTCCACCCAGAACATTATTACTCTTATACCATACCAGAAAGAGCTTCCACTGTTGCCATTAGGGTTGTATCTTGTTTTGTCCTTGGGAAGGCTCAGAATCCCAGAGGTTTTAAGGAGAGAGCTTAAATGTCAACTGAAAACAAAGGTAGTCCAGTCTGCTCCAAGTCATTTATGGGTCAGTCCAGAAAAGTAGTCCAAATGGCTGTCCCAAAGAGTAATCAGAAATGCAGGCAGATTTCAAGGCAACCAGTCATGGAACATGGTGCTAGTGTAGCTTTCTCCCAAAGCAAAGGTTGGTTGTCATCCAGGCTTGTCCAGAGGAGGTGCTGGGTTATTTACAGCTCGTGCAGGTCTCATAGGTGTGCCAGAATTGCTGCGTACTTCCTACATAAACACTGTGGGTGTCTGCTTTGTTCTTTGTCCTGACGTCTCTCCATGGAGGTAGGTATTGGTAAGTCTGGCTCTTCCTCTGTGAGTGGACTCTGCTTCTGTGGCTGCTGGAGCCTCTCCTCTTATGACTGCAGACTTGGCATGTCCTTTGGGTTCTGAAATTCTATATTAGAGTCTTCATTCTCAGATTCAAAATCCATCCCAGGGTCCTGGAGTCAGGGCATGCATGACAAGTTGCCCTGGATCTCCAATTTGCATGAGTAATCTCCGGGTGGGACACAAGGGTGCAAAGTCTCCAGTTTTGGTGGGCTCAGCTCTGGGCAAGAGGAAAGGCTATGTGCAAATATCCAGCTGAGCTAATAGAGCTACTGTGCTTGCTACAGTTTTGCAGGGCACCAAAGCAAAGCAAAGCAAAGCAGCTTCATTTATATACCGCTTCATATCACGCTATGGGATGTCTAAGCGGTTTACAACTGTGAGCTGATTGCCCCCCAACAGTTGGGTACTCATTTTAGCGACCTCGGAAGGATGCAGGCCTGAGTCGAGCCTCAGCCCTGGCTGGTATTGAACTCGCAACCTTGTGGTCTATGAGTGAGTGGCTGCAGTACAGGCATTTAACCACTGCGCCACCAGGGCTGTTGTGGCACCAGGCTTCACTTTCTGCTCTGCATCCAGTTTCTGGATGGAAGCAAGTAGGTTAGGTGAAATGTTCTTTATCTCATCTCTCTAAGTAATGAGAAGGAATAGTCCCCTCATTTCACCTTGATCTGGGAACATACACTTTAGTTAAGATTTCTGTCTTAATTTCCAAAGAGGAAAAATATGTATCTATGTGCATGCAGGGTGTGTGTGTGTTTGAACGACCTGCTGCGGGCAACAATGGCTAGTACTTAATTCATGAAATTTAATGACATTAACTGGGCCATCCTTCCATCTCAGGAAATATCCTAGAAAATTCAGGGTCTAGGAAAATCCTGAACTGGAAACTCTAGTTGTGATTGCTGTTGCCACCAAATTTTGGCAGCAGAAACTGCTAAATGGCTATGGCAGTGGAATATCCCCAAGTTGTGTGTGTGTGTGTGTGTGTGTAGGGGTGTCCATGTGACCTCAATTCCTGGAAGTTGCCCACCCTTGAATGAGCTTGCCTTCCATCTTTTGTGCCACATATTTCTTGAGTATGTTGACCAAATGCATGAATAGAGAATGTATTGCATAATCCTTGGTCTAATGGTCAACAGCAGCTGAGGTGAGCTAGATACATTCCTGAGTTCAGTGTGTTTCTGCCAGCTGTGCCAGAAACAAAACAAGAGCCTAGATTCCTATACCACTTTTGGCATGGAAAATGCACAGCACAAAAGCACAGCACACAGCACAAAATTCAACAGTGGTACACTTTCATCCAGCATAAAACCCACATATTTGGTTCTGGAATAGGTAGAGAGTATGATACAGTTAAAGCCAGAATATATTTGCCTGCTGGGATTATATATGGTTGACAATTCTGATGGAATTTTAACAAAGATGAGAATGCTTTCCACAGATGTTAATGCTAAAGGCATTAGATCCCATCTGATCTTCGAAACTAACCAGGGTCAGCCCTGGCTAGTATTTGGATGGCAGACCACTAATGAATACTATTTGCTGTAGGGTCTGTTTCAGAGGAAGGTATTGGCAAAATCACCTCTGAAAATTCCTTACCTAAGAAAACCCAATGAAATTCATGGAGTTGCTATAAGTAGTGAGGCAATCTGAGCCACATTCACACACACATGATGCTCAAATGTTCAATACAACCTTTTGTCACATTTCACATATTTTTTGCTGTTTGTTCTGTATAACCTGTCATTGAAATTTGGTCGCTAGAACTTTCAATTCATTTTTTTCTTAGAGGAAATATGCAGTCCTGCCCTCCAGAAACATCAACACATGGAAGTTATGGTTCTGACATGACCTGTTAATCTGGCCTCCTTTCTATTTCAGTCACACTTGTCCTCTAGGAAATGAATCAGATTGGTATTATGAGCAAATCCACTTCTTTGGGGCACAAGGCAATCTGTTTTCAACCTGGATATCTGTTTGTAATCTGTGTTTCAGAAGTCCATTACTGAAAGCTCAAAGAACTAATCATATTCCAGTTTAATCTGGGAGTTTTATTTCATAATATTAACAACCCAGAACAACTCAGAATGTCCATTTGCAATTCAAAGGAGATATTTTCTTGGAATCTTTCTTTGAATTGCAAATGGACATTAAATTTCCTTGACTTTGAAAATCTCCCAGTGACTGCATGGCCAAAGGGGGAGCTGCCAGCCCTCCCTACCATCTGAACTAAGGACCTTATCCCACGGGGCCAAAAGCAGCAAGAATCCACTAAGAATCAGGCGCTATAGCGCTATACATTCCTGGGTGATCACACGACGTCGCTCAGAATCAGCTAAGAATCAGGCGCTATAGCGCTATAGTTTTCTGGGTGATCACACGACGTCGCTCAGAATCCGCTAAGAATCAGGCGCTATAGCGCTATAGTTTTCTGTGTGATTACACGACGTCGCTCAGAATCCAACAAGAAACCGCTCGGAATGCAGCATCATTCGGGTTCTTTTGAATGTCGGTTTCAGCGGGCATTGCAATAGCGCTAGCTTATCCATAGCGCTATTATAGCGCTAGCGCCATATTTATACTAGCGCTATAGTACTGCAATGATGCTCATATCGCTTTCTTGCCACTTTTGAGAGCAGCGTGGGATAAGGTCCTAAGACCAGAAACAGAAAATGCAGGCCTATGACTAACGTCTTTAATTTTTTCCTCCTTTTTGCCTGATGAAGAAGCCAGTGTGACTTCGAAAGCTTGCAACATGTAATTGCGCATTTTGATTGACCTAATAAAATATCATTATTTGGATATTATTGGATTTGGAAGAGCTGTAGTGCAGATTCAAGAAATTGCTGCAAAGGACTCCCTCTCCCAAATAAGAAGTGGATGTGACAACAGCAACAAAAACTCAAAGAGCTATATTACAAGAACACATTTTTAGACTAGTTTTTTAGACTAGTCTGAAAGAGCCCTCAGTTTTGAAGGAACTGGTGAAATGGGAGAGGGATGTTACTATTGACAAGCTATTATAATGCCTGATGATCCTTCTTCTTTTGCTAGGATAGTAAGAACAGACTGTTAGAAAAGAGAAGCAGCTGGAATCTAGGAAGTGATGGGAGATCGTTTATTCTCTATGTGGCTTTAATGTGCAAGTGACCTCTTATTCCCTAGCTTGATGGGTTCTGTTGAATAAAAAAATAATTGAGCTAAGCTTCCAGTCTTCCTGCCACATGTATATGGGAAAAGTTGTATTTGGCTGCCCAGCTGGATGCTGTCAGTGAAGAAGTACAATACAATTAATAAAGCCAGCTGGAAGCTCCTCATGTACATGAGTAATTTGTTTAGGAGGAAGAATAATAGAACATCTAGGGCATTTAGTCACAAGTAAAAATGGATGAACTGAAGTATTCTACCTGCATGCAGTGAAGTGCTTAAGGATATGATACACCAAGAGTTAAGGACCCCTTGCTAGTTCTATCTCTACAACAAGATACACAAATTCCAACCTTCCAGATGTTGGCATGCCAGCATAGCCAAAGCCAAGGAACCGTGGCATCACTAGGAGGACGCATGGGGTGTGGACCGCACCGGGTGACACCTTGAGGGGAGGGTGACACCACTGCTCCTCAAAGGCCTATCTTTTGGCAGAAAAGGGCTGTGACATTCACCTGCTTCCCTTTAAAATGCTTTAAGAGATGGTATGAGTGGGGTGGGAGTGGGAGTGGGAGCTCACTGGGAGTAGAAAGGAGAGGCCCCATAATTTTTAAAAATTAAAATTATTTTTAAAAAAATAATTATTTTTTTCTTTAAAAACATCACATTTTAACCAAATCTTCCCTATGTATATGTAGACACATTTAGGCTGTGCATATGATATTGTAATTGGAAGGTATAATTTTAATTTTGCTAGTTGTTTTTGTCACAACTATTAGCAAGACACTCAGTGGTATATGGGAATTATGATTTACAAGTAACATTAGTGCAAAAAAAAAAAAAAAAAGCATGACTAAGGATTCTGTATGGTGTGAAATAGGAGGAGGTCAATGGGTGGGATGACACCAGGAGTTACCGCACAGACTGGCACCAACTCTAGGGACGCCACTGCAAGGAACTATGAGTATTGCAGTCCAACACCATCTGGAGTGCCACAAGATGTCTACAAAATCAGTGACATGTGTCATGAGAAAAGTTGACAAACTGGATAGATAATTCCCAGTTATTGATCAAGGGTACTTGGCTTGCCTCAAGAGACCAAATTATATTTGTGTGAATAGATGCAACCCCATGATCACCTTGTTTCATCTGGCTGTTTTCCTTAGTGGCATCAAAATCCACTAGCTCCTAATGGATACGCCAATGTACACTCTTCATGGGCCCCACCCCATCTACAGTTCATTTTACTATTTAACATCTATACAAAAGGAGGGAGACAAAATGAGAACACAAAGTCATTCATCTATTTGGCAAATTTTCTGAGTATTGATATAACCATGCTTCATAAAATGGCAATGATTGCTTAGAGCTATTCATTCTGTGTGATCAAAACTGTATTAAGGCCCAGTACCTATTTAAATATAATAGTTTAGTAAACATATCTCTCAATTAAGTACTTATCTGTATCTGTTTTTTAAACACAAGAACATTTTTAACAGAAGTGGTACCAAGGCAAATATCAGAAAGGGTGGAAGACACAAAAGCAAAATGTTCTATGTAATTTTCAAGTGATCTTGGAAAAATTCCAGACTTGATTTGAGAGGCATCTTGGAGTTTGGTTGAAAACAGGTTGGATTTCTTCAGATATTCATAGTCAAGTTGATGAACTAGTAAGAAAGAGAGAGAGCAAATGTTATAGCTGATGATGCCAATTTGTCACAGTTCTGGCGTCGAGATTTTAGCTTCTACATGTTCTCTCAATATGGGGTGGTTTGGTGGTATGAGGAGGTATTATGATTACAAAGTATACCTTCATTTGTAGCAGTAAAATAAAAGAAAGACAAAGGTAAGGAGTGTCAGATTAGAACTGCAAAAACATTAGGCATACAGAAGCAGAGGCACTGGCATTATATATTCAGTAGGGTCTAGGAGTTATGGGGTGCAACCCTCCTTTTGCTATGGATGATGCATCACAGACCTTGAAAAGTTAATTATGTTGGACTACATTTTCCAGCCATTTAAAGTTTAGAGGATTATAGCCCCCAAAACTCTAGGTTGGTAAAATGCCACTTTGATTGGAGCTATAGGAGGCTGAAGTCAATTTGATGGCAGTTAACAATAAAACAAAGATCATTTCTGCACTTTTTCACCTTAACAAATTTAAGGCAAACTTTACCATAACTCAATACGACATTGCCATTTGTCTTTGACAGGCAAGGTTTGTTTGTTTTTTACATCAGTTCAAAGTGGACATAATGGTTGGGGTACTCTGGAAGCTGTAATCCAAGAAAAAAAAAACCTAACTTTTCCAAGCTCTGCTTTCACAAAGACAAAGGCTTTTCTTTCATATATACCTGTACATGCACCTCATGCATGCATATGTTAGGACTGGTATTGTTCTGAAAAACAGTGAATTTTTGTTTATTTAGGATGCACACTCTTGATCCAAGGATTCACAATCTGCCTGCCTGCCTGCCATCACTGGCACAGTGAACCTAGAGCCTTGGCTTGGCTGGGTTTTTCTGCTGACACACATGCAAATAACAGTAGAGGCTTTGAAGGGACTTTGCCAATATTATCCAATTTATCCCTTTATGGGCAGTTTCTCCTTCCCACTCCAGAGGTATGTAATCTGTGAAGTCTGCTGCTGTTCACAAGAGGGGTGTTTTGTGTGACCTTCTGACTTCTTTGTATATTGTTTTTGGCTTTGATGCAAGAAAGCAGCCAAGGATCAGACAGAGCTGTCCCTGAGATCAAGGTGGCATGTCAGACCAGATGGCTGTACTCTGGAATGGGTGCACGAGTGGGCAGAATAACTCACGTTCTATTCCTTGCTTCCCTTTGAAGCTCACTGGGTTGCTTTTGTCTGCATCACTGAGGAAGGATTTAATCTACTACACCAGGCTGATGAGAAAGCACTATGTCAACCTGATCTCCATGCAAACAGGCTAGATACAAATGATAGTTTTCTCTTTTATGGGGCTTCCTCTCTGTCCACCACATAAAACCCTAGGGAACAGCTGATCTGGTGAGGAAGGGTTCCCAGGCACCAGTTTCCACCAGAAAAAGGAGGAACTGCTGCCAACCCTCAAGACTCTTCCCTTTTCCTGGCTACAAACTGGCAGCCAGATTGTGCCCATGAGCCCCTGCCTCCACTCAGGATACTTATTTCTAGCCTCAGAGACATGTCAGCCCCCTGTCTCCTGCCACTTCTTTAGCATAAAGTTATTTAAATAAAAAGAGAAGTAGGTAGATTCCTCCAAGAGTCAAGTAATTTGTCCTGTAAAGCTTCAGGAAGCAAATTTCTACTGTTGATTATACTCATTTATACTGATAGCAAAATGATCCCATAAAAGGTGAATGGAAGGAAGTAGAAAAGAACTGAAAAAGTGAGGCATCAAAGGGAAAACTCTATACTCCCAAAATTTTCAAAGTATTTTACGGCTTAAGATGCTTACCTCATTTATATTCAGGTTAATGAAGTCTCTGTTTTTCATACTTAATGCTTGGAACACTCCTAAAATAATAATCAGAATGTGATGGATATATATTACCCTAATATAATCTTCAGCACTGCTGTGTTTATGGTTTTAAGCTAAACTCTATTTCCATAAGTGTGACAAATATAGGGGATGTTTACCATCTACCAGGGAAAGTTTAGGACTCCTGGTGGGATCTGTCAGAAATATTTATACCTTGGAGGTTTGTTTACAACTTATATTTGTGACATGATAAATGTTATGCCCCAGTAAATAATTGAAATGAAGGTGACATTTGAAGCTTAACTTTGAGCTTGTGAAAGTCAGACTTTTTTTTTAGTGATTCCTGCTGGAACTCTTTAAATTTTAAGTATGACATGTAAATTTGTCACATTTTTGTCTTCAATGACTCCATATATAGTTGCTTAGTAGAGTTAAAAGCACTGATTTTGAGGAAACAATGACACCAAAAGATAAGGATCATATTGTCAGAGATGTAAAGGTAAACATGCTTTCAAACTCATAGCCTATAACTGCATACTCTTTAGTAGGAGATGAAAGTCCTACAAAAGCAAACGATGAACAAAGCCAAAACAGTTAGAATGAACTCATAATCACAGCTATTGCTCATCAGGCATCACATATTAATGGGAATTAAAAGGCTTTCAATGGAACCGATAAAGATAACTTGAAAGAATACTCACTGCTGGCATTTTCTAAGCGAATTAGGCAGTTTAAGAAGTCATCAAATTCAATCTGGTACTGATCATCAGCATACCGGAGAACAATCAACTGAAGCAAATAGTTATTGAGCTGAAACCCTTAAAGAAAGAGAAATCTGAGTTTCTTTAATATGCTATTGCATCTGCCAGTCTCCCAGCCAGGAATTTTAACATAGCCTCAATTAAATTTAGGCTCTTCTAGCAATGTACCATTCAGCATCCTAATAACCTTGTTTCTCATTCTGAAAATGAGCCTAAGTTCCTGTTTCAGGGGAAACTTGCTTGTGCTGCTATATAGGAACATCAGAGCCATGTAAAGCAGACCTGTGGCCATGCTGTCTGTGGGATTCTACAAGCTGCAATCCACTAAGACAGGGGTAGGCAACCTAAGGCCCGGGGGCCGGATGCGGCC
>CM034701.1:326751033-326768278 GCA_020142125.1 Phrynosoma platyrhinos
GAACTTGTGAAGGTCCTCAGTGGTCATTATTTTGTTTTCTTGATGTTCAACATTAAGCCTGCCTTCCATTAACTAATCCCATTAATCTAACCCTTTCATCCTGCTTTATGAACAGGAATGTATTGTTTGGACACCCAGGCAGATTTTTTTCTTCAGATTCACACATGCAGCAATCGGTTGCATGCATCCATGGCTTAAAAATATTACAAAAACATATACATTCCAAAAAGCAAACCTCGATTTTGCCATTTTACATAAGAGATACCATTTTACTATGACATTGTATATAATTAGACTTGAGCATCTATGGACGTTGGTATCTATCGGGGTCCTAGAACCAAATCATGGCAGATACGAATAGCCCACTTGGGTATATATTGCAGTGGGATGTGGTGATGGGTGCCCCTCCAAGGACTCGAGAGTGGGGGGCTACAGCAGTCCATTAGTGTTCCACAGTTGTTCACCCCTGCTCCAATTACGTCAGGCCATAGAGATCTTTAGCTCAATAGTTTCTACACTGGCAGGCAGTGGCCCTCTAGATTTCAGGCAGATGTCTTTCTTAGTTTATCTGGAGAAGACCCATATTGAACTCTGTACTAGCCATGGAGCTATGGAACTAAAAGTCATCCAGAGGGTTTTTTCTTTCTTTTTTGGATTATGGCTTTGTTTCTAATGTATTGGTGTACTGTTACCTCTCCTGCAATTTGTTTGAATAATGTTCGGAACTGCTTCTCTTCTTCTGTTTCTTCTTGTGGTGATGTTGGTTCTGGAAGCTAAAATAATTCAGAAATTATGAATGAGGACATTTAAACAAGGACATTTTAGCATTTCTGATTACTGCAATTTAGATGCTGTTTAGTAAAGGCATATATTGTTAAAATATTGTGTCATAAACCCAGTCATTATTTTCAATTGACATTCACTTACTCAGATGGCATAAAGCCATCTTCATTCATCTCAGTACAAAAATAGTAAACCGGAGAGATAATTTGCCCAACCCTTATTTTAAATTTCATGACATACCTCTGGCAGATCAATGTCAACATTTCCATCCATCTCTCTAGGAAAAATAAACATGAACCCAGTAAAAGATAAATAAATAAACCATACTTTCTATTTTGAACTGTTGTAAATAAACAAACAAATAAATAAATAATAAAATCAGGTACACTATATAGAATGGAGGTAAATGAAAGTGTGCCCCGTGTCTAGATCTTATATTACAGCAGGACCTGGCAACTGTGTGAGGGGCAGAGATCAATGTTCTGGTCATCATTTTTTGGCCAAAAACAACAGGGTGGGAGGTTCTGGGAGTGGAAAAGCCACATTTGGTGGTGGTTCTCCACCATTTGGGGGTTAAAACATGCCTGTTAAGGCTAAAAAGATTGACAGGGGAGTCAGGGAGTTTTGTGGACTGCAAAAGTGGAGTTTGAGGACCACATGCATTCCCCACCCCTTCATTTCAGTACAGAGTATAATTGTGGCAACCTGTTGAAAGAAGGTGTTAAGTGCAGGATCATTTTAGTAGCAGATGTCAGAACAGGTTGGTAGCATCACTAAAGTTCTTTCCACACCAGAGTGGGGAACTTCAGATGTTTTAGATATTTGGCCTATGAGCTCCCGGTATGGCTAATGGGAAGGCATTGTAGGGGTCATAGTCCTAAATATTTGGAGGTCCAGAGATTTTCCCATTCCTGTCCAATATCAGCCTACAAATCTCATGAGGTGTTTCCATTGTTCCATTACTGGATCGGCATGGATTGCAACCATAGAAGGGCAAATGTACAAAGGCAACCAGCATAAGAAATGAGTCTAATTTACATTGACTCAATTGTTTTCTTCTCACATCTTTCCCTTCCTGTAGTTAGGTAAGGAAGGACTACATAGTTATCATGTTTATTGGGCCATAGCCACCATACCACACATCCAGGTAATAAGGGGAGGTCTTGCTAACTTCAAGTCAGCTTCATGGTGGCCCTATGAATGAAAGACCTTCAAGACAGCTTGTCAAGACAGCTTGCCAGTCCTGCAGATTCAGAGCCATGGCTTCCTTGATTGAGTCTATCCACTTGTATAATACATTTTCCCCTATTACCTCTCACTTTACCAAGCACTAACTTCCTTTAATACACATCCTCTCAAGAAGGAAAGCACTTGGAAGGGATGGGGCAGAACTACCGGTAGCTGCACTATTAGGCAGAAAGGAAGAAAATTGTACATTATTTTTTTATTTATTTTGATTGGATGTTTACTACCAAGGAGAGGAAGAGGCACTTGAGGGATTCTCTGGCTTCGATGCTAAACAAATTTGATATTATGCATTGTGATTGGGGTGGGCATTGGGGAGACATTTGCTGCTCTGCCTCATGCAAAAAGATTTGTCAGGTTGATCCTAAGAGTAGTGGCTCATACGTACTAGAGCAGCTGGGTGAGAGGAGAACTTTTCTTTTCAAATGGCTATTCAGCTTCTTCTTCACTTTGAGTATGAAAAACAGGGATGTAGGAACAGAGACATGAGCTAATAAGCTAGACACAATTTCTCAAGACAGAGCTTAGAAAAGTTACTTTGTCTGGACTGTTGTACACCAAATCAGCCAACAAACAGCATGGCACTATGCTCCAGGAAGCTAAATTATTCAAAGGGTCTCCAGATATGGATCTCCCCCCAGAATTTGGAAACATTAATTTTTTTGAACTACAACACATAGAATCCTCCAGCCAGCCTGACTACTGGTTATGTAACTGTTCCAAGTAAAAACAACTTTTCCAGGTTCTGTCTCTGTCATAGACTGCCAGTGGAAATTACTTGGAAATGCAGCTTCTCTGTGAAGTCCTCTCTTAGTTGGATAAGATGGATGGCAATACTTACTTAGTAAGTGTTTTCTTTTCAGAAAAAATTCTTAGGCAGAAATCAGCCTCCTGATGTGGCTCAAATGTGGTAGGTACAATAATGTAATCACCAGGTGGTAGAGTGAATCGGTCAGAGACTTCCCTCAAATTTATATACGTTTTGCTCCTGGCTTTGGATGCATGGTAGCGGAAAAAGTCCTTTGTCAAGTGCTCATCTTTTTCTGGGCTCTGCAATTAGATTATCAGAACCATGTGTCATCTTATGTCACCAAAATGCCATGTGTCACCAAAATACCCACCCATATTGGCCCATAGAATACTGTATTATCATGTACTGAATTTAAGTCTAGCACAATGAATAGGAAATACGTATTTCTGCATTAAGTGGGAAACAGATACATGTGGAAACTCAACATCTATAGTATTTAATTTTTTACTAGAATTTCATTCATTGCTGATATTCTTTTTGAACACATAAAGACACATTTTTTTTATAAATAATTACGTAATCTGAAATGTTTATTTGACAGTACAATACATAATTATAGCACCTTGATTGCCATGGCTGCATCCTAAGGATTCGAAGTTTCAGGAAGTATTGCAAATTCTCTGCCAGAGCACTCTAGAGTTTCACCAAGCAACAAACCCCAGGATTCCATAGGATGCAACTGTAGCTGTTTAAGGTGATATCAAAGTGCTATAAATCTGCACAGCAGGCCTACTGTATCTGGGCATTCTGGATCCACAGATTTAAACGACTGAGAATGCAGTAATATTCAGAGAGAAAAATTCAAGAGAACTAGTGTGATCAGGCTGAGGAGTGGTCCCAGGACAGCAGCAGTGGTGGTAGCAAGCTCCAGCCACCAGACACACATTCCTCAGACTCTCCCAACTCCAGGCAGCCCACAAGGTACCTGCTTCCACCTTGAAAATGAACAAGCAGGAATTCTGCAGCTGCCACCTTGAAGGCAGAAATGGGCAGCTGGTGGGCTACCTGTATGCAGAGGAACACAAAGAATGTGTACCTGGCAGCTGGAGTTTAGCAATGCCTAAGCGGCTGATCTATGCCATTTGATATATAAGGACTTTTTTGGTATTCATGTGGGACCAAACGCCCACAGATATGGCAGGCTCACTGTACTGTGAAAAAGACCTTAAGCATCCCATTGATTATGAACATGGGCTTGACTTGGACTTTATGCCATTTCATGTGCCTTCTTGACAATGAGTTATTATTTCCTTAGTTTTCTCTCAGTGGGAAAGAGAGTATTTATTTTTATTTATTACAACACTTACTGCTTTTAAGAAAGCAGTTTAGACGGATCTCTTCCGGCAGGCCTTCCTGGAATAACCCTCCTCAGAGGATGAATATTGATCTCTCCTCCTCTAGCCTTTTGTTGTTTTTGCTGTTTATGTTTTTATTGTACTTTTATATTGTTATATAGTATTGTTTTAAAATATTCTCATGTTTAATTCTGTTTTAAGGGGTGTGGGAGGGATGTGGGTGGAGGGATTGGGATATGGGATTGTTTTAATTATTGTATTTTAGCTGTTGTGAGCCACCCCGATTGCGATGCAGAGGGGCGGGTTAAAAATAAAACTTATTATTATTATTATTAGTATTTTGCCTGTTAGTACTAAGAGCAGCTACAGCTGATGGAGAAGCGCCTCTACCTCCTGCATGCAAGTAACAAAGCTACTACCTGAGACTATACCATGACTCAGTTGCAAGCCACCCTGGAAGGGCAGGGCAGTGCTGGTCCTGACATTAGCAGAGTAAAGCATCTGTCTGAAGATAACAGATGTTGGTGGTAAAGTAACAGGAACAATTAATTGGCTGTTCCTCCTAAGCCATTGGGCTTTTCGACTCTGCTGGAAGACAGAGCTTTTGTGTGTCATTTAACCTGTCCTGAATTGGCCAATTAAATTTTACTTCAGTTTTTGTAATGGGACAACATTCTCGATCTTGCTATTTCATTGCCAATACTGAAGTACAATTCAACTGGCAGTCTACACAGCTTTTGGATGTAGAAATAAGGGCAGGGATGCTATTTTGCCCTAGGTAGCAAAATATCTTGTACTGGCCTTGGGGAAGCGGCTCGGAGACTACCACTACAGCAAGGCCATAGCTCATCAGGTGCCTGGTAAACCCTATTATTGCAGAAGTAATTCTCATATGGTAGCCTAAAAGGCACCAGATCCTGTCTGTGTTTGGTAGCTAAGCAGAGCTATCTCTGGTTAGTATTTGGATGGAAGACCTTTAATGAACACCAGGTAATCAGGCTATATTTTAAAGGGAACATAGCAAAACCACTTCTGAGTATTCCTTGCCTAAGAAAGCCTTATGCAATCCATGGGGTCACCATGAGAGGTCTGCAGGTGACATAAAACACACACACACATACATACACACACACAAGCCTCATACATTAAGAAATACCTCATAGATAGTATATCCTATTGTTAGCATTTCAGCCCCCAGTTTCTTTAGTTTACGGCGGTCTTTTTGCATTAGAGCTGCTAGAAATGTGCAGCCATCTTTTCCATCATCTTTTTCAGTTAATTGGAGCTTGACCTGTGGATTTGTCCAAAATGTTTCTGGAAATAAGAAAGTAAAAAGGGTTTTGTTTTGTTTTTAATTTGGAATTCATCCCAGAGCACTTATCAGCATGGGAATTACAGTTGTTTTTCTTTTCCAGAGGTGCTGAATCTTAATTTGTAGATGATGATGAGGAGGAGGAGGAGGAGGAGGAGGAGGAGGAGGATTATGATTATTATCCCAAATTCTCTTGGGCAGATACAAATGCATAACCTAGAGTTAGGTACCCATGACTCTTTTATATTCACAATCCCTATGTAACCCTTAGTTTAGAGAATACACAGGGTTCAAGAAAGCTCCTAAAATCCCCACTTATTGGGCAGCGGCTACTAAGATCAATTAAGTCTGCTCTCTTGCCAATTGGGAAGCTGTTGATTGGCAGTGTCCCTCCTCCATGAACAATTTTTGGCATCAGGGAGAATTGCAATGGGGATCCTGCTTCTTTCTGGCGCACCAAAAATTGCTTATGGGAGGGGATGGGAATGTCAATCACTGCCTCCTGACTGACAGAGGAACAGGCCCCAAATGATCACTTGCTGGTGCCCACAGATTGGGGATGGGGATGGGGATGGATTCATTACGTAGCACTACAACTACAGTCCTTACACATTTGTAACTCCCCAATATTATAAGACTGAAAGAGTGGACCAGCCCTCTTGTCTTTCAGATGGAACACTGCTTCCCTCAAGCGTCTTCTCTGTGAGTACAAGTGCATCATAATAATATATATGTGCATACCTATGAAGTTTCTGCACCCTCCAGCAGTGGCACCCCTGACCCAACTGCCTTGGTGGACTGTCACCTCCCATTTATGAGTAACATTGTCTTCTAGGGCATCAGGTGTGAGGTTGCAGATTTCAACTTTATCAAAATGGGTCTGGAAATCCTCAAATTTCATCCTATGTGAGATGGAAAGAGAAGTCATTCTATAGATTATTATAGTCCATGCATAAAGCCAGCATGGTATAGTTGTTTGGGTGCTGGATTAGGACTATGGAGATCAGAGTGGAAATCCCTACTCCATCATGGAAACCCACTAGGTTACCATGTGCAACTTACATTCTCTCAGCCTCAGAGGAAGGCAAAGGCAAACCCCTTCTGAACACATCTTGCCAAAACAAAAAACAAAAATCCTGTGATGGGGTGCCTTTTGGGTACCATAAATTGGAAACAACGTGAAGGCACAGAACAGCAACATACATCAATTCCCAAACTACAAAGGTCACTGAACTAGCTATGGATCTGTATATTAGCTGTGATTAGCTTAAGGGGACAAATTATGTCAGTTTATATGAGTGTCACATTCTCGCCTCTAAAGGCTAATTATGATAGTGTAATGTCTATGTGTTGGTCTCAGTGGGCTTATTCCCAAAAGACTGTTCCTTTTCCAGAATTAATTGATCTGGAGAAATCCTACTTTGGTTTTGAATAGAGTTCCCAGATCTCTGGACCCAGGTTTTCTTTTCCATTCCTCAGGGTGATTGGGAGGAATCTCAGGGTGAAAGCACAGTCTTGTCCAGTGTGCTTCACTAGGACAGCTTAGAATCCTCACTTCACACAGTAATGAATTTTCACAGCGGTTATTAATGATAATCCATATTATCCATACTCAATTTATCACTCTTTAGTATAGGAGTGGGCAATTTCATAGTGACTGGGAAGTGCATTGGATGTTTATCGGGGGGGGGTGAATGGGCAGCCGTCATTGCGGTTTCTCCTACTGTCTCAATGCCATTGTAACTTGTTAGCAACTGTGGTGGGATTCTGTGGTACAGAAGAGTGTCAGAGCATAAGAGAGAGTGTCTCCTTATCTTCCAGAAGAAAAAGGAAGGGAGAGTTGGTAGTGCTGCCAAATCATGGCACATTTCTACAGCAGTCACCAATAATGGCACACATCCAGAGGCTGTGCGTTGCATACACATACTTTAATTCATACAGTACTGGTGATTAAAGCAACTGAAAAAATTCAGACAATGTTTGGGAGAAAGTTCCTTCAACATGATAGCAATTTTCACTTCAGTTCTCAGTATTCTCAAGCTGGCATGGCCACTGGGACAAAAAAGAAAAGAAAAGAAAAACCTTCCAACCATTGTTAAGAAGTACAATCTTCTTGGGTCCAAGACCAAAATCATTTATAACACTTAAGAACTGAAAGAACTGAAATGATCTATCTACAGTAATATCCTGAGCCCTTCCAATATAGGGTTCTTTCCCTCTTAAATAATTATCTTGCATTTCTCATGCTTCATAGAATCATAAAATCATAGAATCAAAGAGCTGAAAGAGACTACAAGGTGCATAAATTCCAACCCCCCTGCCATGCAGGAATACACAATCAAAGCACCCCTGACAGATGGCTATCCAGCCTCTGTTTAAAAACCTCCAAAGAAGGAGATTCCACCACTCTTCAAAGGAGTGTGTGTTCTACTGCTGGATAGCTCTTACTGTCAGAAAGTTCTTCTAATGTTGAGGTGGAATCTTTTTTCCTGTAGTTTGAATCCATTGCTCCAGGTCCTATTCTCTGGAGCAGAAGAAAACAAGCCTGCTCCAGCCTCAATATGACACACCCTCAATATGACATGAGAATGAAAAGCTAAATTAGCTAGAATTTACATTCTGATTTTAGAAGGCTTTCTTCCAGTTGCTTTGTGCACTAATGATATGTACAATTCAAGCATACCAGATCTAAAAGAAATTGTGCTAAAAATATTTCATATTTGCTTTCCAGCTATTAGTAGAGCTATTGCTAAGCTTTTTGGTTGAGAGGGGAGTCTACAAACCTAAGAAAACAGAAACAAATTTAAAACATTTTAAAATTTAAAATGATCGCCTATATTCTTTACCAACTACTTAGTTAAATATAATTAAGTAAACTTAACTAAGGACGTTATCACACGGGGAGTCGCGGGGAGAAAGTGGAAATAAACCAGACGAGCGGAAGACTTTAATTTATGGGATTTGTCCTATTCCGCCTCGTCTGATAACTAAATTTGAATTTAAAAGGGGGTTAATTTGAACAAAAACCTGATCTTTTCATTTCCTCAAAAATCCTGAAAATGAAAAGATCAGGTTTTCGTTCGAATTAACCCCCTGTTAAATTCGAATTTAGTTATCAGATGAGGCGGAACGGGACAAATCCCGTAAATTAAAGTCTTCCACTCGTCTGGTTTACTTCCACTTTCTCCCCGCGACTCCCCGTGTGATAATGTCCTAAGTAACATCTCTTGGTCTGATCTCACTCTGCAAAACATGATGGAAATGTCATCCACACATGCTTCGATCACCAGTAGAATGGATCTCCTCCTCCCCTAAGCAGCTAATGCTGTAAAGTAGGGGAGGTCACACTGTGACTGTGTAATGCAATGTAGTGTAGTGATCATGGATCATGAATATGAAACAGTTAAAAGATTTACTCATTCATAACTGTTTTGTATTCACAGTCACAAATTAGTCACAATTTTGATACTATTCCACAATCATAACTCTCTCTTTTGCCAACCTACTTTACTGCATATCAGCTGCATGGGAGAAGGAGGTCCATTTTGCTGGCAATTGGATCTCAGGAGAATGATGTTTCCTTCATGTTTGGAGAGGATGGGCCAGGAAAGATTGCTTGGCTAAGTATACTTAAGTAGCTGATAGAGAATACAGGCCAAAAAAGTACTTTTGATAGTAAATATAATAAAAATGACTTGTTATAATGAATGTAATGAAGGATTTAAATCTGTCTTCTGTATGTCTCCTGATCCAGTTGAACAAATATCCAAAAGACAGTGTTTGCTTTAACACATTTATCATTTTAATCAGCATATTCATTTACCAGAACTCTCCATCATCTAGTGCTGTCTGATACAAACGTTTTTTCTCAGATGGGCTGACAGAACGCCATTCAGCAGAACTTAAAGAGAAAGAGGCAATCTTAATTAATTAATTAGTAATAAAATTATTTTCTGCTGCATATACTCTGCCTTTCTCTGCAAACTTGATATACTTAATTTCATTCGGCACAGAGGTTCTAATATTTCACATTATACATCTTCATATTTTATTTTTTTTAAAATAATTTTTATTAAATTTAAAACTCATTACAAACATACAACCTGACCAACAACACAAACAAATACAAACAAATATAACAGATATAACAAATATAACAACTACACAGACAAAACTATCATTAGATAGTAAAAAAACATCCATTCTTATGTGCTTACATACTACAAAAAAAGTCAAGAAAAATTATTATTAGTTACTGTTTCTTGAATATCTTTTCTTCCCAGTTTGGGCTAACTTTACTTGATTTCTTTATATTTCCTATATTATCTCTCTTTGCTGTTTATCTTCTGAAACTTTCTATATCTTACTGTCTTATTTCATCTTCTCTATTTTTACTATACACAATTTTGGTATTATTTTATTATTTTTCCATATATTCCTCTAGAAATAATTTTTCCATATATATTCCTATATTAAATTCTTACATTAACATATTATTTCTCTTAGTACTATATAACCCTTTTGATACTACTACTTTTCATTCTCAAATTCTTTATATATTTACCACTGCTTATGCCTCTAATAAATTTACATATTCTTGTACTTTTACTTGTTCTGTCCTTAACCTTTTAGCTTATTCCCTTTGTTTTTTTTATCCCTTTTTTCTTTTTCCTTATTCTTATTCAGTTTCTTTTCTATATATTCCTTTATTGGTTCCCATTGTTTCTTCACTTTATCTACTGCTTTATCTTGCCTCAGTGCTGTAAGTATGTCCATTCTCACTGCTTCCTTCAATTTTACAAACCACTCTCCTGTCTTAGGGATTTCTGTATTTTTCCAATACCTTGCATAGGTTATCCTTGCAATTGAAATCATATAGAGGAGAATATGTCCATATTTATTCTCCAACTTTTTATCTAATTCATTTAATATATTTAATAAAAAGATTTTCGGGCAATTCAGAATTTGTATACCTAATGCTTCATTAATCGATCTTCTTATCTTTTTCCAATTTCTTTTAGCTTTTGAACACCGCCACCACATATGATAAAAAGTCCCTTTCTTGATCTCACATTTCCAGCATTCTCTTCTACCTAATTTGTATATTGTGTTTACTTGAACTGGTGTGAGATACCACCTGTTCATCATTTTCAAGAAGTTTTCTTTAAAGTCTTGACATTCTGTAAATTTGTGGGTTTGGGTCCAGGCTTTTTCCCAGCTTTCCATATTTATATTTTCCTTCATATCTCTTGCCCAATCTATCATACCTTGTTTGATTATCTCACTTTCCAAATTTCTGGTTATGAATAATTTATAATATTTCTTTATATGATGTCCTTCTTTATCCATTATAATTTTATCCAAATCCGTATTACATTCTTCGAATCCAGCCATTTTCATATCCGACTTAAATCTTTCTTTTAATTGTACATCTTCATATTTTAACAGAGTACTAGAAGTCTCACCTTAGTAGCTTTAGGGAGGGATGGAAGGAAGGAACTATTTCTATTCTTTGTTAGTTTTGTATGCATTCATTCATACACCCACTCTGTCCTTTTCCTGCTTTGCTATGCTAATAATATTATAACTTTGCAAAAATTGTATTTAAATGTGTATTTTTGGAATGTATCTGCTCACAAGAGACCTCTGCTCTGTACATTAGTCCATGAAGTGCATGCGGATCAGTTGGCCTTGAAATTCAGAAATCAAATCCTCCAAGTAGCCTAAGTTTGTTTTTTACTAACAAAATGTTCAGTGAGGTATGAATGAGCAACATTAGACAGATGATCTTGCAAGACTATTAATATTAGTTATAAAGTATTGGTTATAAAGTATGGTTCCCTTACCAGTCTGATTTTAAGAAGTAAATCCCACTGATTTCTGTAAGACCTACTCACAGTTACAAGTCTGCCAAGAAGCACAAAAGAGTTTTCCTGCCTCTGTATCCTTTAAAAGATGTATTTATGAACACAGATCAGAATCCCATTGGGTACATATCCTGATGAAAGATCTATGAGGAGACAGTTTCTGCTTTCCCTCCAATACAACACCCTCAATACAAACTCTTGTGATCTGGGAAATTCTCCAGATCTAAGTTTTGTTTAAGTCGTACAGAGCATTGGGGGAAGAGGAGTGCAAATGGAATATGGATGGGGAGTGTTTACTTGTACAATATGTGTTTATGAACTGTGTGGAAGGGGAAACAGCTTCCTCCTAAATCTCCTGGCAGAGTTTCCCCCCTCTATAGATGTCTCCAATTGGATCTGAGCCACAGTGCTAGTCTCTTGTTTTTAACTCTCTTACTGGTGTAATATGGAGAATTCAGGATCTTGATTTGGTCATACTGAGGCTGCTGCCACACTGCAGAAATAAAGCAGTTTGACACCACTTTAACTTCCATGGCTCAAGGCTATGGAATTCTGGGATTTGTATTTTGGTGGGACACCAAAGCTATCTGACAAGGAAGGCTAAATATCTTAGAAAATTACAAATTCTAGAATTCCATAGCATTGAGTCATGACAGTTAAAGTGATGTCAATCTGGATTATTTCTGTAGTGTAGATATACCCTTAGAGCAAACACAGTGAAATTAACTTCTGTTGAATTTGCTGATCTACACCAAGTATGACTAAATCAAGATCTAAACTATATCAGTTATATTTCTGCATATTCATTGCAAGATAATATATTACTGTCCCATGGTTTTGAAATTTCTCTTTAATTATAAAATTGTATTTAATTATCTACCTAGCTTGCACAAAGACGTTTTTTCACTTTACACATTTTAATCGTTGCTGTAGTTCTCAACAATACCCAGTTTTGTTGTTCACCTAGACTATTTTATGACAAAGTGGCAATTCCTGGGATCAGCTGCAAGATTTTATTCCACTCTTTTTAATTGTAAGACATAATGGAATAAAAAAAATCCTTCTCTTCTCTTTCTTTCTGGTTTTTTAACCGAGTGTATCAGTACAACAGTGAAATTGCACTTTTGTCCCACAGCATTATAACGCTAAGATTTTTTTTTTAAAAAAATAACATTTAGAGAGAGGAAAATTTGACTTTCAAACCATGACCTTAGGAAACCGCACCCTTGCTTTTTCAAAAAACAATTGGAACTACCATGGTGCACATCTGAGATATTGCCACAAACAGTCCCCTGAAAAGAATGGAATGAATGGATGCAGCAGTGACAACAACAAACGAAACAAAAGGAACTATATTATAAGAGGTCACATTTCGTTCAATCGGTGTGCAAGAGTTTGATATTGTGAGCATTTACCTCAATACTGTTAAACACCAATATTAAGGCCAATACTTGATGATATCTTTTGCATTTCCATGTCCCCACATCCTCCCATATTCACCATTCCCCAGCATGTATATAATCCTCAACAACTGGAGCGATGCTTCATACATCTGAGGAAATGGGATAAAACTTTAACCAGAAAAAAACGGCTGTTCTTTAAGGTACTATAAGATTGGAACATTTTAAAATTATGTTCCTTAATTTTATATAATCAGTGTTTACATTTTAGTTGTCTCCTAGGTCTTGTCATCAGCCTATTAGTGTTTTATCACACCCACCAAAATGTAACACCTGTGGGGTCCAATTGCATGGAACTACTTCTACTGAGCTTGTATCAATTAAAAGTTCTCCTCAAAATACTAACTTGTCACTCCAAGCACCATTCCATTCCACTTGACCCCATGGATTTCTAATACGAATGAGCTTCACGTTTTTTCCTTGGTAGTTGACCTAGGAGGAACCAAGACAAAACAAACAAATAAGCAAGCAAATAAACAGAAAACAACAGAAAGAGAGAATGTCTTTATAGTGCAAGAACATATGTGTTCCTCACACTTATGCAATTAAGGAAGTTCTATTGCATTTGGTAGAATAACTTTATGAAGCAGTATATCATCTGAAACTTTCCACCTATACTGCAGAAGTAAGAAATATATGGCTTTTCAGCTGTTGTTGGACTGCAGCTTTGGTAACCTCTCCACCATTGCCTATTACTGGTCACGGTCATAGGGAGCTGCAACAACAACATCAGCAGAGCTACATGTTCCTCTCCTCAACTCCTAGTAGTTTACAGGTTGAGCTGACAGGCCATGCTGAGAAGCAGTGGCATCACTGCACTTGGTGACATCCAGTGTGAGTGTGGGGCTTCTAGGGGTGGCACATACTCCCTTCCGTTCTGATAACCTGTCCTTTTCCTGATGATAAGGGATGGCACACGGGAGGGAGCATGCGGGGACAGCACATGAGGGGGAGCACACGGGAAAGGAGAGCATGCAGGGGATGTGCAGAGGGGAGGCCTGAACAGGTGACACCCCAAAAAAGGGGTCACCTAGTGCAGTGTTCATCACCACACACCCCTAACTTTTTAAGGGGGGGAGGGAAATATATTGTTTATGTTGTATGTTTTTAATGTTGTAAACTGCCCAGATTGGTTCACCAAAGGGCGGTATAAAAAAAAAAAATATTATTATTATTATTATTATTATTATTATTATTATTATTATTATTATTATTATTATTTAGTGATGCCACTGCTGGGAATCACAATTCAAGAAGGATATTGACAAACTGGAATGTGTTCAGAAGAGGGCAACTAGGATGCTAAAAGGCCTGGAAACCAAGACTTATGAGCAGTGGCTTAGGGATCTAGGTATGTTTATCTTGAAGAGAGGTAATATGATAGTTCTATTTAAGTACGCAAAGGGATGTCATGTAGATGTTGGAGGAAGCTTGCTTTCTGCTGCTGCAGAGACTAGATATTCAATCAATATATTCAAACTACAAGAAAAGAAATTCCACCTGAATATCAGGAAGTGCTCCTTTACCATAAGAGCCATTTGAGAATGGAATAGGCTGCCTCAGAATATAGTGAACATTCCTTCTTTGGATGTTTTTAAGAAGAGGTTGGATGGCCTCTGCTTAAGAGTGCCTTTGTATATTCCTGCATAGCCAGCAAGTCTTTGTAGTTCTTTCAAATTCTATGATTCCATGGTTCATTGCTGAGATACTTTTGGAGATTATGGTGGGATGAAAAAGACTGTAGGTACAGCAGCAATGAAGGAAGATGAGGCATTGGAGAAACAGTCTGCTTGGAGCCAGCAGATTTTATCTATTTCTCCTTGTCTCCACCGTGTGATCCAGAAGAAAGTGTAACCGCTAACATAATGCCCTGACAGAATTACAACCAAAGATAATCTGAGCTCCCACCATACAGAAATTTCATACACTGAGTAATTTAATAAAACTTGTTTCTATACCTCAGCAATTTTAAGCATGCTATATTAATACTTCTCTGATTATATGACAGAAATAAGAGACGTAACAGAATTGGAGAGACAGGCTTCATTAGCACTCCCACCATTCTTTCCATTCAATTAAAATATTTCTCTTATTTATTTATTTTTAACCTCTCTTCCCAGTGGAAAAAAATAACTAAAAAGCCACTTACCTCATCAATGCCTGTTACTGAATATGCATGACCCTTTATAAGACCATATGGGGTTCGAGCTTCTGTCTCAGCTGCACTTCTGGTCTAAAGTATGGAAACATATTTGAACACATTACAGATCTGAATAGAGCTTCACCATATTAGTCAGTGTAAGTTAATTCACAGCTATGCTATAAATTTCAGATGACAAGCATGTTTAACATTTGGGAGAATGCAAGAAAACTCCTTCTTGACTGCATCTTGGATGCACATGAAATTGATTCTTGGTATATACCTCAGGATCATGTTAAATGAAGCATAAGAAATGATCTGGAAGGGCTTTTGGTTAACCTTAGCCACATGTCTGTTATTCCTTTTTTCCAGTTAGCTTAAGACAGTGTCCATAGCTGCGCTCCTTGCTACTTTATTCTCACAGCAACCCTGTGAAGTTGATCAGTCTGAGAGAGGATGACTGGGCCAGCATTAGCCAGTAAGTGTCATAACGCCACAGAGACTGGAACCTGTTTCTCTCAAATCTCAGTCCAGCACGCAAGCCACCGCTCCCCACTGGATCTCAGTAATGTTTCATAGCATGGGATTGGACAATTTGCTCAAGACCGAAATTTGCGTTTCTGCAAATAAAAAACAAAACAAAATGAAACCCACCTTTACTGTTATACTTACATCAATAGAACAGCTCACCATTGAGCCTCTTTTAAGAGCTTTTCCCAAAATTTCATAGAAGTTTTCTGGTGCCTTTTTAATTTCATACATTTCTCCAACTCCTCCTGTGAAATCTTCCATGGCTTCAATTGTGCTTCCACCTTTTAGAGCTTCATAACTTCCATTCAACCTACAGTAACATTGACCATATTTAAAAATGCACTCACATATCCAAACAAAACATAGTCCACTGTACTCATCCAAGTATCATGAAAAATAGTAATGGCAGTATCTATTTGATATAACATTTGGCAAATTGAGCCTCTGTAGATCCTCCATGCACATTATTTTTGTTTTCTTTATGTTCAGTGGTAAGCCTGCCTTTGCACTTTCTTCTTTAACTTTTCCTAGAAATTGTTCCAAGTCAACTAGCTACATCCAACCAAAAAGGGGTAACCATTGAACATGCCCACATGATATGACACCGGGAAGCATTATCAGTATTAGATTGTCAACATTTAACTGAAGTGGACAGTTTCTTTGTAAATAGATGTGAATGGTGTCCAAAATACTCAAAATATCATTTCTTGCCAAACCCAATAAAGTTTTAAATTTAAATAAATTTTAGATATGGGAGTGAGGATAGTATTCTATAAGTTAATTTGAATAGGATGCTCTAACTCTGTATTTCTTTACATTACATTTGATTAACATCAAATTTAGTACTTTCTAACAAAGTACATTTATCTATAAATGAGATGCACTGGTTTTAGTTTCTCTGATGATGTAATTAATGCTTCCAGCACAACAGAATTGGCTGAAACATTCAAAGATGGTGATCTATACATGCACACCAAAACATTTTGCAATTGTAAATACCAAAAACACATTTTCTTGAAGTTGGTGCCTGTAAAACATTCATGAGTAGCTAAAGAAAGAAGAAAAATGTGAAGAAAACCAGCATGAGTTTTTTAGCCTATAACAAAGCTTTTGATTGCATAGATCATGAAAAACTATGGACTGCTCTTAAAGTAATGGTTGTACCATTACATTTTATTATTGTGATGTAAAACTTGTACTTAGGACAGGAAGCTGCAGTTAGAACAGAATAGTCCCCAGTGAGAAAGAGGGTCAGACAAGGCTGCATTCTATCACCCTATTTGTTCAGTTCAGTTGTATACAGAGAACATCAGATGCAGAGCAGGTTTAGAATCAGAGAAAGGAGGGGTGAAGATCAGAAGAAGGAGTATTTACAATCTAGGATATGTAGATGACACCATAATACTATCAGTAAGCAATAAAGACTTGGAATCACTGCTGGGAAAAGTCAAAGAAGAAAGTGCAAAGGCAGGTTTACTACTGAACATTAAGAAAACAAAAATAATGTTCATGAAGGAATTAAATAAATTCAACCTCAACAAGAATATCAAAATAGTTAAAAATTTCCCATACCTTGAACCAATCATTGATCAGAATGCAGCTAAGGAAAAACTAGAAACGATCCCAAAGTGCAAAGATATAAAACTGAACAACAAAGTTAGGACCATAGTATTTCTCATCACCATGTACAGATGCGAGAGCTAGACAGTGAAGAAATATGATGGGAAGAAAATCTACTTATTTGAAATGTGGTGCTGGAGAAGAGGGCTGAGAAAATTTTGGACAGCCAAAAAAGACAAAA
>CM034701.1:326787067-326802007 GCA_020142125.1 Phrynosoma platyrhinos
AGAAGTCTACCCCCTAATGAAATTTTCCTTCAGTCCCTAAATTTCAACATTGCACTGAAAATTATATAAAGCTAGAACTCATATTTGAAGTCTTGTTTTTTTTAATTAAAGATTTTTTTTATTACAGAATAAATAAAAATACGGTAAACATAGCATCACTTCCTAAACTGTACATGAGAAGATGACCATATATCATCGTATCAACTCTTTTCTTACTTATACAGAATACACCCAGAAGCTTATATAGTCATATACATCTATAAAGAGAAAAGAAAAGGATTCAATTTAAAATATACAGTTATAAAACAATAACAGGAAACCACAATTCTGTGTAATCCGCTGCTATTGTTATTGTCAAGCATTTTAACTTACATATTTACCAACCTAAATTCAAATAAAGAAAATAAGTAAAAAACTGGGTCCCGCCAGTGAAGTCAATATACTGTGTGAAAACAGAGAAGTAGGGTTAAGGTTCCACAGGCAGAACTATAAAATATCTCCCTCTGACTTCTCATCCTTTAGCTGCTGCAGCCCTCCCCCAAACATGTCTACACCATACACAATGGCAGACATCCTCTGTGGCCTACCCAAGAAGTCCTCAGAGGACTGTGTCATACTGTGTATGCAGCTATAGGAACATGGCCAACACTTCTCCAGTGGCCAATAAATGGCTCTGCTGGGATGGGTTTGGGGGAGAGAGTTTCTTGTTGCATGGTTGGTAGAGGATCTCAACCTCCATAATAAGCCATGGCACCCACAGTCTTCTGAACAAGTCTAATTTCAAAGTTGTGAGCTTTCTACCTCTTTCACTATCATCTCTCCTGTCTTCTGTTTACAATTCACAAATAATGTATTTGAGACTATTTATATAACATCCTGATATCAGGTACAATTTACTGTTTGCCATGCAGGATGAGATCTACAATTAGGTAATTTCCATTTTAGAGGAGTGAAAACATATAACAAGAACTTGGAGGAGGTAGCAAACAGAGCACTGATGAAATTATCTCCCAGGCTAGTATTTGCTTTTCTCACCAGGAAAGGAAAGAGCAATGATTACCAATACATGGAAAAACACATATCCCAGAACACTGTGCACTGAAGTCAGACAGCAAAGGGGACAGCTAATATGTAACTTAGGTTAGGCAATCGGGGGGGATAAATAAATATGGACCCAGATTGTCTTTTGGAATCAGTTCCTGAGCACAAGAAACAGGGCAAGATTGTCTTCCCAAGAAATCAAGTCTGAGAAAGGTGTGTGTTCATTTTCTGCCATTTTATTTTTTGAGCTACTATTACTAATTATTAAGCTAGCAATTATTACTAATTGCTCAGCTACAGCTACTACTAGGTGCAGTTTTTGTTATTTCATCTTGCTGATAAAAATGAAATGCTATCTCTTTCTCAAATACCTTGTTGTTACATTTTGTTTCTCCATAGTTCTTCTTTATATAATTACTATAAGGCCTGATGGTTGTACACATGCATTTATTTTATATCTTAAGTGTTTAGACCCAAATTTAATGATATGTGAATGCAAAATGGAAAACAGGAACAACCAAAACTTTTGGTAAGGAATTCTTAAAAGGGAAGGGGGAAAGTGTTACAAAGACTTAGCGTGTAGTTCTGAATCATAGAGTTGGAAAGAGACAACAACTACCATGTAGGAATACGAAGTCAAAGCACTCGCAACAGATGGCCATCCAGCCTCTGTTTAAAAGCCTCCAAAGAAGGAGACTTCACCACTGTACTCCACTGCTTATTCCACTGTCAAACAGCTCTTACTGTCAGGAAGTTCTTCCCAATATTTAGGTGAAATCTCTGAACACTGCACAGAATGTGCCATTGAGTTCAAGAGGACTTATTTAAATTATGCCATTTCAATAGAGCCAAAGGCCAGGATCCTCTTGATGACTTATATCACTATAAGTAATACTCTGTGGGGGCCAGCATGATATAGAGTTAAGATTCTGGAGGATTGGCATGTGTTCTGAAATCCGTCACTGTTAGGATTCAAGTGCTTGGAAAATCAATGTGAATAGTCTTTTCCCTACAGCTGTCCATTTAAAATGTTGATAGCATACAACTGGCTGTGATCTGTATCAGCATGAAATGATACAAAGGGATTCTGTTGCACCTTTGAGACTAACAGGGAGAAAGAAGTTGGTAGCACAAGCTTTTGTAGACTCAGATTGCATCTGCACTGCAGAAGTAGTGCAGTTTGACACCACTTTAGCTGCCATGGCTCAATGTTATGGAATTCTGGGATTTGTAGTTTTGCGAGATATTTAGCCTTCTCTGTCAGAGAGCTCTGGTGATACAACAAACTACAAATCCCAGAATTCCATAGCACAGAGCTATGGCAGTTAAAGCAGTGGCAAACTGCATTATTTCTGTAGTACAGATGCAGGCTCAGTCTACATCATCAGATGTATGGAGTGAATAATCTATGGGCAGACATTTATACTAATGGATGGTGGGAGAGGAGTGTGACTAGGAATGGAATTGCTATGTTGGGTATATGGGTTTGGTGTTGGGTTGACAAATTCAGTTGCAACAATGGTCAGTAAGAGTAGTCAGGGGACAAAGAGGAAAGAAAGGATCTAAATTAAGCCAAATATTTAAAATGTGAATGTTTAGGATGGGCCCCAAGACATGTGACGGCCCTTTGAGCAGTTCACATGTAACGGGGCTAAAGTGTAAAAGAAACTTGTGCCAAATCACTGCACCTGGCTAAAGGTTGTGTGCTGACTGGCAGTCACACTTCCAGTAAGCCATATCCAACCTCTAGCTTGTTCTACCAGGCCTGATCTTGCTTTTGATGCAAGAGGACATTAGCTTATGAGGAGTTAGTGAAAAAGAACTTCTGTTTTCAAAGGCCACCAATAACACCAGCATTACTAAGCACAGAGCTTACAAAAATTACCTTTTTAGACCAGTAACTTTCAGAATCTTCCAGCTGCTGGCTAGGAGATTCTCAGAATTGTATTCCCCCAAAAGGAGTTTTCCCAAGCTATGACTAAATTTGATGCTATGAAAACAGAAGTTAGCAACTGTTGTTGGGGTGCAATTCTTCACTTAGGGCCGATGTAGTCCGGCCTTTTGGGGCGGCACAGAGCTGCCCCGGGAAGTGGCAGATTGGGGCTGCGGCAACCCCATGCCGTGGCCCCAATCCTCCCTTTTGCCGCCCAAAAAGGGTGGCAAAATGACGCTCCTTTTAGGGGTGGCAAAAGGCCACCCTAAGAGTCAGCACTGCGGCTCTTCTGTGCCCTTGCGGTGTAGCATGTTTAAATGCTGCACCGAGAGAGTATCCTGATGCTGTGCACTGTGCGTATGGCTGTGCGCTATCAGGACGGTGTCAGGGTGGGGTTGGGGCAGCCGACGTGCGGCTGTCCCACCCCAAGTCTACCCCCAGGCCGGCCCTTTGGGCTGGTTCAGTTTCTTCTAAAAGGAACCAGCAAATAATTATAACAGTTTTCTTCCCATTATGGGTCTTTGCAGACTGCCAGAAATAGTGCACATTAAATTGAGGCACTGCCCTGGCTCAGTGCTAGGGAATCATGGGAACTGTAATTTATTGTGGCACCAGAGCTCTCTGACAGAGAAGGCTCAATGTCTCAGGAAAAAATACAATTCCCATGACTCCCTAGCACTGAGCCAGGACAGTGCCTCAATTTAATGTGCACTATTTCTGGCAGTCTGCAAAGAAAGTCTTTGAAATCCAGTTTTCAAAGCCTATTTGCAATTTGGGAATTATTAGATGTATAATTTGTATGTGGTTGATTTGCATAGAAAACAACATTCTCTGTGTAGAAAATAATATTCCTATGTAGAAATATTATTTCTTGAACTGAAAATTCTGTTTTCCATGAACAATATGTTGTTTTCTATAGAAATTAACCATGTACAAATTTTACATAGACCAAACCCACAAATATAGCATTTTCTACATTGGTAACAGCATTTTCTGCAGGAAATAATATTTCTATATAGGAAGATTATTTCTTTTACACAGAGATGTTTGCTATACAAATCAACTACATGCAAATTTTGTGCAGAATTACTTCCAAATTGCTAGTATTCTGTATAGAAATATTTTCTTTGCAGAAAATGCTATTTCTGCGCAAAACAAATACCGAACATTCAATATTGCACAGAATAAGTCCTAAACTGCAAAGATTGTCATTAGTCCATGATTCTTCTCATGAGAGTTTCTCAACACATTTTCAACCATTTTCTGAATATTCCGAATAATGATGATTTGTGCATTTTTGAGCCTTTGGAATGGTAACGAACTGTAATTACAGTTCATTACAGTTCATTACAGCTCATTACCATTCCAAAGGCTCAAAAACGAGAACCAGAACCAGAACTAGGTATCACTTTCTCTTCTTGTCTATTTAGGTAACTATTGTTGATATGTGTATTGCACTTCTTAGGCTTTAATTCCTCCGTTTCTTCTCCAAAAGATTAGCTGTTGTCCAAAGTGTGCTGGTAAGCATGACTTTTCATCCTACTTGAAAGCCTCTGAAAGGGCTGCTCAATCCAAGATAGCCAATAGAAAGGAAAGCAAGTGTCTTTAAGTGGCCCAACAACAACTAGTGCTGGAGAGTAGACAGAGCAGGCACATAGGTCATTTGCCCTGGGTCAGCTAAGCACAGTGATTATTTTTAAATTTGTCTCTGTGTTCCTTCATTAGCACAGACAAATGTTAAGGAAATCAATTTCTTCTTTTGTCCTCTTTTTGGATGATATGTAAATGGCCATCCTATTTTGGAGAGGAAGAACTGGGGATGGAGGGTTTTCTTGAAAGAGCCCTGAAACAGAAGACACGGTGTTGGAACTGTTTGGCAGCAGACAGTTATGGAGAGGGGTAGGAAACCATGGAGAAGTTTAAACTGCCCCATGACTACTCTCAGAGCCTTCACAATCATGTTTAATGTGATGTTGTTCATCTATAATCACTGATCTAAATCTAACATGGTGCTGAGACTATAGTACCAGTGCAATGGAATTTCCTTCTTTACCCCTTTTTCTGCAGCGCTCAGATGTGTTTGGAAACCAGTTGTAGAGAGGTCCTCAGTTATTTAGAGAAGGCCTTTGATGTTTACAAGAGAGGAGGTGCTGTAGGAAGAGTGGTATCACTCTACTCTTGGTGCAAGTTTTCCACCACCAGAAGTCCAATGTTGGATCCTGCTTACTGAAATTAAGTCCTCTTCTGTTCTGCTTAAGACTCACCTACCCAGAAAGGAGTTACTAGATCTAACAAAAAATATGCAGCTCAGTGCTGGTTTATTAGCTGTACTCCAGACAAGACAGTGTCCAAGCACTGACAGTGTTAATCTCCACCTGGATGCTTCTTCTTTACTGATTGTGGAGGCTCCCAGAGGCTTTTTGGCTGATTGGCTGCCTCAGGGTATCCAGTTGACATCCAGTTGCCCTTGCATGCGAAGGGAAGCAGCAGCAGCCATCATCCCATGGATAAGGGTGGAAGCTGCTTCTTTTTTTTTCTTGGTGTACAAGGGCATCCATATAGCACTTGTGTGAATCCTGCTAGAAAGGGCAGAGGTGCTTCGGGGAAACTTTGGCTGCCCTTCTATACCTAGAGTAAGAACATCATACAAATAGGTACTGAATACCTCTTAGCCTAGTATGTCTACACACTTGACTAAAATAAGCCACCAACAACATTGCAGCCAAGGTATTCAAACCAAAGAAACAGCAGAATATTGTGAGAGGATCACTGTGCTTAGTAAACTACAATTTATCAGATCCCACATGCTGGCTAACAGATTCTATCAAAGGTTGTTGTTGTTGTTGTTGTTGTCGTCGTCGTCATGTGCCTTCAAGTCATTTCTGATTTATGACAACCCTAAGGTGAGTCTACCAAAGTACTTCATATTAACTGTTTATGACTCAGGTGGCTGTTAAATAGTACAAAAATGAAGGGTTTAGAAAACTCATACAGTTTCTGTCCATATTTCTTTCTTTCTTTAAACAGGTATTGCTGAATCTGCCATTAACCATGAACCTAGGAGTTGGTTTGCTGTGTTTCCTTGTATGCATTGCCACTATTGGCTGTGATCGGGTGTATGTCCACCCCTTCTACCTGTTCTCAATGAACAACACCAAAAGCCACAGCTGTAAAGAGCTGGAGGTCAGAGAACAGCTGATGAAGACTTTCATCCCAATCTCTATTGAGTCTCACCTCGCTTCAGAGTCTGAAGAGAGTCTGAGGAACCGAAGCGAGGAAGAAAAAAACCGTTTAGGTGTGAAGTTCTTGAGAGACCCCATTCATACAGTTGGTGCACGCTTCTACCAGAAGTTGAGGGAAATCTACAAAGAAGATAATATTTTTCTGTCCCCCATTTACATATACGAGTCCTTGCTGGCTTTCTACTTAGGGGCCTCTGGAACAACAGCAAATAATCTGCAGACTTTATTAGAATTCAGCTCTCCTTCCATTGACCCAAACTGCACCTTCAAAATCGATGGTCGCAAAGTCCTCACGGCTCTGAGATTCATCATCAATAGTCCATTCCATTCAAAGGATACGGAGGGGCTGCTCTTCTCCAAGCTTTCCTGCCTTTTCTCAGCCCCTGACATTCGTTTATCAGAGTCCTTTGTCCACCAATTGGCCTTTTCTGATGTCAGTTTCTATGTAAGGGCAGTTGATTTTACAAACCCAGCACAGGCAGCCAAATACATTGGGGCCTTTGTCGAAGACAAAAGCACACCCAGAAGCAAGAGTCTGCTGGTGGACATTGATCCAGAAACCACCCTGCTGCTTGCAACCTTCACACAATTCAGAGGTAATTTGGCAATGGGGAAAATCCTTACATGTTGATTTCAGGGGTGACCCTCCAATATGTGTTTTCAATATTCTTTTGAGGAATTATTCCCCAAATTATTTTGAGAATTATGCAAAAATTCATGTGAAGATTTTTCTGCTAAAACTCACCTAACAGCATGTTACTCCCAGAAAGTGTTTCTCATGCAACCCCACTTTTCCATAGTTTTTCAGAAAACCACACATACTACTGCACAGAATAATGTCCAGAAGAGTCTCAAAGTACAAATTTTGGGAGGCTACTGTGCAGAGATCTTTGTAATCCCCTGAAGTTGGAAGAATACTATGGACATTATTCATTTCTGCATGTGAAAATGAAGAATGCAAAGATTTACATTCCTAAACCAGGCCAACTCCAATCTCATAGTAGTACTGAACTCCTATTTACCCTCCAGTTGTCCCAATTTGGCAAGAATAGTTCTGATTAATTCCTCTGTTGTCCCACTTTCTCGGCTGCTTTTAAAATGTTCCAGTTTCTCTTTCTTCTTCCCACTTTCCCCCTTTTGTTCTCTGCTTTCTTCAATTGTTGCAAACTGTTCAAAGAGCAAAAGTAGTTTTCACTCATCTAGTTTCAAAGACAGATCCCTGCATAACCCAGGGAATACATCAGTAGGAAAAGATGTTGGTCCTGGTTAGAGCTTGAAAAAGTTCTCCTTTGGGACTACAAATCCTGGAATCCTCCAGACAGCATGCAATCACTATTTCCAAAATAGTATAAATACTTGTTTGGAACAGAGGATAACCTTTCTATGGAGAGGCTCCCATAGCAGGACTTCTGATTTTCAGAGAATCCATTAGTAATTTCAAAGATTGCATGGAGGAATTTGCTTCTAAATAGTCCAAGGTGGATAAAGGTGTGGTGGAAAATCCTTCACTGTTGTACCCATTGCTAAAACTGAGATGTGCCCATTCAAATTTTTCCTTTCTACTGGGTTTTAAAAGGATGGCTTACAATGCAGAAGAAATAGGTGAGACATGAGTTGTATTTGGCTTGCTGCCATTTAGTGAGTTTTGGATTCTCTCCAGAGGTTTTGAACCACTCAGGATTTGTTAAGTAAAAATCCAAAGAAAAAAACACAATTAATTAAAGTAGTACTTAGCCCCAGACTGTTCCAGCTGTTGGCAATTTCTGCTGGAATAATGTTACGGAATTATGAATTTATCTTAACATTAAATACTGTGCCAAAAATCACAAAAGTTTTACAAGACAATGTTATGGATGGTGTTAAACCAGTTGAAGTCTGGAGTGTCCAAGATGATCAACATCCAATGGGGCTCCAGTGGGAAAAGATGGAAGAGAGTGGTGTTTGCTGCATTCCCATTTTTTATGAGCGATTTCCCGCCCATTCTGTTGAGCAACAGAAACTAATACATTTAAAACATCTTCAGGGCTGGTTTGCATTTTCTACCTGATCAGTGCCATGGTCAAGAACTGTGGGGGCTTTGAACTGTATGAATCCAAGTCTCCCCCTGCTCCATGAGCACTTTCCTCTTTCTCCTTTTCCATTACTAGAGCTCCATTGGGTTCAATTTGACAGCAGTTTAACTGCCATGGCTCCATCCTACAGAATCCTAGGATTTGTAGTTTTGTGAGTCATCCGTACTCTTTTGCAGACAAAGCTAAAGACTTTGTAAAATTACACATCCCAAGATTCCATAGGATGGAGCTACAGCACCTAAAATGGTGTCAAACTGTTTTATTTCTGCAGTGTAGATGCACCCAGTGTCAGAGAGGTGAGATGTGCAGATCTTTTTTCAGGGATGGGAAGAAGGATCTAAGATTGGCTTTCCATCTAAGATCTTGGAGGAGGACTTCCCTGTCCATTTTATGGGCATTTTATGAGATATCATCCCAGGGACCTTGGGGCTGCACTCTTAATCCTGCTGTTAGGACTGTCATATTTCTGGATCACCTAGATTTTATCTAGGTTTTAGGCATTCTATGCAGTGACCATTTTGTCTATTAGCTGGCCTGGATTCTAAGCTGTAAGGGAGGCGTGAGGGATGATTCTGCAGTGTTTTTGCCCCTTTTGCTGCTATTTTAGGCCTAGTCCCCCCTCCAAAAAACAACAAACAAACCCATGAAGTGACTTCCAGATTACGTGTTGCTTTGAAATAAGCCTTTCCTTGGTTTAAAATAGCCTAGAGGCATTAACATGGCACAATTGCTCCTCTACCACCCTTAAAGCAGTGTTTCTCAGATTATCTCATGTGCAGGATTGCCAATTATTTCTTCTAATGTGCCAAGGACCAGTGCCATATTTGTGCCCATTGGCTACAAATGTTTCTTTCCTTCTGGGAGACTTTCCAGCAGCCAACAGCTAACAGGCCAGTAGCTGTCAATGGACCACATTTTAAAGTGGCACTGCTTTAAAGAATGCAGGGGGAATTTTGAGTAGAAAAAATTAAAGTAAAACAGTGGGTGCATGTGTAGGAAACACACTGGGGGATGTCATCCTCTATGATACATCGAGGCATTAGTGCAGCCCCTACATCTTGGGTAGTTGCCCCTCTCTGTTGTCAGCTTTGTGATCAAGCAGGAATTTGAATTTTTCTAAGTCTAGCACTCTTCACTATTCACCTGTACTGGTTAATTGGTGCTTGGTGTCAACGATGAAACACAGTGGTAGAAAAACATTGCAGCAATTAATGTGATTCATTTGCACAATATTTACATTTGTAAAATACATTTCAGTTGCATATAATGCAGATTTGCATAATATACAATTTATGCTACCCTGTATTTATTGGCTGTTTTTATTCTTTGTATGCTGCTGGTCTTTGCTCTATTTTTATGTATTTATTTTCTATTATAAAATAGCTATTATAAAGGGGGCCACCCTGTTGAAGAAGCCTCAAGACTTCTGGCTGAATTTGGACACAGCAGTCCCTGTATCTATGATGAGAGTGACTGGAAACTTTGAGTATAAATGTGATGGTGACCCCAACCTTACTGTGGTCAAAATTCCTGTCAGTAAGAGCATATTCCTGCTGCTTTTGCAACCAACCAACAGCAGTGACTTGGGCAAAGTCGAAAAGCAATATTCTTTGACACCATCTGTATCCTGGATGCAAAAACTGTCAGCAAGGTATATTTTATTGATTGATCATTAAGTCACTGATATGAATGTAAGAACTATCTCTGTGGGATCAATAGCAGTGAATTTGGAAGTACCTGGGTTTTTTGTGGGATGTTGCTTGTATAGTTGGAAAAGGCACTGATATTCAGTCTCACAACTTAAATTCTGGCATTTCAGTTCAGGCATTAATTACTACCATACCATTAATGCCTTGACACAATAGCCTAGTGATGGTAGAAGCGAGTTGAACCAGAGATCCCAAAGTGCTGAGACTTAGCAGAGCATCATCTAGCAACCCTCTCTTCTCAGTGTTTCCTGACCTCTCTGAGCTTAGCTGCAATCCTTACAGGAGTGGAGAGAGATGGAAATATTGGAGATGATTGAAGTAGATAATATGCTTTTGCCCTCTTCCTCAAGTAATGAAAGATGTACTTATCATAGAAAGCGATTGTGTTCACTGAAAAATAAAAAGCCTTATTATGCAAGACTGATTGTCGAGGCATGTTTCTCTGAGGAAATCTCATTGTGGCAGAGGAAATGTGTTAATTGCTGGGAATAATCATTCCTTTTAATGTCGAATTTGACCAAGGGAGTATTTGCCATGAAGTACTGTCCGGTTCTAGACAATAATTTTTTTAGCAATTACCTTACATAGAAGAGATATGCTAATTTTGCTAAGAGTAGTTTGTAAGACTTGTCCCAATAAAATAATATGTTGGATCTTACTAATTGCTGTGCTGGTGTGTGCATGCATGTTTAATGCTATACGTTTTAATTTGGTTTTAATTCTTTGTTAAACTCATGGTAACCTTTGTAACTTGTAGATTTTTAACAATAGATTTTTAAATTGTTGTAAGTTGCTTTGAGTCCTGAACTGAGAAAAAGGCAGGATAGAAATAAAATAAAATAATAAAAAAATCCCCCCCTTCCCAGGTTGATGCCACTCTCACCAATGAAAAAAACAAAACAAATTGCTCTTAGACCATGTTGTGTATTGCACAGTGCTTTCCCACCTTTCTTTGGTAAAAGAACTCCTGTGGTATACCAGAATGAAAACTGGTAATAAGTGGGAGTGATTGGCTGGGTAAGAGAGGAAAGTGAACTACCTAAGTGGAAGCTTGTAACATTTTGGGAGATGCAGATGGAACTCCTGGCTAAACAATGTTTGATAAATTATCCAAAATATATAAAAGAGCAACATTGGCTAAGAAAATTACCCAAAACATATAGAAGGTCTATTTGCCACTAGGAGAGTTATCTCCTATTTTGCTTTGGGCATCCGAGAGGGAACAAATGTGTCCTCAGTGAATGTTGTGAGAGCATCCCATAAAGGTTGTTGAGCACCTCCATTCTCTTTCCATTCCCCACTTTTTAGGGAGGCTCATTGAAGAGTTGCCCCAAAATCCAAGGAAGCCCAGAGTGCTTCCAGACCAGTCTTAGCACTGCTAAGTGATAAGATATATGTAGCTATTCCATCCTGTCCCACTTTACAGATTGTTTGTGGGAAGCAAAAAGTGTGTGAAGAACATGGAATACCAATGGAAACCAGTGATATCTGAAATATTTATAACATTCTATGAATGAGGAAGGACAACTGCATGATAAAAGCTTCACCATCTTGAAGCACCCCTGGAACCAACTCTACTTTATTTGGCTTATTTACATAGGACAAATTTGTAATATCTCCTTTCTTGTATCTTCTTCAGACAAATCCAGTTGACTTTGCCAAAGGTATCCTTGAAAACCATTTATAACCTCCACGAACTCCTTGTGAAACAGAAGATGGCTGATCTGCTTGGAAAGAATGCCACTTTTAGACTGCTAAGCAATGATAACCTGACAATTGGCAAGGTACCACTTGTACACAGAAGCACTTTTTTTTTATATTGTTTATATGTTTGTTATCTGTGTACACATTCTCCCTCTCTCCATGTAAATTACAGTATAAACAGACAAGGTTAAATGCTATAGACCATAATGTTTGCAACGTGAAGGAGTTGAAGCACACTTCAGTGAGAGGGGGAATCAAAGTGAACAAACATTACGAGGAGATAGGGGTTAGATTAACTATGGAGATGACATTAAATAAAAGTGCAGGGTTGTTGTTGTTTTTTTTGTTTTTTTTTAATGAAAAGCAGTCTCAGGAGACTGTGGTGTTTCATTTCCCACCAGTCATTCTGGCCAGATTCACAGATATTCCCATTCTTGCTCCCCTCCAGGATTCAAGATAATACAACTCCATCTAAATAAATGGCTCAGCCTCTTTTGTGGAAACACACCTAAGAAGGCAGGGAAAGTATTAAGCATCTGAGGAACCCTACCCAACATTGCAACCGCCTAGGCTTATTTTAAAAACTCACACTTCCCAGCACGTTTAGTCTATTTATCATACACTCCTCTCCCATAATGAAAGCAGGAACACCCTGATAGCACTATTTGGGGGGAAAAAAAACCCTGCACAAGCAATTGTAAATTTTTTGGAAGTGCAAGTGCAAATTCCACAGGTCCTCTAATTGCTTCTTGATTTTCTTGAAGTCCTTTTGCACCACCGTATCTTTTTCATTTGCTTGGATTTTTCCCTTATCATCTATCCATCATGACCTGCTGCCTGCCTCAGCCTAATTGTGTGCATCTCTTCTTGCAGGTAATTAATCAGCAACATTTTGAGCTCAGTCCCAGTGGAGCTGATGAAGTTGAAGCTCCGCCAGAAGAAAATGAAGCCACTGAGACACTCAAAATAACCATTGACAAGCCGTTCCTGTTAGCAGTATATGAAAAGGAGTCAGATGTGTTGATTTATTTTGGGAGAGTAACAAATCCTTTGAAAGGGACATAAAATGTCATAAAAGGGAAAGAAAAATTGGTTTTCCAGATTTCCTTTTAATTTTTTTCTTGACTTAGCAACTTTTTAAAATGGCCTGACTGACCTGTCATTTGATATATTGAAATGAAAACTGATATAACTTTCAAATACAAAACTGATGATAAGAATTAACAGTGCTTAAAAATAACTGTATTTCATTAAGTGGATGTTGTAGTGATGGAACTCATGTTTATACCACCACATGGTCAACTATGGCACCACACAAAGGACTTCCTAATACACTTGGCCTGCTAATCCATTGAGTCTACAATGAAGTAAGATGAATACACATTATTTTTCACTAAGAAATAACAAGTCAGTTTCTGTATTACTACTATTTGTTAAGGAGAGCTCAAAAAGCTTATTTTTGAACTGCAGATTCTGACAGTCCTTGTTCAAAAAAGTAACTTTCCTGAGCTCTATTGGTATTGAGCTATATGGTATTGTGATATGTGCTGAAGACATTTTATCACACTTTGGTACCAGTTCAGTTACCCAGAAAAGCAATGTGATTGCTCTTAATGCTTGGCAAGCAAGAGTCAACTGACTAATTTTCTAAATGGCCTAACCATGATTAACTCGTCATTTTGCTTCCTGGAGCCAAAGAAAGCCAGGATGGTACAGAAGCTAGGTGCATTTGTAGGTGAATTTTATTTTAATGATGGGAACAGGATATCATTCTCCACCAGACATGAGAGCAGCAGCTTTCCTAGGCTCACTAAGCTGGCTACATGGCATCTAACCAGATCTGTCTTCCAACAAGGGGGAATGGGGAGATCTCTAGGAATGGCCAGGAATGGTGCCACTTACCTCTTAATACATCCTAGCACCTGCCAGGTGATGGAAGGGATGCCCTGAAATTAAGTTGTTGCTTAGGAAACAGTTGCCTGTATTCATCTGCTTCATAGCTTCATAGGATGCCCTGTTTGACCCTTTAGTAAGACAGCTCAGTCTGGTAGTGACATAGAGAATGAGCAAGGTCACTGACAAATAGAATTGCTTAACTTTCTGGTTGTTTAATGGACTATGAAAATTCCCTTGTTCAATTGGATAGCATTCTGTCTAGAGAGCAGCCAGATATTTCCAGATGTGTGTGTGTATGTGATTTCTATTCATCATTTTTGGTCCCAGGCTCTGGTAATCAGAAGCATCAAATCTCTGAATACAGACAGTTCATTTACATGTTTGCTGCCTTGCATCCTCCACTGGGAGAAAAGAAAAGAAAAGACAAGACAAATAAATCCATTGGAAATTAGGCTGAGTATTGCATGAACCCATATTGAGAGCCACAGGCTGCCAGCTTGTCTTAATGAAAACATAGCTTAAGATGATTTTTTTTTCTAAATAACAGTACTTCTATGAAAACAGAACATATAGAAAAAGGGGGTTTCCTTTACTTCCAGCACTACTACCCTTTCTCATAATTTCCTGTTTGCTTATCAAGATTTAGCCCTTACTGTTGAATCTACCTAATTTCATCCTTTAATAAGATGGGGGTCTTACTTTTTTATTATACTCTTCACAAATCCCTTCAGTTCACACAATTACCATATTGGGTGTACATTATATTGCAAGATTAATTTGCATAGTGCCTTTGAACTGTGTTACCCATGAAGCTATAGTCAAGAAAAATATTCTGATTATCAAGAAGTACTGAACTAAAAAACTGGAGCAGGTTATGCTAGAATTTACCATTTAAAGGGTGGTGGTTCCTTTTGAAAAAAGGAGTGAAAATAGGAGGAAGGAATATCAACAATCTAAGATACACAGATGACACCATAATACTAGCAGAAAACCTCAAAGATGTGGAACAACTACAAAGAAAGATCAAGGAAGAAAGTGCAAAGGAAGGCCTATTGTTGAACATAAAGAAAAAAAAAATGACCACAGAGAACCTATATACATTTGAATTGGACAATGAAGAAACAGAAATAGTAAGAGAATTCTCATACCTGGGATCAAACATCGATAGAAATGGAGACTGCACCCAGGAAATGAGAAGATGATTAAGAATGAGAAGGACCGCTATGAAAGAACTAGAGAAGATCCTAAAATGCAAGGATATACAATTGAGCACAAAAGTTAGAAACGTACAAGCCAGTGTATTACCATGTATGGATGTGAGAGCTGGACAGTTAAGAAGGAGC
>CM034701.1:326835997-326852932 GCA_020142125.1 Phrynosoma platyrhinos
TAAATAAAAATTATTATTATTATTATTATTATTATTATTATGGCAAGTCTGGGGCCTCAAACCAACTGCCCCATCTGCTTTGCCCCCAACTTATCTTGGGCTATATTTGAAAAGAAACAGAGGAAACTGCAGAACAGATGACAAAAAATTATAGAATAGATGGCAGAGCTAATTGACTAGCCATTTCAAAAAGGCATGGTCAGCAGCACTTTCTGGCCAACTGAAAGTATTTTATGGTTGGCACGCCTATTTGCCTGTGAGAATTCCCAAGAACCCTTTCCAGTAATTGTTTTAGCAGTATACAAGCCACTGTAAGGTGTATTCTGATGTGACAATCCACAAAAACTGAATGTTTAAGTCATAAAAAAATGCACTGTCACTCATCCCAAGAACTTAACCAGCAGAAGATGGGGGGAATGGAACCATACTGTGGACTGTGATGTGACTGAGCTTTGATCTTTCCCAGAGTGGTGCAGGAAGGCAGAAGCCTCCACACCACTAAGATAACATGACATAGGGGGCTTAGACTTTTTAGACAGCAGTTCCACTCTGCCACTTTGCTTGAAAGCATGGGTTATGCTCCTTAAAAATTCCATTCTTTCAACTGTGACTAATAAAAGGAGAGTAGTTCTTAGAATACTGAGTAGATTATTAGTAAAGTATCTAAGAACTACCAACAAGTGAAGAGAGGTGGTGAAAAAACAACTCAGAAAAATTAAATGTCAGAAAATTCAGCTCAAAGATGAGCAAGAAGGAAACTTTCAACATCTTTTTCCCCCAATGTGATCTAACAAAGTCTTCACAAAATAAGAAATGTCCTAACACCTAGATATTACTTTAGATAGCTCTGTGCATTGGTAATTCATGCTATTTGATTAATGTCATTCCATTACTATTATTTTGGGTTCAGGAGGTCATCCACTTTATCTTGCATGCTCTGATGGTTCTTAATAGTACTTTCTATTTCAGTATCATCTTCACTCTTAATCCACACAATCCTACATCCCCCCCAACATAATAGATTCAAGATTATTTTTAAATGGTTATTCTTCCATCCTTTATACTTTCATTATTACTTTCTCAAAAGATAAAAGCAATTATTGGTAGTTTTCCCAGCTGAAAATAAAACAGAGAACACTTGAATATTTTACTTTTTAAAAATCCTCTTCTTTATTGTAACATAAAGTATGAGCATAAGTAGGAAAAATACACCCACTTTTAGCACTGCATACATCCACTTGGATATATTTGTTATTTTTTGCCACAATATATGGTGACCCTATCATAGGGCTTTCTTTGCAAGATTCATTCCAAGGATATTTGCCCTTTTCTAAGGCTGAGAGAGTGTGACTTGCCCAAGATCACCTAGAAGGATTCCATGTCTGAGTGGGGATTCAAAGCCTGATTTCCAAAAGTCTTAGGTCAAAACACCACAGAAATAATCCAGTTTGAGACCGTTTTAACTGTCCTGGCTCAATGCTAGGGAATTCTGGGAAATGTAGTTTTGTGAAACATTTAGCCTTCTATGACAGAGGTCTCTGGTGTCACAACAAACTACAATTCCCAGGATTCCCTAGCATTGAGCCAGGGCAGTTATGGCAGTCTAAAACTGGATTATTTCTGCAGTGTGTATTGGACCTTAGTCTAACAGTGGAACACTACATCATGCTGGCTCTTGGACTCTTTTTATATACAGTTCATTGTTTAGCCATTAGATAGAAAATGGAATGTATAAATTATAACTAGAGATACAACGGTAGTCAATTAATACTACAGTTTATCAAAAAGACATAGCATAAGACAGTCAAAACTGAAGAATGTTGAAATCTCAATAAAGCTAAACTCTCATGAGGAAAATCTTTAGCCTAGAAACATTCTGTTTGATGTGTCTGCCACATTCCAGTGTTCTGGTTTATTATTTCCTATTAAAACTAAAAACCATCTGAATAAAATTATTCCTAAGGTGCTTAAATTCTAACTTAGGCCCTTTTCACTTTTAGAGAAGTGATGTGCCTGAACAACAATGTTTAAAAATAAATACCACAGAGTTTAAAGGGAGTTGTTAAAGGTCACCTGTACAGGTTTAAAAACTGGATTGAAAAACTATTTTAAGAACCAAGTCTTTTCTCCTATAATTTTTTCCTCCTGTAAATAATCTTAGAAGCCAATTCACTGGGTTTAAACCAAAGGCTGAACAAAAGGAAGTAAACTCTCTTATCTACTACTATTTCCCCCCATATATAAAAAGAGTGTTTAAAATCATTCTAAAACAACATATTTTGTTTCTCCATAAAGACCCCATGTTTGATCACTGTAAAGAACTGGGGTGGGCAACTGCAGCAGGGGGGCAATTTTCCTCCCTGCAAACCTTTTCATGGGCTACACACCATGATACTTCAGCGTGCAACAGAAGTGAGGTCACATTATTCCTGGACATCATTTTGGCAGATTCTCAGCCTTTTTGCTTTTTAACTTTAAGTTTTTGGAAAGGGGAGGGGGCTCTGCAGCAATGGTAAATATCAACTGCCACAATTACAGCTAATTTGGGACATCTTTGTTGGCTTGGGAACAACAACAACAACATCACCTGAAAATTGTCAGGATTTTTTGTGTGAATCGTTAGGTCTTTCAGAGGACTCAGGGATCACATGTAGCCCACAGACATACTTTCCCCATCCCCATGCAGAATATGGAGATACAGTTTGGTTTCTTTTTTAATCTCAGAAAAAACCTTCCTGCAAAACTCTGTTAAGTAAGTAGCAGTGATTTTTAGGACCTTTAGAAGACAGTTTATTTCAGAACATACCATAACTTCCTCTCGCAGCTGTCCCAAGGGTACTGAAAGCTGATTAAGGGCCTTGTCCATGCCAACCTAAATAAATTACCAAAACATGTAACTTTTAACAGGCAGCTAAAATAAATCATTTCTCTTGCTAGGATACTTGCATATTAAATCGATGTAGGAGTTGGTTACCATAGCTAAAACAGTCAAACGTTACTAATTTGAAACTTACAGAGAGCTGGCTGCAATCCTGCCTGAAGTTTTGTATGAATAAGACTGATTAAACCAAGGGTACAGAATTTGAAACTTCTTGTCTGAATACTACATTCTTATGCAACCATATTTCTAGACTCAAATAGACAGAGTATTGGACCTAAACCTATTCAGACTCGTTTAATGAGATGGAGGAATTTGCTGCAAATGACACAGGAAACCAGGAATCTGTGGGAAGTCTGGATTAATGTGGTTGATCACAAAATCCACATCATTCCATATATCATATGCCCACTGGGTTTAAACAATTTAAAATTAGAAAAATAACATTTTAAAACAATAAAATAATTAACAGCCTAAAACATACTGTAGACTCTATCTCTGGTTTCTTGGAAGAAAAACAGAGAAGAGTGGAAGCTGCACCTGCTTTCACACAACAAAATAAACACACAATGTGGTTTATTAGCTTCTTATGTTGCAAGCAGGGTGATTAAGCCAGGGTTCCCTGGCTTACAGTGTCATGCAAACGTGCTCACTGTTTCCAAACCAGTAGAGAATAGAAAAGGAACACCACCAAATTGGAATCAAATTCCTTAGTGGCCATATGGAAGCAAAATGTATTAGTGGTAATTGGGGGTTCTTTAAAAGAGCAGTTTAAAAAGCCATGATCAAAAAGCACTTTATTTCATGTAGTTTGTCTATCTACTCAAAGCAGCCTGTAACTCATTAAGTCCTTGTCTAGAACCTCCCTTATGGTTATGATGTTTAATGTTAGAATCTTGGAGTACATATAGGTATACAATATATAGGATAACAAAACTTTACCTTAAGCACAGATAAAACATTTATTTTGAAAATTTACCAGATTGGTGGAAAGATTAACAAAATCTGCATAATCTTTGTTTATGAGCTCTATCATGGCAGTTTTTAGTAGCTTATAGTAGAGCTCAAGGTCATCCCGAAGTTCTTCCAACTGAACGCGTTTTCTGCACTCAGACACAAAATGATCGACATCAAAGTTTGGCTGCAGAAGAAACAAGGTAAAAGAAACAATGGTTTAAGAAACTGTCCATCACAGAAACTGTAATTCCAGGTAAACTGGTAATGTGTTTATCTAACCTTCAAATGTATCTGAAGTCAAGGAATAAAACTGACATGTGGCAAAATAATAATAATAATAATAATAATAATAATAATAATAATAATTTTTGCCATTGGCTAAAAGAACTTGCATTTCTAAGTACCGCATGAAAATAAAAGTGACTTCCTGTAAATACAGTTGGATAAATCAATTCTAAAAGGGATTAATAGGTGAGGAAAATGGAAGATCACCTTCTGAAAGTCCTGCCATGTGCAACTTTTTTCTCCCTTCTCTCATTTTTAAAAAAGTTTTCCCTCTCATTGGTTCCAAAGTATCTACATCAGCCTAAGACTAGCCTAAGCAAAGAGCATAATCCTGAGTTTCACAGGGGAATGTAGGGGTCTGTAATCAGCAAGAACATTGCTTATACTCTTAACTACTGAGCTATCCATGGGCATACTATGAAAGATCTTCCCTGTTGATGGAATGACATTTTTGCCCTACTCTAATTCTGAAAAATCCAAGGGGGCTAGCATTCCATTGTTCAGCAATTCTTTGTGCAAATCTTAGATAATTACGGTACTACTGTTAAATATCGCATAGACATTTCCAGCTTCATTATTTCATCACCTTCATGGTCCAGCACCTCTAGAAATAAATTCAGAAAGTCATATCCAACATTAAATGAGGAGGCTTCTAAAGGGAGCACTTTTTCTTCCCCTTACCTACTGCATCTCCTTACATCCCACATCTTCTCCAAACGGTTAATATTGTGGTTAGGATTAGTGGAAAGGTTTGATGGGTAATTTCATGAATGCTCTGCCCACAAATGGGGAGAATCTACTCACAACCAGAGTATGACACTTCTGCTTCTTGGCATTATGCTTACCCCCAAATAGCAAGGGACATTTTTGTTCCAAAGCAATACATTGGCAGAGACCAAAAAAAAAAAGTATTCAAATTGCAAAAAGCAATAGCTTTGTAATTTTTGTTGTTTTTTGATCTGTTAAAAAACAATAATTGACAAGTAAATGAATCTTGGAAACATTGTTTACAACTCTTCAGTGGCAATGCCATAGGACTCTTACATTGTGAATCTAGTTCTGTGTGGATTCTTCCACAAACCAGGATTATAGAAGACTAAAATGCCCTGTCCTGATGCATGAGGATTAAGAGTATCTGCTCTCCAAGACCCTTACATAATGAGTTCACTTTGACATCAGAACAGCTTCTCACAGTTTGTTTTATCTGCTTTCCCACCACACCAGCTCATGACTGTTTCCAAAACTGAGTGTACAATATGCTGCCTTGTTGCAATAGTGTAAACTGTCCTTTTTATTGCCTTGTTCTTTAAATAAAGCTTTTTTTTTTTACCTTGGCAAGAGTGATTTTGTAATCAAACGTTACTTGCATCTTAACACTGATATTAACCTATTTGCAGTACTACCATGTGTGCATAAATTATATGTCCAACACTTGTAATGTGTCTTATTTATGCTGCAATCATATATTTATGCTGCAATCATATGTGCCTTTGACTTCTGCAGATTTGATTACTCACGGATTTTATTAATATGTTCTCTTTAGAAATATCTAGGTCCTGCAACGTAACTCTATAGCCAACTCTATAGCCAAAAGTCACACTGAAGGGCCTAGAGATTCCTAGAGAGAAGACTCCACTAGGCATTTGTAGCTCCTCCAGCGCAATTCTATGGTCAATGTCTGGCAGATGTTGACCACAGAGTTGCCCTGGAGGACCCAGAGATTCTTAGAGAGGTGTTCTCTCATGTAAAAATACAATGTTTCTGTTATTTGAGGTTTTTCCACATTCATGGGAGTCCTATACCCCTAACTCCGGCAAATATGGTGGGATGAGTGTACATAGTTAAAGTAAGTTCCATTTTTTTAAAAAATAATCTTTATTGAGTTTTTAAAAGAGTATAAAAGTATATATATTCAATCAAACTGTTCATATATAACATAGACATATCACATACATAAAGTACAAAAGAAAGAGGAAAAAAAGAAAGAAGAAAGGAAAAGAAGAGAAAGGAAAAAAGAAAAAGGATAGAAAAGGAAAGGGAAAAAAGAAAAAAAGAAAAGAAGAAAGAAAAGAGAAAAGAATAAAGGAAAAAAGTGTAATAAAAATGTAGTAAAGAAGAGCATTCCAACATCTCACACACATTACTTCCCAATGCATGTCTGGAATTGCGATCTAATCACTCTTTTTGATATCTAAGAATAAAGTTAAATCAAACTTATTTACCCTTCCATTTTTGTAAAGTCTTTTCCTTTCAAATCATGATCAATACATAGGTATCACTTATCTACACAAGTCATCACTAGAATATATTACGTTCTTTCATTCATTATCTTGTTCTCTAATCTGATTCTGTTCCTAAGATGATGATGATGATGATGATGATAAAATGTATTTATATCCCTCCCGTCTGCAGAGCAATCAGGGCAGCTTACAGCATTAAAGTTAAGCATACACTTACAATACAATACAATAAAATCACAATCCCAAATCCCAAACCCACCCATCCCTTAAAAAATATTAAACAGTCATAAATTAAACATCATTAAAATGAATCACACAAATGCAAGCAATCTAAAAAAAAAACACAAAACAACAAACAAACAACAAACAAAAAATAAAAGCAAAACAAAAACAAAAACCGGCTGCAGTAGGGAATAATAGACGAGAGGATGGGCTAACTCCTGGGACCGGGAAATCTAGTCCGGAAAGGCCTGCCAGAAGAGATCTGTCTTGACAGCCCTTTTAAAGCTGTCTAAGGTTGTAATATGGTGGATCTCGTCCGGCAGGCCATTGGGAGCGGTCATCGTGAAGGCCCTCTGGGAGGTTGCAGACAGCCTTGTTTTTATTGGCTGCAGCAGGTTCCTCCCTGATGCTAATTTCCCCCCACTTTTTTTGAACATATACTATAATTTTCTCCCATTCTTCTTTGTACACATTTGAGGGGTTATTCCTAATTCCATTCATTAGTTTGTCAATTTCTAACAAATCCAGGAGTTTAAATGTCCAATTCTCCATCATTGGTATCTTCTTAATTTTCCAATTCTTGGCATAGATCAGTCTTGTTGCTGATAACATATAAAACAGTAGTTTACCAAATTCTTTTTCAATGGGTTCTTCAATCATATTTAACAAAAAACTTTCTGGGGAGAATCCAAGGTTATCTAACCTTGTAACTGTAAAAGTAAGTTCCATTAAAACCAATGGGACTTAAGTTGAGCAGATATGTCTAATATTACACTACTGCTCTTTCTGAATGAAATAATTAAACGGAAAAAATAAAATAAAATTCATTCATTCATTTTCTGTAAAGCTCTATATATACAGAAATGTCCCCCTGACTTCTATGAAACTTATTTCCATGTGAATTGAATTCAGGCTTGTATCTACAGTTTAGTTATTGCAATATCCCAGAGAGAGGAACTAACCATGTTCCCAGGGCATTTTTTCATGAATATTTGAGCTGAATTCCAAGATCCCAAAAACAATATTTTTATCCTCTAGAATAGATTATCTATCATGATTCTATGATCTTACAGTATGTTATACAATTTTGACTTAGACATGTTGAATTATTCTATTCTTAATTTTTGTCCGCAATTGTTATTTTCAATTTGAATTTAAACTGGAATAATTAGGAAACTTCTCCAATGTCCTAAAAAGGAGTACATTTTACTTAAGAGGAGAACTTTCCCATAAGATGTTGTTCTTCTACTTCATTTGATACCTTGCTGTACTCTGTCAAAATTGTATTAAATGCTTCTTCATTCTTGCTACACTGGTAGAATATTCTTGTCTGATTTATTTACATCAATCAACTTATTTATTTCCACTAGTGTCTGCAGTGCAGTTGGCACTATTACATTTACTTTAGCCAGAAACATGTAACAAATTTCATGCAAACACAAATCCAATCTCCCAAGCTTAAGAAAAGAAATGGCACATTGCTCTGCATGTTTCTTGAAATTGAAATGAACATTAATCACAGATTTAGTTTGGATATTGATTTAACTTCCAAAGCCAAACTGTGAATTTATAACTTCACAATGTTTTGGATTATTATAAATATTTAGGATTTTATTTTACCACCTATTTACACATCAATAATATATATATGTAATTCAATTCATGCAGATGTATACCTTTAAAATATATTATAATTTCAAAACTGTCATATTTGACTAGCATTGTACAATTAGGGATTCATTATTTCTAATGAATTTTCTAAGACATTTTAATGGAAAATGTTTCATTGGGAAATTTATCTTAGAAAAGGGAATCTGGTGGCATACCACCCATTCTGCTGCTCTATTCCTGAGCAGTCTTAAGTTGATTCTGACAGTTGCACCAGCAAACTGTAATAGCTTGCCCTGTGTATATTTTAATTTGTGCAGGATCCTTGGATGTGAGGGCTACCACATTTGCACTGGATTCTTGCTTTTCTTTACTTACCTTATTTTCCTGCGTATAAGACTACTTTTTTACCTGCAAAATCTGTGGCTAAAGTGGGGGGTCGTCTTATATGCCGGATATAAGGATGATGAGGATAGAGGTGCTAAAACTCTATATTTTGACTGGAAAATGGGGGGGTCGTCTTATACGTGGGTCGTCTTATACGCCGGAAAATACAGTATTTTGGAATACCTAAAGAAGGCAGTGGTAAAACACTTGCTGAAAAAGCTCTTCTTGAATCTTACTGTATTGAACAACTGATGACCAGTTTCTAATATTCAATTTTTAGGTAAGTCACTGAAGTAGAGTTCTTGAATAAAATATATCAGCGGTCCCCAAACTAACTGGCTCGCGGCCGGTCCTGCCGCCGCCGCCGCTCACACACGACTCCAGCGCCATTTTGTGTTTCAAAATGGCGCCGGAGTCGTGCACGTGTGCGCATGCACCTCTTTTTTTTTTTAAACCGGCCCACAGCTGTTCTGGGGGACATTGAACCTGCCCCCAGCCGGAAAAGTGTGGGGACCCCTGGAATAGATTATTTAGCTGTACTTCAATTTTGCTCGAGGCCTTAGAAGATGGCTCACTGTTTCAAGATTTGGACTGGGATAATGTTGTTGTTGCTGGTTTTGCTAGACCTATCAGTAGCTTTTGATACCATCAGCTATGGCATCTGTCCAGGCAATCTTTCTGAAACTGGACTTGGAGGCAGTTTTACTGTGGCTCTAGTTAAATCAGTGGTGCTTGGTGGTTCCTGTTCAATTCCCTGTGGGATTCAGTTTTGGCCTGTTGGCCTGCAGGGTTCAGTTTTCTCTCTCATAATATTGTTTGTTTGTTTGTTTGGAGAATTTATACCCCGCTCTTCAGCTGCAAAGGCTCTCAGAGCGGCTTACAAATGGTTAATTAGATGGTTCCCTGCCCTCAGGCTTATAATCTAAAAACAAATACATTAAATAACTGGAAAAGGTTTCCAGAATTTTGAGATTTAATGACATCAATGCGCCTGATATCCCCCCCCCCCCATTCTATCTCCTTTGTATCTGAACTGAAGGAAGTCTTTTCTATGCCAAACCACTATCTGCCATCGTAGTGGACTGGATGAGAATGAACAAAAAGAAGGTTAATCCACACAAGATACCAGTGCTTTTGGTCAGTCAAAAGGCAGATGAGGAAACAGGGTTTCAATTTATATTGGATATGATTGCACTCCCTGTGAAGATACAGGTTTGTAGCTTGCAGCCCTGAGCCTGCAGACCCAGGTTTCAGCGATGGCTGGGAGTGCATTTACCCAATTAAAACTAGTGCACTAGCTGCATCCATTCCCTGAGATGTTTGGTCTGGCCACTGTCACACATTCCTGGGTCACAACCTATTTGGATTATAGTTAACATATCTGGATTATCATAACTACAGTATATGAGACTGCTTTTGGAAAGTGGTGGGACACTTCAGCAGATCCAAGATGCTGCAGCCAGACTGATGATTAGAGCTGGCTACAGGAAGATCAGAAGCCTTTTGTTGCAACAATTTCACTGGCTACTGGTCTGTTTCCAGCACAGTTCAAAATGTTGTTATTACCTACAAAGCTCTCTATATTTTATCAGCAGGCATTTAAAGCTGAACTTTTCAAACCGCTCAGGGGAGAGAGCAGGGAGGCCTGCCTTTATGATGTTACCTGACAGAATTGCATTGGCTGTCAAACAACTAATAAGGCATCCGGTGAAGAACTCAAGGACTGACTGGCTACATATACAAGAAAGGCAACCTGCTACATATCTCTTTAGGGAGCTATGGCTGTGCTCAATTTACATCTTGGATTGTCTGGCAATAAGTGGGATACAAATTATTATTATTATTATTATTATTATTATTATTATTATTATTATTATCTTCTTTCTGAAACGCATTGTCTTCAACAACTCATTTAACTTCCCCTTTGTATGTAAATAACAACACTATCTTAAAAGACTGTTGTAAGGCTACATATACTGTAAACTACTTACCAATTATTCTAGGAATGATATAGGATTGTCTTCCTAGAAAGAGGAATTACTAATATTTATACAATATTGACATAACAAAACTTTCTAAAGCCAACAAGGCCGAAAATGACACACCTTACAAAGAAGGGGACAGAGACCTAGGCCTCTGCAGAAATAACTGCAGAAATAACTCACCTTAACATCACTTTAACTGCCCTGGCTCAATGCTATGGAATTTTGGGAATTGTAGTTTTGTGAAACATTTATCCTTCTCTATCAGAGACCTCTGGTGCCACAACAAACTACAATTCCCAAAATTCCACTGAGCCATGACAGTTAAAGTTGTGTCAAATTGAATTATTTTTGCAGTGTGGATGTAGCTCTAGGCAACATCTTAAGAAATGAAGCACATTCCTTAAGCAATTATGGCAGGCACAGTGAAACTTTTACTCAATCTGGGTTCAATTTATTTCTTATACTAATAGCAACACAACAGAAATTAAAAGAATGGCAACACCACCATCAGTGAACCACTCTTCCTTTTCTTGATAACTTAATTTCGTAACTACTCATTTTGCCACCATATTTGCCATTTCATCTGGGTTTCCAGAAGTCCTTTACAAAGAAAGGCTGTCCCCTCTCCCAGGATATCAAATTATTTTAGGCCATAATATCACTTTACGCCAGATGCATTCCACCAAACATAATCATCCTTATTTTATATTATACAAAGAAGAAACTCATAGTAAGACAGCAAGCAAGAAAAAGTATCAACCAGCATTCATTATATCAAGTGTCAAACAAATATTTTTTTGAAAAAATAATTGATTTGCTCACATTGTGGAATTCACTTCCTTGTCATTAGATATTTTAAACTACAGGTTCTCAAAAAGAAACAGAATTTCTCCAGAATTTAAAACTCTAGTGCCACACACCATGGCACTACCTTTCTGTAGTGGTGGGACTGTGTGCTCCTGTAAGGCAAGAGGCTATGCTGATGGTAGCCGTAGAGGTTCCTATGTCAGACAGTTTTTGCTAAGGAACCAGACAAAATGTGCCAAAAAGCAATTGGACAGCAGCAGTACAAGGGGATGAAACTGGTAGAGGATCCCTCAAAAAAACAACAGCAATGGCGCCGTAGCAAACACTTATTAGTACTGTGCAGAAGGAGGCAATGGTAAACCATTCCTGAATCCTTTTCTGTTGGAAACCCTATAATGAGACAATCCAAAATGAAACAAGAGATAGTGCCAGAAGACTCCCAGGTTCATGGCACTCAATGAGCTATTGGGGAAACAGGACATGTTGATAATCACAGGTGACTAGAACACAAACATAGGAAATAGAGCAGAACCAAACATTGGCCTATGATCAAGAAATAAAGTGAGAGAGCAGTTGATTGAATTTAGTAACAGTTTGTTCAAACATGTTCTTGAGACAACCAAAGATGTGACTGCATATATAACTTGACATTAAAACAGATAATGAAGACATTAAAATACTCAAAGATTTCCTATACTTTGACTCAGTCATCAATCAAAATGGATACTGCAGTCAATAAATCAGAAGAAGACTAGGATTTAGAAAGGCAGCTATGGAGTTTATGACACAGGGACAATTGGATGTATAAACTGTGATTAACCCGTCTTAATCCCACAATTCTGCTAACGGTTTTCACACAACATCATGTTCAAAGCACTATTATCCTGGGAATAACCTGTGATAATCACTCAATTGTGCTAATGGTTTTCACACAACGTCAAGGTGAAATGTGATTAAAGAGCCATTATCCCATGAATAACCAGGTAAGAAACAGCAACAACTGATTCACAGAATTTTTGCGTGAATTAGTTTTTGCTGTTTATTGTCTGGTTATTCACGGGATAATGACTCTTGTGTTGATCGCATTTTAATCTCAATTGTGCGATTTTGATGGCACAAAATCACCCAATCCCCCCCCCCCCGGTGTGATAAACTCCTATGAAGGAAATAGGAAAGATCTTCTAGTATAATGACTGTCCGTGCCACTGCATTTCTGATTTCTATGTATGGCTGAACAGTGACAAATGCTGATAAGAGGGGAAACAACTCATTTGAAATGTGATCCTTTAAAAAAGTTAGTTCTGTGGGTACCACGGACTGCCAAAAAGATAAATAAATGGATCCTAGAGCTAATCAAGCCTGGACTCTTCCTAGAAGCCAAGATGACTAAGCTTAGACTGTCATACTTTCGACACATGATGAGAAGACATGAGTTGCTAGAAAAGACAATCATTCTTGGTAAGGCAGAAGAAGAAGAATAGGCTCAATCAAGGAAGCCATGCCCCAGAGTTTGCAAGCTTGGAGCAGGGCTATTGATGATAGGGTGGGGAGGTCTTGTCATTCACAGGGTTGCCAAAAATCGAAGTCAGTTTGATGATGATGATGATGATAATAATAATAATAATAATTTATATCCTGTCCCTCTGCAGAGCAATTGGGGTGGCTTACAGCATTAAAATTCCATACAGATGAATTGCAATACAATGTAGACAAGGCCAAAATCCCGAAACCCACCTGCCCCTTAAAAAAGTATTAAACAAAATATACATTAAAACATTTTTTAAAAAATCTTGCTGGAGCAACAATAACAGACAATAGCAGCGACTGATAGCAGTAAACAACATGTGCTTGTTAGCCTGATTGCAAAATCCTATTTTCATATTTGACAGACAGCATTGTGGAGGAGGTGAAATGTTAAGAGCTAACAGGTAAGCTATAAAATCCCATTTTCAGCTTTGACAGATAAATTGTGGGGCAGGTGAAATGTGAAGCACTAACAAGTAAACTGCAACACAGAAATGTTTTGCACATCTCTCTCTCACACACACACACCCTACAGGGACATAACTTCCATGCACAAAAATGTACATGCATCTGAAGCACATATACATAGATGTACATGGCCATCGCATATTAAAGAGCTATGTGATTTCATATATCAAAGCAACTTCCTTGTAGGAATTTGATAATGTGTAAAACCCTAGCAATAACGCATTTACTTATTAAATGGAAAGTCTAACAACATCCAAAACCCAAAAAAAACAGTTATACCTTTATGGGACCAACCAAAATGCAAAAAATACATGTTGCAAGGTTTCAAAGCTCCACTGGTTTCTTCATCAGACAAAGATGTTAAAAATCATAGAGGAGAAAAATATGTTGATGTTAAGCCACAAGCCTGCATTTTGTCAAGATGTGGCTGTTCTCACTTGAAGTATTATTGGAGGGTCATTCATGCAGACAGGAATTTGGCCATGTGCTTACTCCAGGAAATAAAATTTTAAGTTCTACTAGCAAGATAGTGACACAGTGGCTCAAGTGGTTAAGATGCTGACTCTGTTGATTGCAAGACCAGCAGGTTGGCAGTTCGAGGTTCAGGTGCTGTGTGATGGAGTGAATTCCCATCACTGGTCCCAGCTTCTGCCAGCCTACCAGTTCAAAAGCATGCAAATACAAGTAAAGAAACAGATACCATGTCAGTGGGAAGATAAACAATGTTCTGTGCAATCATGCTGGCCACATGATCACAGAGTAGTCTCTGACAATGTTGGCTCTTTGGCTTAGTAATGGAGATGAGCACCAGCCCCTATGGTTGGACACAACTTGACAACCTTGTCCATGGGGAATACCTTTATCTTTATTAGCAAGGCAAAAAGAGATGCTCCTCTTGAGAGCCAAGTTGCATCCGTCCTTTACCTGAGGAAGAAGCCAGTGGAGCTCTGAAAACTTGCAATATGTATTGTGTGCATTTTAGTTGGCCCAATAAAGGTCTCACTGGTTTGTGGAGTTGGATGTTATTTTACTTTGCTAAATGGCCTACCTAGCCAACATGTCTACCCCCTGGATATGTTTATTAAATGGAGAAGATATGCTGCTCCTTGGGAACAGATAAAACAACATTACAACAACAGACCTCATTCTCTTCTGACAACTTGAGCCCTACCAAGGAGGAAAAGGACCCATTGTAACTTTCTTTTCGAGCAAAGTCAGATAGGAAAGCGAGGTTTATAATTTAGCCCATCTCAGCCACCTCCGTACATACTCCCTCACCTCTCCAAATTGGGGTTGCCAGAGTGGAACTTGGAAACCTGCTGGAATTCCCCCTTCTCCAGAACCATTAAAAGGTACAGAAGAGCTCTCCAATTTCCACTACGGGCACATCTACACTGCAGAAATAATAACATGGTTTGATACCACTGTAACTGCCATGGCTCTGTCTTTCAGAATCCTGGGATGCATAGGGCACCAGCACCCTTTGTCAGAGATGGCTAAGGACCAAAGACCCTGTAAAACTACAAATCCCAGGATTCCATAGGATGGCATTCCCACTCTGGGAGCGTCTACACTGCAGAAATAATAATGTGGTTTGACACTACTTTAACTCCCACGGCTCCATCCTGCAGAATCCAGGGATATGTAGTTTAGTGAGGCGCCAGCACCCTTTGTCAGAGGTGGCTAAAGACCCTGTAAAACTACAAATCCCAGGATCCCATAGGATGGAGCTACAGTCCTCAAAACGGTGTCAATCTGTATTGTTACTACATTGTAGATGTAATGACTTTCAAGGCTGCAGCTCCATCCTATGGGATCCTGGGATTTGTATTTCGAGGGGAGGCAAACCGAGGAGGAAGAGGAGGAAGAGGCTAAAGGCCCCCGTTAAACTACAAATCCCGGGATCCCATAGGATGGAGCTACAGCCCTCAAAGCGGTGTCAAGCTGTATTATTTCCACAGATGCTCCCTCTGGGAGCAGTTCGACGCCACTTTTGGACGCTGCAGCTCCATCGTCCTATTGGATCCTGGGATCTGTAGTTCAGGCAACCTGAAATAATTAGCTCTGTCTCTCCTGGCGCAGACCCACAACAATATTCAGTCACACAGAGACACACAAACACACCGTTGGTGCCCGGCGGCCTCCTCCTCCTCCTCCTCACCTTCATAAACTCGTCCTTGTCGAAGCAGAGGTTCTCTGGTCCCCGGGGCAGGTTCATATTCCGCGTCTCCATGGCGGACGGTCAAAAGGGAAAACGAGACGCCTCAGCCACGTCTCGCCTCAGCCCTTCTTGCCTCAGATGACGCAAAATGTACGCGCGCGGGGCACTTCCGCCAGCACTCCGCCGCGGCGACAAGGCCGGGCACTGGCCGCTTCCTCCGCCCGCCGGCGGCCCCTAGCGGCCCCTGGCTGCGTTGCAGGCTCTGAGGGAAGAAAGGCCATGGAGGAGGCGAGGAGGACCCTGTTGTTGTTTATGTTGTTGTGTGCCTCTCTAGTAGGGTCACCAGTCCTCCTTTCCCAGGACCTGCCCTACGTTATAAAACCCTGGTGGTGCAGTGGTTAAATGCCTGTATTGCAGCCACATGTCTTCTTAAATTTGGACTGAATTCTCATGTTTTACCCCTACATCCACCCAAATATTCCTGATGCAAACACATGGGAGATTTCTTGAGGAATCCATTGTTCTCTGCCACAAAGAGGCCTGTGGCCTCACTGGAATGGAGTCATATTGGGGCCTTTACAGACTGACAGAAATAATGCAGCTTGAGGCCACTTTAACTGTCCACCAGAATCCTTAGTAATTATATTCATGTCATAATTCCCATATACCACTAAATCTAATGCCAAAACGTTTTGCATGTTGCCAGGCCTTTGCATATTAACACAGATGCGGTTTTGTTTTTGTTTTGAAGAGTTTTTAATTGTTTAATAATGTAATGTTTTTAATTGTTTGGATCATTTTTAAACTTTGTATTTTTAACGTTTTGTACTTTTTTAAAATTAAAAATTTGAAATTTTAATTTTAAAAAATTCTAGGGCCTCTCCTTTCTCCTCTCCCTGAGCTTCACTTCATTCCCACCATCTCCTAAAGCATTTTAAAGGGAAGCAGGTGAATGCCACAGCCCATTTCTGCCCAAAGGTAGGTGTTTGAGGAGAAGTGGTTTCAGGCATGCTCAGGGTGTCCGGAGAACATCCCCCACACCCCCTAGTGACACTACTGCAATGAAGAAATTGAAATACTGTGGTCCCTCCACATTCTCTGGGGTTAGGGGTGAAGGGTTATCGCCCTACCCATTCAACTTATATGTAAAACATATTTTAAGAAAGGCAGGCTTGGACACAGAAGGAGGAGGAGTGAAAATATGAGGATGGAATATCAAGAATCCAGGATATGCAGATGACACCATAATACTAGCAGAAAACCTCCAAGACCTGGAACAACTACTAAGGAAGAGCAAGGAAGAAAGTGCAAAGGCTGGCTTATTGTTGAACATAAAGAAAACAACAAACAATGACAATGGAGAACCTAGACAAATTCAACCTAGACAATGAAGAAATAGAAGTAGTAAAAGAG
>CM034701.1:326897875-326909889 GCA_020142125.1 Phrynosoma platyrhinos
CTGCATAGGTGCATACACTGAAGCAGGTGCAGTCACACATGCACTATCGCTCATCAAAGGCAGCATATTTACACACATCTAGATAAGTATCCATCCATCCATCCATCCATCCATATATTTATTTAATCTATCTATCCACCACTCACTGTTTCAATACTCCATTCTTGTAACTAAATAACTGCCTGTCTCCACTGGTCTGTACCCCCCCCTCCAACTATATATACAGAAACCCAAAATAGGTTGTAAGAACAAGGACGTCCTAGAACCCGGCAGGCAGCGAGAGGTAACTGCCAGGAGACACCATAGTATCATGAGCCAGGAATACATTTAATTAATCAACAAAGATAACACTCACACACATCCAGAGTACCGGCAGGATGAATAGTCGGTCAGGTACCACGGCCTCTGGGATGTTGCTGGCAGCCAGGTATCCACAGCCTGAGAAAGAGAAGCATCATAAAACAAATTTCTTCCCCCCCCCCCGCCACCACCCCAAATACTGGCCAACAAATACAGATGTAACCATCCCCAATATTGCCCGATATTGCTCTCCCACTAACCCCTGGTCACACGATGGAACATATTCCAACACAAACCTAAAGATTGCCTTAAAGCAGAGAGGACCATGTTTATCCATTCTGTTTGTTGCCTGATCCAAACAGGAAGTACACGTCATAAGATGCTTCCTTGCAGACCCATGGGAAATCACGCTAGGAACCATGGGTCATGAGGGGGAAATGCTCCACGATGCATATTTGGTGATCAGATTCCGGTCGCGCAATTGCAATTCCCAAAGAAACCGGCATTCAAAAGAACTCGGATCATGCCGCATTGTGACGGGGTTCTGACGGGGTTCTGTGCGACGTCGTGTGAACACACGGAAAAATAAAGCGCAATAGGACGGGATTGAGTATGGATTCTGACTCCTTTGGGCCCCGTGTGATAAGGTCCTTTGACGGGTTGTAGACTGCCAGAAATAGTGCAAATTGAGTCCACTTTTAGGATTAGGGTTAGTGCTAGGGAGTAATGGGAACTGTTTTGTTTTTTTCTGAGACATTGAGCCTTCTCTGTCAGAGAGCTATGATGCCAAAATAAAATACAGTTCCCATGGTTCCCTAACCCCAACCCTAAAAGTGGACACAATTTGCAATATTTCTGGCAGTCTGCATCCCCCCTAAGTGTCTTTGAATTCAGCCTAAATCAAGCTTACTAAATTGTAGTATTGCAGTGTTGGGTGCAAGAAGGGATACATTAACCATTTTGCCATATATGAGTAAGAAATACCAGTTGTCCAAGTTGGATTCTAGAGCAAAGCCAACTTACATTCTCCCTAGAAGCCAAAATGACCACCTCAGGCTATTGTACTTTGGCCATATCATAAGATGGCATGACTCATACAAAAAGATGATAATGCTTGGAAAACAATAGGAAAATAAGACAACTAGATTACAAGTAGATAGACTCAATCAAGGAAGCCACAGTCCTGAGTCTGCAGGATCCAAGCAGGGCTATTGATGACAGAGTGTCTTGCAGATCTATTATCCATAGGGTCACCATAGATCAAAGTCAACTTTTTGGCAAACAAATCCAAACTATCCAGTGATCCAGAGTTTCCTCACCCAATTCATAGAAATAATCCATTTTTATTGTCTGATAGCAGAAACTGCCTTGACAGCATTAGGAGCTGCACATTTTTATTTTTATTTTAAAAGGATAGAGTCCTGTATCAGCTACCTAGGTCCAAAACACACTGCAGAAATAATGCAGTTTGAGATTGTTTAAAATGCCCTAGCTCAATGCAAGAGAATTCTGGGAACTGTGGTTTTGTGAGACATTTAGCCTTCTTTGTCAGAGAGCTCTGGTGCCACAATAAACTACAGTTCTCAGGATTCCCTAGCACAGAGCCAAGGCACTCTCAAATTGGATTATTTCGGCTATGTGTTTTGGACCTTAGTTAAATATACTTAACTGTGTAATTTGATGAAACTCTAGAGTACTCTGGCTAATAATTCTAAATGCTCTTCCTTAAACTATAATTCCCAGGATTCCACAGGATGTCACCATGAAGTAGAATAATATTACTATAATTGTATTCTGTGAACAGGCCCTTGGCCACCATCTTCCTCACTATTTAAATACTCCTGTTTAAATTGCAGTAAATAATTCTAAGTTTGCATCTGTACATGAAGGTTAGCATACACAAAATTTATGCACATCAATGCCTTCTGTTGTCCTTTTTTGGAGAGATGCTTTTCATCTCTTTTGATGATTTGTAAGTGATCACTTGAGGCAGAACCTCCCCCAGCATCTTTTCCCATTGTTTTGTTCTCTATTGTGTGTCTTTAAGTCATTTCTGAGTTGTGGCAACCCTGGCAAGATTTGTTCAGAGAGGGTTCACCTTTGATTCTCTCTGAGGCTGAGAGAGTGTGATTTTCCTGAAGCTACCCAGTGTGGTTTCATATCTTAGCAGGAATTCAAACCCTGGTCTCCAAAGTTTCAGTCCAATGTTCAAACCACTACACTACAGTAGCTCATTTTTCCCCATTCACGATTCAAAAAGAGTTGATTTCCCCAATATTCTATGTAAGGAGATGCTGACACTGCTGACAGGGACCTCCATGTTCCTCTGCCATTTGGGGTAACAGTACTGCTCATTAGAAACCCCCTTTCAAAATTCATAATTACAACAGGAAGAGGTCCTAAAAATAGATGGTAGTTGGGGAAATCCTTTTGCTCCCTAACCAATGTGAGGATTACCGGTAAACTCACAGGCAACTGGGAAGCCTGAGTGGGTGATAACAGATTACATAAATGTTCCCACTAATGGAATAGTCCTGGCACTTTCACCATGTGAGCCCTGGTGCCAACACATCACTTAAACTTGGGCACCAGTTCTTACAATGATCAAAGTTAATGGGAAAAGTTGAGGGTGAAGAGGAGGAACATACCTATTTTTACCATAATCTACCAGAGAGAGAGAAATGAAATATGTGCTTTTTTTAAAAAAGAGAGAATTGCAACTCTTGACTAAGGAGGGATGTGTAGTAGCACTTGTTAGTATAATTTCATATGATGAAAGCATCATTAGGAGAGAACAGAGAGTAGTACCCAGCAACAGGAACATTTTAGCAAAGTGCTAATTTTCAGATGGCTGCCTATCAAGCATCATTATTTCACTCAGGTGATTGGAACATCTAGGACCAGTTTCCACCAGACCTGGACCTTTAAATAGCTCTTGGCCACTGTGGATGGTATCAGTCCTGATGTGTTTAGGGTGCAGGGGTGAGAGGAGAAGCATTTTTAATTCTCTTAATGGAGGTAGCTTCATGCTGTTGCTAACCTGCTCCACAGAAGGATGCATGTGTCGTTCAAATACCAGAGATGGAGGAAAAAAATAATTGTGGAGACGTCTGTCTGGAGATCTGTCTGTTGCCACTTGGGTCCCATAGAAAAGTGGGATATAAATTTTAAAAATTATCTATTAGGGATATAATTATTTTGGCAATTAGTAACCCAAATCTAATGGTTAGTCCCAACTAATAGTGATGATTGAATCAGCTGAACCTAAATCAGTGTTTACTTATCAAATTTCCATTGATGGGTCTGGTCTAGTTGGGGATAACAATTGGATTTCGGTCAGTTTCTGCTGTATATTTTTTGATCCTCATAACAGTATCCTGACTCAACACAGTGAATACATTTAAGATGGGGGAAAATATATTTGCCAGCTTTTTTCATTTGCTATTGTGTATTAGTGTTATTCTGAAAAGGGGGTATTGCAGGCTTTATAGAATAAATCTTTAATCTTTAATATTTTTGTATGCCTTGAGTTGGAGCTTGACAAGTTTGTTTTTAAAAGTAAAGAATTCCTGTCAATTATTACAGCATTTTTAAAAACTGGTGTTGTTGTGTGCCTTGAAGTTGGTTCCAACTTATGGCAACTCTAAGGTGAACCTATCATGATTGAGAGCATATGACTTACCTAAGGTCAGCCAGTGGGTTTTTATGGCTGAGAGGAGTCAAACCCCAATTTCCAGAGTCATAGTCCAACACTAGAACCACTACACTACACTGTTCTCAATAAGTGATAACTTACAAAAGATCAATTAAAAATAAGGAACCTTGCCTGCAGGTCTACAATGTAAAAGGCATGACACAAAATGTAGGAGGAAGGAAGAAGAAAGTAAGCAACCTTGGGGTAGCAGTTCTTAAGAGTAGTCCTACTGAAAGTGAAACCTTTGTGGAAATGAACCAAATGTAGCTGGTTTCTCAGGAGAAACAGTGGAGTTTGTGGCCTTCTGCCACAGTCAGGTGTATTGGCTCACAATCATATAAGCCAAATGGAGCTGGTCTTTCAGCAAGAAAAAAATAAAATAGAAAAAAAATAGAATAGAAAACCAGATTAAAAATAGTCTTTTTCTCTTTCTTGTTCCATTTAACATTAATAAAATTAAATAAAAGTGCCTCTAATGTCTTGCATTCCACTTTAGCTGAATCTTTCAGCCACCCACTTCACAAAATGCCTGGCTACAGGCCTGTTGGCATTCCATCTGAAACTCTTTGGCTCATGTTGCATTTTTTTTTTTTTTTTTTTTTGTCTATGGAGTAAAGGAAGAGGATGTGCTCTACAGCTGCCAGAGATGTCTGTGCCAAGGGAAATTAATATAGTTATTGTTGGATAGGATGTTTCTATTTTGGTCCTGATGGGTTTTATGTTGCTGTGGAGTAAAGAAACAAGCTGATGCAATTTCCTGTATAGATTATTCTTAGGGATTGATCTGTTCAATGATCCCTGGTTTTTATGTGTTTCCATTTCAGTGTTTATCTGTGAGAGGATACCTCCCCTCTCTTCTACTTGTCTCAGATATTGGAGTGACATGTTTCCAGAGTTTGAAATGTACAGGTTACAAATAAAGCAATGAGTTCTCTCTGTTTATGTACTGCAGGTGGAACAAAGTTATATTTAAAAAAGTAATACAAGTAGAAAAGAATATATTTTTTCTGGTGAAACTAGTAATGTTATCTTTTTCCTTTATAATGTTAACTTTAAAAGACATTTTAGGTATGTTTGGAGAGGAGTTTTTGATTTTTATAGCTTCCCCCCTTTTAGAAAAAATGTAATAATAATAATGAAAAAACAATAAGCAATGTAACAAATACCTTTTAAAAATATTGCAATGAGCGATCTCAACAAATTGCATCTAAATACAATTACAAGTAAAGGAAATGAATTTTTTTTTCAAATTTTTCCCCTCAAGCTTCTGAATCTGTTTCTGGATCAGTATTACATTTGTAGCATTTCTGAATTTCACCACAAAGATGTTGCTGAGGTTATTGAAGCAAGTGATTTAAATAAATTGGTCAGGTCTGGAAGTCTAATAGAATAAGTCAGGAAGAAACAAAGTTGAGCAAAATATTTTGGATGAGTTAGGCTGCAATTTCTTTTTCCTCAAGGCAGAACTGCAGTCATATAGCTTCTGAAAGAAACAAGAGTAATGACTCTTTGTCCAGCCCTCCTAAAACCGTATCTGATCATAAGATATTTTGAAATGGCTGGCAGCAAATGGGCTACTTTATCAATTGCTGCCCAACTCAGCAGACAGTGGTGTAAAAAATAGAAGACTTTTGAGGTGGAAGTTTTTAAAGGATAGATGAAATGTGAGACAGTGGATTTGTTGCACACAGTGTAGCCTCTCCCAGCCTTGTGTCATTCAGATAAGTGGAGTACAGATCCCATCATCCCAGGCTGGAATAGTGGGAGCTGCAGACTGACACATATAGAGGACATCATACTGGGGAAGGATAGCTTAGTCAGGACAGGGATGACATGCCTACTCCAAAGGCACACCAATTCATGCAGTTTATGATCAAGCTATACATGTAATGTGGGAGACTTGGAACACAATCTCCTGATTTTTTCCAAAGTTTTGAAAGCAGTCACAAGAGCCCCAAATGCTTTCATGCAACATGACTTGATGTGTTTGTGTCTGAAGCTGTTATTAATCCCACACTCTGCCCCATTTATGAGTGGCAAATGGAAGGGCATTTCTGTGATTTTGGGAAAGTGAGTAAAAACTATACAAAGGTTCATGCAGTCAGGGGTGGGGGGGTAGGAAACAGCTCATCATTCATAATAGGCTATGTTGACAGGAGTAATGGGAATTACAATCCAAAAATGCACTTTCCCCTATTCCTGGTTTAACATTTGTAAATGACAATAACAGAATTCCCCTCAGTAACTCATGTCCACCATTCCCCAGTTCCAATCTGAGTGCTCCGGATACAGTGTTGTTGTTGGAAGGAAAAATATTTTATTAAAGGAGCATTGATAGTGAGCCCAATATGTATACCTTCTTGCTCTACAACACTGCTTCCCCAGCTACTACTTTCCTTGTTTTCCTCCTTCTTTCTGACAGCGTATGCAGCAGCTAGCTATTATGATTAAGGAGTAATGACTTTGATGGTTATAGAAACAAACTGAAGTTTTATTAAAGGAACTCTGTTAGAAACAAGAGCAATCTCAAGGGATCCAAGCTACATTAGGTTTAAGCTGTGATGGAAAAGATCAGTACTTAACCAGATTTATGTTTGTAGCAGTGAGATAATAAAAAGGAGGTGGGGAGAGGAAGTGGAGTGATCCCTAATATTATCAGTGTATATCTTGGAGAGGTTAGGATAGGTGGATAAGATACAAGAAGACACTGAAACTATTTAATAGCTGCTCTTACTACGACATACTTAACTCTTTCAGTAATGAGTGTTGCTGCATTTCCAATACCTCCTTCCATGGCAAGGAACTAAGAGTGTATCAGTATAGGCTGGGAGTGAATTGCAGTCAAAATGGTGTCAAAATCCATGAATAAGTAGTGATTGTGAATACAAAATAGTTACTTAACTATAATTGTTTCATAGTCACAATCATTACATAGGCATGATTTTGACCCTTGCCATGATCATGCCCAACCTACTTTACCAGGCATCAGAGGCTTGGGGAGAAGGCAGCCCTTCTGCCAATGATCAGAATACAGTTGAATAATGTTTCCATCAGATTTTGTGCGGTGAGGCCAGGAGGTGTTACTTAGGGGCTGTACACACCAGCATAAAGAGCCAGCCTGGGGGCAGAGTGGGGCTTGGCGACCACACACCTACTTCCCCCAACTCTGTCTACATGCAGGCTTCACACTGCGCACCCCACTGCATTGCAGGAGGCATCAGGGTACACCCTTGGTGCAGTGTCCACACACGCTGCACCAAAGGAGCACAGAAAAGTCGCTGCAGTGGCAACAAGGGTGCTCTTTTTGCACAGCTTCTTTTTGCATTGCGGAAAAGCCAGATTGGGGCCACAATGTACGATTGCCACGGCCCCAATCCAGCAAGGAAAGGGGAAGTCTGTACAGCCCCTTAGTTAACTACTTCACAGGATTCAGGCTTATAATACTTAAATGGAGAAAAATTGCTTTCCAAACCAAAAGACCACTTCAGCAAAAACATGTTATTTTTCTTAAAGGAAACTCTTTGGAACAGAACTAGAGTAGATCCAAGAAATCATTACAAACAGCCCCCCAAAAGACAAGGGAACAACAACTGGGGGGGGGGGAAATCCAGGCAAAATCCAAGGAGCCCTATTGTGTGAAGTCCAACCTCATTAGACTAATCTTGGGCTTCTCCAGAATATGAAGGCAAGGGGCAATGTCTGTGGCAAGGATTCATGGGAATTGCACTACCCTGTATTTTCCGGCATATAAGACGACTGGGTGTTTAAGACGACCCCCAACTTTTCCAGTTAAAATATACCTCGCTGTATAAGATTACCCCTCTTCCAATGGGGAGAAATGAGAAAGTGTTGGGGGGAAGGACTGCCAATATACTAGGTCAGGGGTAGGCAACCTAAGGCCCGGGGGCCGGATGCGGCCCAGCAAGGCCTTTGGACCGGCCCCAAACCGGTCCTGCCGCCGCTGCCACCCCACCACCGCCGCCGCCCCCGCCCCCCCATGATGATATTGATTATTGTTGTTATTACTTGTTCTTGGGGTTTTCTTGGCAAAATCTTAACAGGGGTTTTGCCATGGCTTTTCTGGGGCTGAGAGAGTGTGCATGCATATTTTTAAAAATTTTTAATTCTTTTTTTAATGTTAATTTTAATTTATTTAGTTATTTATTTATTTATTTTTGGTGCTTCGGCCCATCAATTGTCTGAGGGACAGCAACCCGGCCCCCGGCTCATAAAGGTTGCCTACCCCTGTACTAGGTGATGCATTCTGGGGCATGTACAATTTGCGGCCAAGTAAGTGACTCTGGGCATGTCACACACTCTCAGCCTCAGAGGATGGTAATGGCAACTCCCATTGGAAGAAACATGCCAAGAAAACCCCATGATAAGGTTGCTTTAGGGTCTGCAATTGTTTCAGAGGTAGTATGGAATCCTGAGATTTGTAGCTTAAAGATGGTTATTTAGGGCCGATGCAGACTGACCAAAAGGGCCAGCGTGGGGGTGAAGGTGGAATGGAGCAACCGCATGCTGTGCGTCCAATCCGTTGGCAAAGCGTGTAGACACGCTGCATCAAAGGGGCACAAAAGAGCCGTGGCAGCAGTGCTAAGGGCAGCTTTTTACCGTCCCAAAAAGGAGCAGCATTTGCCAGCTCTTTTTGGAGCAGCAAAAATCTGGATTGGGGCTGCAGCGTGTGGTTGCCACGGCCCCGATCCAGCACTCCCAGGGGTGGCACAGAGAGCGCATCGGCCCATAGAGTTCTTAGATAGAGAACTCTAGTGCCTCCCCAAAATACAAACCCCAGGATTCCATAGGATGCAGTCATGGCAGTTAAAGTGGAAATATAATCCTACATTTGGTTAGTAAGGACCCCAGGTCCCAATTGTGCCCTCTGCCATTGATCACTTTACGCAAGTGTTGATGATTCTTTGCTTCCAGCAGCTCTAAATTTTCCAAATGATATACTTTGGGATTACACAGGATGCATCCTGTTTATCCCATGGTGTCAATGGCGTATCTATGCATCCATGATGGACTGCTGGCTGTTGTTATCTTTTCATCAGCTTAAATTCAACTTCAACAGTTATATAAGGTGCATATTTTTTTTCTAGGCACTCCTTATTTGTGGACAGTTGCTTGGCACAAGGACTTTTAATTTATTTGCTGCCTTTAGCTATCCTTCTCCACTGTAGAATTAATGACTCTTTATTTAAACTTCAGAGATGTAATGTTCTCTGTGCTGGGCATAACAGTTTAAGAACCTTTGCTGCATAAATCTTGAAAGAAGTACAGTATATCTGGAAAGACTTTTGGAGACAGATAAACATTCAGGATTTCCTCTCTTTCATTTAGCTGTCCCTCTACTTTTGTGCTGATTTCAAGATTGGAAAGAGTTATGGGATTTGAGTTCCCCTCCTGAACTGGTAAGAAAAGACATGATTACTGTCAACAGAGAAGGATATGAACTCTCTTCACTCTGCCATCATTACAGTACAGAAAATTGACTTGAAATGTCCTAAGCCTTACTTTAGAATTTATCTCTAATTAAATTTTTTTACTGCATTTGATGACTGGGAAATGATTAAAAATAGAACAAAAAGTAAAGACTATGAGTCCTTAAAGAACAATGCTATCAAAGTATTAAGCAGTAGAAAAGAAATTGGTTTTGCTGTTGATGTGGTCAGTGCCTATTTTGCTAGAACATTATTCATTACAGTGAAATGTAATTTGCACACTGATTTTTAAATAAAGGTAAGTATGCATCTATTTTGATGAAAACATATAGGGAGCTACTTAGATTTTCCATAGACATATATACAAACATAGAGAGAGAGGGAGAGAGAGGGAGAGAGAGAGACACTTTCTAAAGAAAGCAGGCATTGTGTCTTGTAAAAGCCCAAGATATATGCAAAAAGAAAGGTACCACAAAATATACCTTTTTCATTCTTAATGCTTTAAATAAAACACCAACCAAGTATATTCAGCACTATATTCAGCTTAGGAAACAGACACATCTACAGTAAAGATAATGGCTGCATTTGCTTTGCAGAAATAATGCAATTTGACATTGTGATATTTAGCCTTCTCTGCCAGAGAGCTCTGGTGCTACAACAAACTACAAATCTCAGAACTCCATAGGATGGAGACATGACAAAGCAGTGTCAAACTGCATTATTTCTGCAGTACAGATGCAGCCAATGACAGTATCCTTTGTATACTTACATTCTGAAAAAGCCAGACAACAGAAATATATACAGGTATACCTCAGTCAATGAAGCAGATGTGTTCCTTAGCACTACATCTTTAACAGAAAGTTTGGTACAAAAGGCAGAAATAATATGGAAAGGCTCCTATTCCACACAAAAAAGAAGAGCAGTTCAACATGTTCCACCAAGCTTATTATTCAAAATTAGCAATATGCACATGGGAGATGAAATAGCCAGATCAATGAAGCCTTGTATAACTTAACAAAAACTTGTGGTCCACTTGAAACCTGCTTCCAAAATGCACCCAGGGATGTCTTTTTCTTTCACCAGCTTTGGCTTTTTGTATGATTTCCATTTTGGTAGCCAGACATACAGATCATAGAATTATAGAGTTGGAAGAAAGCACGAGAGCCTCCATTCCAACTCCTTCTGTGAGGGATACACAAATAAAGCACTCCCAATAGATGTCCATCAGCCTCTGTTTAGAAACTGCCAAAGAAGGATACTCCACCACACTCCAAGGCAGCTATGATGCAGCAAGAGTCTCAGGCAAATCTTTCACTCCAGGAGGAACAGCTATTTTCAGGGGAGCAACAGCAATTCTGAAAGGAGCAGGAGGTAGACCAGAGTCTTCATGCTGCATGGAGGATGGCAAAAGAAGACCGTCAGTCTCCTTCGATGACAGAGTGGTCTGTGGGGAGCAGACGACAGTCTTTGAGCTACAGGGAAGATGACAACAAGAAAGAAGCCCAGTCTCCTGAAATGTTGAAGTAGTCAAGATTTGTGATAGATAGGGGTTGTGTAGACCCCTATGGTTGAAAAGCTTCCCATCACAGAGGCTCCATTCCAGCAAGCTATTGTGGACACCTCAGGGCCTTTCTCCTGGAAGTCCATCAGGAGGAACCAGTAGAAACACCCTGAGATCATTTTCCAATGCATCAGGGATGCTGGACTGACAATCAATGACAAAGTGTGCTAATCTGTTTTATACATCTGACTTGACAGGATAGTTACCTGTAATATTGTGTGCTGTATGTCTGTTTAACTCTTTTCTTCCCTAGGTCAAAGGATGAAATCATAGCTGGTGCGATTCCAGCTTCCAGCTGTTCCCAGACTGACTGAGATGGGGGGATCATGTGATAAAAGGTGTTCCCCCATTATCTGTGTAGCTGATAACCTTCTTCTGGGTAACCAAGATAGCAATTGCCCAATGAGGTGAGCAGTTGGACAAAAGCATGAACCTTCCAGATGCTTCTGAGCTAAGATTATAAAAAGCCTGAACACACCACAAGGTTGCTTTCTCTAAGCAGATTTTAAGGGGGCTCTAACAAAAAAACACCTGGAGCCAATTGTTCTGGTCTAGGAAGGCTGGCTGAGGTTGGACAATGGAGTCCAGATTCCCTGCAACCACATAAACATCAAGGACTACAAATCCCATCTGATCTGTTAGTAGAATTAGCTATTTTCTATTTAGGTGAGTGTATTAGAATTAGGTGAGTGTATTAGTTAGTCATGTCAGGTCATTTTTTACATTACTTCTCCTGATTTGGCTGAAATGGTCTAATCTATCTGTAACTTGTAATTTTGAATCTGTGCCTGAAGGACAAGATGGTTCTTCATGTAAAGAGTTATCCTGTTGCTATGAAGATTCCTTACGAAGAATAAAACCTCTATCTTTCTCACACTCCTTTTTCAAGCCGTTAACAGCTTCCTACCCAGAGCCTTGCAATGACTTTTGATATTCTGAAGGCTGTGCCCTGCAGTGTCATGGGTTCCCACCTGGACCAAAAGGAAGTGCTTAATGGTCAGTGGGTTTGGTA
>CM034701.1:326931640-326945345 GCA_020142125.1 Phrynosoma platyrhinos
TTGTAAAATATTCTCAACTATATTATGTACCATTTTCCAATATTTTTTTACTTCTTTACACAACCACCAGATATGAATATATGTGCCAATTTCTTTTTTACAGCGCCAGCATTTGTCTGACGAACCTTTATAAATTTTCCCAATCTTTGCAGGCGTAAGGTGCCATTTTAACATGATTTTCCCTTAAATCGTAACAGGCAGTATACCTTACTCTATTAGTCCAGATTCTTTCCCACTGTTCTAGACTGATGGTCTGTTTTAGATCCTGTGCCCATTTAATCATAGAGTCTGTTACTAACTCCTCTTCCAGTTTGAAGCCCATCAAATAGTCATACAACTTAGCAATTTTCTTATGCTTTCTCGAAAATATAATTTCATCAAATTTATTGTTTTCGTTCCTTATACCCAACAGTTTCCGGTCACAAATAAATCTTTCTCTGAGTTGCCTATAAAGTAGCCAACCGAGGGAGTAACCCTCTTCTGTTAATTGCTCATGTTAAATAGCATGTCTTTCTAACCAAATTTGTTTCATGCTTCCTTCAAACCACTCAGAAAATTGCCTTTATCAGGATTTTGGCAAAACTGGGAAGGAGAAACCCATGGGCTTTATTGCTAGGATGCTAGCAAATCAGCAAATCATAGCAACAAACCTGTCCTTGTACTCTGATTCTACAGAAAGTAACACTACTAATGATTTAATAGGTTAATGAGTTAAACTCCTTTAATCAGTTCAGTCCCTTAAAGTTAACTCACTACTTCAAAGAGGTAAGTACTATCTTACCTTTAATGCCATGATCTGCCACTGCAGCTTTACGTTCATAGCTTTGGAACCACTTCAAAATGTCAGTGTGAAATCCTTCTGTGATGAGGTTAGGTCAGTTTCTTAGAGAGAAATCTTGACTACTGTATCATAATCTCTGAAACCAGAGGGTGGTGTACCTATACAGTTTGCAATCCAATTGTCAGTCAGCTACAGCAGACCTACTGAACCAAGGGGAATTATAGTTAAGTTACTTCTGCAAGTTCTATTAGTTCAATAGGTCTATTTTAACTGTCACTAACAATTAAATTTAGCTCGCTGTAAGCCAGTTGGAGTTCAGATAAATTCTTTTTTTGAAGTACAATTCACAGAAGATCCTAGTTGGTTGGCATGGCCAGTTTCCGTGCTAGCTAGGGGATTCTGGAAGTTCTGCTCTGAAAACAAAATTTCTGCAAGCCCTGGAACCATCTTATACCGGAGTTCTTTTTTGAGCTGTCATCTGTCTGGTAAAAGCAGATGGTAATTGTCCCAGCTTTGGTGTGTACCAAGCAGAGGTCTCTTTCTGGCCACACTATGAGAACAAGCCCAGTCCTCTTTGCAGCCTTGGTCTCCAGATTCCCTTTTCCCAGTGATAGGAAATCTTGGGAGGGTGGAGAGTTTTCTTACATCTCTCATAAGATGTTATGTTTTCTTACATCTCTCATAAGTCCAGAATTAGAAGTTTAGGATTTCCAGATGCAGTTTTTTTGCTCCAGTGTTCAATATTTTATTTATTCCAAAAATTCAGAGTAAGGTAATTGGATCTTACCCTTCCCCCACATTTTATCCCCACAACAACCTTGTGTGGTTGGTTAGCTGGAGCTATAGCTACTAGCCCAAAGTCACTCTGTGAATGACATGGTTTCCTCATCCTCCTAGGATTCTAGGATTCTAATAACTATTCCACTTTGACTCTCATATCAGTATTTTTTAAAATCACATTTTTTGTTCTAAGATGGCTAGTTTTCTATGACACTTTCTCTGTATGATGATACACAGTAGTAAAATCAGTGAGGACACTAGGCATTGGGAGGCTCAGTGGTACTCTTTTCTGCTTGGCTGCCATTTTTACTCTCTGTTTGGATACAACCCAAATGGTCCCTCCGAGGGAAAGGCAAACACTGGTAACTATCTGCTCATAAGTAGTATTTGTATACTCAAAGAGGGCAGATGAATAGGAAGCTACAGCATGCCAGAAGCCCCAAAGATTCAATGGATTGGCAGTGGACCCCCTGCTGGGATGTGGCCAGCCCTGGTAGGGGCCCAGTAGTGTCTAACCATGACTAAAGCCAAAATCAAGATGTTTGGTTTGCTTACAAATGGCACTGAAAGCAGTATATATACAGTCAGCCCTTCTTGTACACAGATTCAACCATCCACAGCTTGAAAATATTATATATATATTCCAAAAAGCAAACTTTGATTTTGCCATTTTATTTAAGGAACACCATTTTACTATGCCTTTGTATTTAATAGGACATGAGGATCCACAGATTTTGGTATCCACAGAAGGACCTGGAATCAAACTCCAGTGGATACCAAGGGCTCATTGTATGGTTCTCCTCCCTACTTTATTCTCAAAACAACAAATCTACGACAATGATTTTAGTTAGAGAGCAAGTAAAGTTTGCCCAAAGCCACCCAGGAATCCAGTGAATTGAATCCAGTAATTTCAGGATTCAATGGGGCTAGATCCTGGCTCTCCTGAGTCCCAGCTCAATACTCTAACCACTGGCCCATACTATTGCTCACTGGAGATATACTGTACAGCAATCTCCCCTTTACTAAGAGAATGTTACAGGACCACATATGCAGAAAATTATCTTTACTGGAGAGATGGTAAGCAGCCGGCCTACATGCTCTGCTGTAGCACACTCTCTGGCTGTTTTTGCCAGGAAACAGAGGAGATAACTTGATTAATGCAGAGAGCTGGCCCTGTCTTTTGGGACTTAGCCAGTGCCATATTTGCTTGCTCTGCAGTGCACTGCTGAGCTAACTAAACAAAGGTGGGGAGGCATTAAAGGTTTTTACTATAAAAGATCTTTTTCTCTCCATAATGGATCAAAGAGGAGGAAAATACTGTGTGTATGGAAAAGATGCTTTCCTAGTATGCTATAAAATGGTTTGATGCTGTTTTAACTAAAGTATTCATTTAGGCCTTGGTTTTTCTTTTTCTTTTTTTGGCTGTTAAAATATTCTGAAAGGCAGTAGAGAAGCACTGAGCAAGCATCTAGGACGTGCTTTCCGTGTCCTTGATTATGCATGGGAACTTTGTCTTTCATTCATGAAACACATCCCTGGAGGAGTGTTTGGTAGTTGTGATTGGCCAGAAGTAACAGAGTTGGATCAAAGCTTCAGTGCAGTGTTACTCAGTGACATTGTTTGGGGTAAGCCATTTTGACCCCTGACAGGCTTTTCTATCCATGCATAATGCTAATGCATGTGTCTGAAGCATCAAGGTAGGAGAGGATACTGCTGTGAGTAATATGGAAATGTAGATCCGGACAAGGAGGGATGTAATGTGTGTGTGTGGATTTTTTTGTAATTCACAGGCCACTTGTGTCCTTCTGATGCACCCATAGAGCTTGTTCGCTCCTACTCTAATTGATTAATCAGATAGGGAGCACAGTTTGAGGCTCGACAACAGAAAGGTAGTGGCCAGATCCCAAAAAGTAATGGCATCATTCTGTTCTGCTTTAGTCAGACAACACCTGGAATTCTGTGTCTGGTTCTGGGCACTGCAGTTTAAGAAGGCTGTTGACAAACTGGAAAATGGCAAGGAGACTGAAGATCAAGTCTTACAAGGCAAGGTTTGGCCTGGAGAAGAGATGTTATTAAGAGCTTTTGTGATAACCATTTTTGTATATTTTAAGGGCTATGACATAAATCATGGCTGGGAATTATATGGCCCTTCAGATATTGTTGGATTGCAACTCCCAGCATACTTCATCATTGGCTTTGCTGGCTAGGGCTGCTGGGAGCTATTTTCAACCACATCTAGCTTGCTACATGATTCCCATTCCTAACAAAGATGATAGACCAGAACCAGTGTCAAAAGAGAATTGTGACAAATGATGTATTGCTGACAGTAGTAGTTGGATTGTGGAACAGGCTGCAACTTAGAAAAGTAGGGGATTCCTTTTAAAGCAGAGAATGGATGACTGCCCATCATGGATGTTGTTGCAACACATCTCCTGCATCAACAAGGAATTGGACTAGATGTGATTTAATGCTGTTTCTAATTTTGTGATAATGTAGTAATTTTAAAACCTTTGATAAATCAGATAGTTCACTTCATTGGAAATCAGATGATGTGGTGGCAGTGATGGTATTTTTTACCTAAAATATGAGTAGCATCTGCATTTTGGAAGGAGCATTGAACATTTTTCATTGTTAAGGGGAGTTGTTTCATGTAAGACAGAACTTGCTATTATATGTATGCATGTTTTTAAACATTACTTTCTTTGAAATGAATGTGTTTATGCATGCAAATGCTTATTTGGATTTAATTTGTTAAAGATAGCTAATATTGTTCAGCAACAATGGCAAAAAATAGTCCAAGGAATAATAAATATGAACCCAAGAATGAATTTGCTGTCTGACTTGGGAAATCATTCATACCCTTAAATTTTTCCTGTGTAAAAATGGTACCAGCTAATGTACTTGCTAAATATGGATTTCCCATTGGTTTCTTCTTTTAAAGACAAAAGATAGGGTGTAACACAACCCACAGCTATAAATTCATAGGGAAAACCTATGCATGTTTATTCAGAAATAAATCCTGTTGTCTTAGTCAGTCATACTCTCAGATTGAAGGAGTTATCATGGAGCTGGACCCCACCCAAAAATAGAATCAGCACCTAAGATAACTCTTTCAAAGGACGTTATCACACGGGGCCTAAAGCAGTCCCATCCCCATCGCATCCCCGTCCCATTGCGGTTCCTTTTCAATCCAGAACTTACCGGCATACAGAAAGCAGCATCATTCCGGTATCATTCTGGTCGCGGCAAAATGTAATTCCCAAAGAAACCGGCATTCAAAAGAACGGGGATGATGCCGGATGATGCCGCAATGGGACGGGGATGGGACGGGGATGGGTGCGATGTTGTGTGAAGACACGGGGAAAGGAAGCGCAATGGGACGGGGATGCGACGGGGATGGGCGGGGTTTCTCTGCGACATCGTGTGAAGACATGGGGAAAAGAAGCGCAATCGGACGGGGATGCGACTGCTTTAGACCCCGTGTGATAAGGTCCAAAGTTTTGCCCAAATCCTGGAGTGGATTCATCACCATGGGAAATAACAGCCTCTACTATTATTATTGACTACTATTGACATGGGAACTAATAGAATTACTGCTGTTTGGTTATTAACTAAGCTGGTAAATAACCAGTCACTATGTATACTAATATGGGACACAGTGGATCGAAAGTTAAGATGCTGACTCTGACTATTTTAAGGTCACCAGGTCTGCAGTTTGAGGCCCAAGTGCTGCAGGATGGAGTGAGCTCTCATCACTAGTCCCATCTTCTGCCAACCTAACAGTTTGAAAGCAAGTAAAAGTGCAAGTAGATAAATAGGTACCATTTTGGTGGAAAGGTAACAACATTCAGTGTAGTCACACCAACCACATGATCATAAAGTTGTTTTTGACTGTGCTGGCTCTTCGGTTTAGTAACAGAGATGAGCACTACACCCTACAGTCAGACACAACTAGACAATCTTGTCAAAGGGGAAACCTTTGCAACAACAACAACAACAATAATAATAAGTTGTATTTATATCCCGCCCCTCTGCCAAGCAATCAGAGCGGCTTACAACATTAAAATCCAACAAATATATTGCAACATGGCATAAAACCTAAGAATCCCAGAACCCACCCACCCCTTTAAAAAGTATTAAACACACTGTATATTAAAACATATTAACATATTAAAACAACTCAAACAGCTCAGGCAGCCAATAGCAAACAGCAGCAGCGACTCTAATAATCCAATACTAATAGCAAACCAAGTTCTCCAGGTGCTGGTTCTTGTGTAAGAGAAGGCTTGGGGAAACCCCAGGTTAATCCACCATCCAAGAAAATTACAGCTAATAGTGGTTTCCTAAACAGTCCAGAATATTCTACTCGGCATAGTACTGGCTGACTGGTGTGATGGAAGGAGTAGAATGATAAAGAAGCACAAAGGGAGATAGAATATTGAGAACAGGAGCTTTGCATGCCATAACATTTTATTGCTGTCCACATTTATGCTTGGTCATGCCTTATGTAGCCTGCATTTGTGTGCATGCACAGAGTTGCATGCTTCCATCTCAATTAAAGCAAGAGTGGCAGAGAGAATGAAATGAATATTGATAAAAAGACTGTGTGTACATTTAAGTGGAAGAATAGCTTCCTAGCCAGATGGAGAAATGTGCAGACGACTGCAGAAAGATGATGATGCCAGGAAGCTACAATGTGTGAAAGTCTGAAGAGTAGGAATGGCAAGCAGACACCCTCAGTATAGATTGGCAGAGCCGATGAGTACTAACATTTGTAGGTCTGAAAGAGAACAGTTACACAAAGGGGTAGTGAAATCGTATCTCTCTGCAAGTGATTCTATAACAATAATATAATAAATTTTATTTCTTCACTGCCTTTCCCCAAGGCTCAAGGCTGAGTACAACACAGATCAGTAAGACCATTTAAACACATAGATTAAAACACATAAGCATTAAGATCACCCAAACATAAAACTAAAGGTAAACTCATAGTTTGATTGACTGAGTAGGCCTGCTGTGTAGGCCTAAATTGACTGCTGGAAAAAATAGGTCTTTAATTTGTGTGCCTTCAAGTCATTTCTGACTTATGGAGATCCTAAGGCGTCTGTATCATGGGATTTTCTGGGGCTGAGAGTGTGTGACTCGCCTGAGATAACTTAGTGGGTTTCCATTGCTGAGTGGGGAATCAAACCCTGATTTCAAGAGTAATAGTCCAATGCTCAAACCACTATGCCATGATGTCTTCCAAGTCTTTAATACGGCTTTAAATTCAGGCACCATATTTACCTGTTGAATCTCTCCTGGCAGCTCATTCCACAGTCTAGGGGCAGACAAATGTCCTCTGGATGGGTGACAATTGCCAGTCTAATCCTGGTTGGTTGAAATAAATGTCTCCCAAAGAACCTGAGTGTGTGGGGTGGATTATAACACTGCCCATGCAATTTTTGCTGTTCCATAAGTCAGAATTTCACACAATATGCCAAAAATACTAGAAATATCACTAAGTACCAGAAAAACTAAGGAGGACGCTTCCATTTTGCCAAGAAAGAGCACAGATGTTAAAAAAAAAAAGAAAAAAAAGGGGGGGGGGTAAAAGAAGGCACCGATTTGCATGAAATGTTCATAAGTAATTCATGTGTAAATGGAAAGCTAGGGTATAGCTTTTTTCTTTAGTAACATGTTACATTTTGCTGTAATGAGCTATAGTAGTGTTGCTTTTTGTAGGCCAAGGCTGTAATTAATTCTTTTTCCGTGTAATATAATGGGGTTTCTGTCTGTTACTTGTCGCTGGATGTGCTCTGTCTCAGTCTGAGTCATGGGAGGCGAAGAAGCAAGCATCACATGGATGGATGCCTCTTCTTCCTCCTTTGTGCAGTGTGGTACAGCTAACAAGGAGCAAAGGAACATGTGGGTGACCAACAAGGGGCTCATTCCCACTTACATTTAACCTGGTTTGCGATTCACTTTCACTCCGGGTTGGTGAATTGATTCCAGTCAATGCGTTGTTCCCACTATGGAAGCGGGTTTTTCTTTATTCTTTTTTGGCACAATTGTCATTCCCACTAGTTTGCGTCCCTTCAAAATGCCTGTCGATCATCTACGTGTCATTGGTGATGCAACTAGCAACAATTTATAAAAAACACAGGAGGGAGTCATGGATGCCATGGCCAGAATCCCATCTCCTACTAGTATCCCTTGCCTCACTAGTTTTTGAGGAAATCTGCCATTTCCCCACCTCTCCTTTCCCAGGACCTGTCCTACATTCCAACCTTCTGTCCAGGAGGAATTCCAAAACATTCTCCATTCTGAACTTGACTAGGAAGCATTTCTTCCAAGTCCTGCAAGGCTGGGAGGGCACCACCTCAACTCCCGATGTCCTCTAAGTCCTGCAAAGCTGGGAAGTCACCACCTCAACTCTCCATGTCCTCCAAGTACCCTGGGATGCATGCAGCCATGGGTGTCATATGGAGGTGCTGCCCTCCTAGCATTGCAAATTATGAGTTTTTAAAAGTAGCATTCTAGCTTCACTTTAAATGTGGGAATAATATATACAGTGGGACCTCGGTATCTGCGGACTTGCCATCCACAGATTTGAGCATCTGCAGATGACAAGCCCATGCTGTCCCCAATGGCAGTGTGTGCATACAGCTGTGCCACCATTGGGGAAAATGGGACTGAAGTCCTCCCTCCCTCCTTTCTCCCCCGCTGAAGCTTTTGCCCTGGGCTTGGCTTTGGGGGTAGTGGCTGGAGCCCTGTTGGCCAAAGGGAGCCAGAGCAGGAGCAAGGCTTGGGTCTCAGAGCCCCCCACCCCCAGGCCCAACACCCCAAGCCCCTGCACCAGCTCTGGCTCCCTCCAGCAGATGGGCTCCAAGCCAAGCCCAGGGCAGAAGCCTCAGATGGGGAGGAGGGAGGAGTGAGAATGGCAGGAGAGAGGACTTCAGTCCCATTGTCCCTAATGGTGGTGTGACCACATGGCCACGCTGCCATTGGGGTCAATGGGACTTGAGTAGCTGCAGATTTTAGTATCCACAGGGGAGGGACAGACCGGAACGGATCCCCCATGGAAACTGAGGGCTGACTGTATCTGTTTAGCCTGCTGTCTAGAAAGGTGTCTCCTATCCCTTCTGATGGTTCTTGATTTTTAAACTGAGCATGGACTGGACAGTCCTGTTAAGATCAATCCTTCACATAGAAGCTTATTGTATGGCTTATTAAAGTGTCTTACCTCTCCCGACTTAAATTTTAATTTGGGTGGCATCTTGATACTATCACAGTGATTTTGCCCCCAAATCTGCCATCCGAATATGGCCCAGATCCATCCCTGCTCCCAGGGGTGCTCAGCGCACATCTTTTTGAAACCAGGAGTTTTCCGGCTTAAGAAAATGGTCACTGGAGCACTCCTGGGAGCGGGGATGGACCTGGGCTGTATTTGGGCAGCAGACTTGGCAGCAAAATCACTGTGATAGTATCAGGATGCTGCCTGAATTAAAATTTAAATAGGGAGAGGTAGGACACTTTAATAAGCCATGTAATAAGCTCCATAGAGGACTCCTCTCTGACAGCCTTTTAAATAAAGGACTGTGTTTTGCAAACTGGGGTGAAAAGCCCACCCTTAGACAAAGACCCATACAGCAGTGTTAAAAATTTCAATAAATTTTTCAATATCCAGAGAAGGATCTTTACTTGTTGTTGTTGTTGTTGTTGTTGTATTTATTTATATTCCTCCCTTTCCCTAAAACTGAGGCTCAGAGTGGCTTACAAGATTAAAAACAGTACAATTAAAAACGTACAAAAATGTTAAATTAAAACAGAATTAAATTATTACAATATTAAAACAGATTGTGTGTGAAAGAATAAAATATAGTTAAAAAGATTAATTCTTTTAAAATACTTTAAAAAAACAACACCCAGCCCATTCTTTAAAAACCTTTTGTTTTAAATGCCTATCTGAACAAAAAGGTTAAGGACAGAAGGACAAAGAGGGGCCATTCTAGTCTCCCTGGGAAGGGAATTCCAGAATCTAGGGGCAGCCATGGAAAAGGCGCTCTCTCATGTGCTTGCGATGGTGGTGGGACAGAGAGAAGGGCCTCTTCTCAGGATCTCAGGGCCTGGACTGGCTCGTACAGGGAGATGCGGTCTGCCAGATAGCCTGGCCCTGAGCCATATAGGACTTTATAGGTCATAGCCAGCACTTTGAATTGTGCTTGGAAACAAACTGGCAGACAGTGGAACTGTTTCAACAAGGGTGTTATCAGTAGGACATGAGAGACATTTTTACATAAAGGGAGAGAGGTTGTCAACAGAGACCACCATGGACTTGGGAGTTTCAGAGAGTAGTGGTCGCTGTGGAGAAAGCTCGGTACTGTTCTCTCCTTCGGACTTTCCCAAATTAGCACACTCTAAATAGTCATTGGATTATCATTCCCATCACCCCAACTATATTTGACTATGCTGGCTTGGGATGACCGTTGTTGTTGCTATATACATCTGGAGGGTGCCAGATTAGAGAAAGCTGCTCAATGTGATGCATAACCTGAGGGACATTGAGCAAGGCAAGGAGGATATAAGGTGGTGAGAAATGAGACCAGGTAGGAACTGATGGGGACTTAGTAGGAGGTGGGTGCTTAGGAGGAGGCCCTTGAAAAAAGTTCCTATTACCATTTCACTTGGTTCTGAAGCTCATAAATTGGTCATCCCATCATCTTGTTTTGCATGCCCCCAGCTCCAGTTGACCAGTTTTACTGAGAGCTGGCCCAAGACATCCTTTTTTTGAACCAGAGGCAAAGACCCAATGACCAGTGGACCCTGATCTGAGTGAATGAGATATATCACTCTGCCATTTCAGGGTGAGGAAACCACAAATTGGATGTTGAGCCACCTTGGAGAATTCCAAAGGTGCTTTTCGCCATTCCATGTGTAAAAGCTGATCAGACTGGCTAAGGGACAACATTCTCCACAGTGTTGCAAGGTCACAACCTAGCTCTTGTGGGTCAGGTCAAGCTGTGGGGCAGACAGTTCTTACTGCTGCCTTCCAGCCTCTATTCTCTGAGATGACTGCCTTGCTCTGTCTAATGATAGAGCCAGCCCTTGTTATACTGCTTCTGAAGGTTCTGTTCAGGTATTATAGCTAGTGCAATGGATAAGACATATCCTGTTCTGGCGTAGTTTGAAAACAAGAGTGTTTTATTAAGCAAAAGTTCCCCAGCTTTTTATAAAATCAAAACACGATTTGCAGATGCATGAGGTGTCAAGGCACATGATATCCATAGTCCCTTATCACTATTTATTTCATGACAATTCCGTGGCTGTCAAAATAAAAAATGAAGCTTATTTAACAGTTTGATTCCTTCCTACCAGCTCTGCATTATTCACTTAGCAAATATTCAGTGACAAAAGGGAGAGCCAGGAGACTAATGTTGAAACCAGTTTTTCTACTTTGAGAATGACCGTCAGTGTTACTTTGGTCAAGAGACAAAAGTTAACAAACAATGCAGTTGAGTATCTCTTTCAGATGAAAAATCTGTTGCTTTATGTGGAACACAACAGAGTCTTGATTTGACAATTTTATTGAACATCCTTTTTTGAATGCTGGAATCATTTAAAAGATTTTTTAAATGGGAAGGTAAAGCAGGCATGATCACAGAATAACAATGCAAGCTACCTGATTAATCTGAACCCTCAAATCCAGATTTCCCAGGAAAACTGATTTCTGATTATTATTCTATTCTTTGGAAAACTTTTTCCTGAAAGATGGGAATATCATGGACCACAGTGCTTGGAAAAGTCATTTTGGCAGGCTGTCACTCTCACAATTCCCCAGGTAACATGGCCAGTAGTAGGTCTGAAAAAGTAACTCTTTCGAGTTCTGATGAACCATAAACTGATATAATTAGCCATATACCAAGAGCTTATTATTTATAGATATGTTTATATCTTTCCCTTTGTCTATTGAGTTCAAGGCAACATACATGGCTCTTGTCCCCACTTTATCTTCTATGAGGTTCATGCCAGCATAATTGCCATCTTCTTTTTGGGGACAGTTGCTCTTCCAAAATTGAGCTTAATTGTGGCGTCCCTCAGGGCGCCATCCTGTCCCCGATGCTGTTTAGCATCTATAGGTGAGATCATTCGGAGGCATGGAGCGCGGTGCCATCAGTATGCTGATGACACCCAGATATACTTCTCCATGACCAGATCATCGGCTCAGACTTGATGGCGTCTCTCCTCTTAATGACTGTCTCATAGCGTTAATGGATTGGACGAGGAAAAACAGATTGAAACTAAATCCAGACAAAACGGAGGTACTGACAGTCACGGGCCCGAAACCAGATTTGGGAATACAGTCTCCAGTCCTGGATGGAGTCACACTCTCCTCTAAGGACTGTGTTCGCAGTTTGGGGGTGCTCCTAGATTCATCGCTTCACATGACTAGTCAGGTGAATGCCGTGGTCAGGAGTGTCTGTTATCAGCTTCAGCTGATACACCAACTGCGCCCTTATCTGGACATGAGGGATCTGGAAACTGTGGTACATGCTCACGTCTGGATTACTATAACACACTCTGTATGGGGCTACCCTTGTGCCTAACCCGAAAATTTCAATTGGTACAAAACGTGGCAGCCAGGTTAATCACTGGAACATCTAGGAGGGAGCATATAATACCTGCGCTCAGATCCCTCCACTGGCTGCCGATTAGTTTCCGGGCACAGTACAAGGTGTTGGTTTTAACCTTTAAAGCCCTACATGGCTTGGGGCCATCATATCTCAGGGACTGCCTCTCCCTGTATGATCCTCCCCGCACACTTGAGTCCTCTGGGAGGAACCTACTGCAGCCCATGAAGACCAGGCCTTCGCAGACCTCCCAGAGGGCCTTTTCTGCAACCGCTCCCAGACTATGGAATGGCCTGCCGGACGAGATCCATCTTATTACCACTCTTGCTGCCTTTAAAAAGGCAGTAAAGATGGATCTCTTCCGGCAGGCTTTCCCAGAATAACCGCCTGGCTATCTGGAGGTGATCTGCTATTCACCCCTCTTGCTGCCATGACATGTCTGCCAAAAAAATGTTTTTATTGTATTTTATTTGTGCTAACCTGATTTTAATTCTATTGCAGTTTAATTTTAGTTTTAAGGGGTGGGAGGGTTAGGGTGTGGGATGAATGCTTTAATTGCTATCTTTTTTAACCTTGCTGCACGCCACCCCGATTGCTGAGCAGAGGGGTGGGTTACAAATAAAGATGTATTATTATTATTATTATTATTATTATTATTATTCTTTTCCATCCCTTTTTCTCCCTAATGGTTGTGTTGCTGTTATTTGTTTTCCCTATAGAATATGCATGTGGGCTTAAACTTATTTCTTAAATAATCCTGAGTGCATATAATCATTATGTACACCTAAGAAAATACATTCCAAATCATTCTGAAAGACTGAAGTGGCATGCAGGGTCATAAACATGAATACACATGCTCACAAGCAGAATAAATGTGTGTCTGACAAATAGGTAGGTGTAAATTCAACTTTTAAGGGCAGGATAAGGGTTAAATAGGAAAGGTGGTAGATGGGACCATACTATGCCGAGGAACAGCACCAGACATCTTTCTAAACCAGAACATTACAGAATTATAACTAATGAGATATCTTTTTTCATAGAAAGGGGAAGTAAAAAGCGGAGGAATAATCCTAGTGGTGAATGGCTCCTGACTCTATTTTTAGTGGTGTGTTAGACAAAAATAAGCTGACACAGAGCTCCTGTGGAGTCTGAGGCCTTGTCCTGGCCTCAAAATTGAGCTTCTTCTGGCTTGGAGAAGGAAATAAGAAGCATTTCAACATGTCTAAAACCAACTGTGGGAGGTCTATAAGAGTGAGCATTGTTATATAATGATGATGAAAGGGGGCATGTTATTACTTTCTTTATGGAGAGGTGTTAGCAAGGATCTAATTAGGGGAATTTATAATTAGCTCAAATATGCAAGAGTGGGGTCCTAACAAAGCCCCATGGGACTGGGTACCATTATGTATACCAGAGGACTAAGGAATCCCACAATGGATGACGCTGAGACAGGCCTTTCCAATTAAAGTCTAAATATTTATTAAAGGGGAAAACACAAATATATCACACACACACACTGCACACTTAGGAATAA
>CM034701.1:326945608-326958738 GCA_020142125.1 Phrynosoma platyrhinos
TGCCTTCTGGCTATTGACTAAACAGCTTGGCTGAAGCAGGGACAAAGGCATTGATAATCTTAGCTTTGCTAAACCTAGGTGTGAGAGCAGTATAAACAATGCATTTGATTTCGAAACTATCAAGGAAGGGAGGCTAGAGAAAAGGGCGCAGTCAAATCCAATCACTGCCCCATTAAGTGTGAGATTCAAGACAAACACTATTATGTGTCTTTTCCAGTATAATGTTTTTTTCCCTTTTGGCAACTCCCAAACCTGTATGGTAGGAAATTTTCCAGCTGTTCTGGGCAGATCTCTCAGTGCCTACATGACCTGCCATCTAGGGGATTATGGTTGACATCCCTCAAAGGTCAGTTTGGGGTCATAGAGGGAACGCCACATGAGTACAAAATTTTATGAAAAATCACATATGCTAACAGAGGGGAGATGAAATGAGATGTATTCAGAGGGCAAAGACAAAGCAAGGAATCCTGGCTAATACTATAGGTTATCATCCATTGATAAGAATTCATGCATCTGATGAGATGAACTGGGTCCATAAAAACTATGACCAACATACCTTTATTAGTATTTAAGGTGCCACATGCCATTCTGTTGTTTTTGCTACAGGGAAATCTCTCTGGAAATTTCAGATATGGGAGCTATGATTCTTACCTTCCCTACCAGTATGATGAAGTAATGGGGGGTGTTGTTATTGGCAAATATATATAGAGGGAGATAGGATCATATTTGCTATAACATCCATAAGGAGTGTGTGTGCCCTGTTCAGGGCACTAGGAAATCTGCAAAAAGCAATGGTCCCTATCCCATGCACAGGCCTCTTGCAGATACAATTTGCACATGAGTAGGCTCTGGCCTGATATTTTGTTGAAGAGGGGAGGGAGAAGGACAGAGCCAATGGCCACACACACTCTCTCCTCCTGTTTTTAGTTTGCCATAGGCAGTTGTCATATCCACCATATTTTATCAGCTGTTGACAAACCTTGCCCTCTTATTCTCTCTCTGCATGCTGGTGTTTCACAGGGACCAAGATGGATGATTCTTCTCAGATGGTCTTGCTGAGAAAATGTCGATTTTAACTTCCCCCTTTAAAAAATAAATGTTATTCAGAAAAGTTTGGCTGAAAGCATAGAATCATAGAATCATAGAAAAGGCTTATTGGAGATATAAGGGGGGTTGCAGACTGTCAAAAATAGTGTGAATTCAGTCCACTTTTAGGGTTAGGGTTAAGGTTAGGGAATCATGGGAACTGAATTTTATTGTGGCACTAGAGTTCTCTGACAAAGAAGGTTCAATGTCTCAGAAAAATAACAATTCCCATGATTCCCTAGCACTAACCCTAACCCTAAAAGTGGACTGAATTCACACTATTTTTGACAGTCTGCAACCCCCCTAAGTCTGCTTACAGACACCCTTTCTAATTAGGAAAAATGTAGCAGCAAAAAGCTGGACTATAAGCTACACATAATGAATACCAGTTGTGCCCAGTGGCATCCAAGTCAGCAGTGGTGAATAAATTCTAGATTTTGGCTAGCTTTGGTGCCTGAAAGCTGCTTTAGAGGTGGTTCTGTATAAGTCCCACTCATAACCAAACCTGTGGAAAAACTACTCTGGGGTAACTCCATCCCCTATCCAGCTTTGCTGAGGTATTGCAGTCCATTGTAATGTACAGGCAAACCTCACTGCAGGACCATAAGCCTGCAGTAGATTCTGAAAAGCTTTATTCAGTAAGCAGAGAAAAATCACAGCACATAGTTGCTGCCAGGACTGAGAAATATCCCCCCCCCCTTTACACCAGTATATTTAGATTTCAAATAAGTCACCCATTACAAAAGCCTTCATCCCAATTGTCAGCATTTCAAAACATATTCTTTTCCCAGGTCTGGCCCTTCCTTATTTTCCCTCTGTACCAAGCTATGGATTCCCACAAGAATGATATTGATAACTGGCAACTCATACTTCCTCCCCACACATTTGTTCATTATCCCAGGCCATACCTGATACACAATCTGTACGTCTCCCAGCTTCACTGAGAGGACATCATAACCCATCATCCCAATCTGTACACATATCTTTAAGCATAGTAATAAAGCCTTGTAATAATTAAGCATGACAGGACCATGTCTGGACCATGATTCTAACATCCAAAAAATAATTTTTTCAAGCACTGTTCAGTAACTTAGCTGAGGACAGAAGAAAAGTTGTGGTTTACTGTGAGAAGCATCTTTAGAGCCACTGGGATGGGGAGTTTATGGCAGGGGGGTTGGGCTGGAATGCGGGAGCAAATGGCCAGATAAAATATGTTAAAAAAAACAGCTTGAAGTACAGCTAATGTAACATGTACTTTGGCTTTCAGAGTTCCTGACAAACAGGTCAGATTTTTTTAAAAATTAATTTATTCAGTTTGTGAGCTGCAAGATTATTAACAAAAGCATGCCTTTTTTCAATTACCCATCAATAGGAGAAAACTGCATCCATCAGGTTAGGTTTTCTTTTTTTAATAATTATATGGAAATGACTGCACATAACTAAAAATGTGCATATTTGGAAAATGTGTACAAGCACTTCATGCAATTGAGGAAATGTATTAAAATGTGTCTGTTAAGAAAAGTGCATTAAAAAGTGCATACGTTTTGGAAAGTGCATATTGAAATGTGAACAGATTTCCATGCAGGAAGGAAAAACAGTCTTGCCATCTGATATGAAACAAGGCTGGAAATAAAATGCAGGTGGGACACCTAATAAAATTGAGACTGGGAGATTTTCAAATCCATGTCAGAGATATTCAGGACTAGCTCTGTCAGCCATGCAGCAAAATACAAAATCCTCACAACAGTGATACCTTTGTAGGATCAACTAAAACAAAGTAAATGTACTTTGTGCTTTTGGTTGGCCCAATAAAGATAATACTGTTTTGTGGATTTGGAGTTATGTCAAACGTATATGTTTGGATTAAACAGGTTCTTGGTCTGGCAATCCACTGAGGTTCTCAGGAACTTATATTTGGCTTTATTACAGCATGTACATATGTAGTCATGCAGGCTTCCAGTGTTTTGAATCAGAGATAAACCAGCTTCTTAATGATATACATGTTTTAGCAGCAAATGGAACCACTGATGGTGTGTTGTATTCTTGCGCTGTAACAAAGGAAAAGAAGCAAACCAATTTTGTCTCATATTGGGGGATTGAAGGAATGTTTTATGGGAGTGCCTCAGCCAATTGTAGAAAATGGCTGCTGGTGATTTGTGTGATCTAAGGCCTTCATGTGGAATACAGTTATGGTATTAAAGGGCACACATGTGGGGACACAGGGTTCTGAGCAGGAAGTGAAAGTCTATGTATGCCCCTTTCACTTCTCCCATAAAAACTCTCTTTCGAGAGCTTCTGGGTTTAAAAAAGAGAGAAAAGATCCTTGGGGCTGTTGAAAATAAATGTAAGGGAAGGGAACCTGTGGCCCATAAATAGTCCTGGTCAGGACTGTAAAAAGTCCAAACAATGCGCCTCTTCAATCAATAGTAAAATGGCAGGATCCTTTTATTATTGTCATTCAGTGGTTAGAAACAATTCTGGGGATCCCCCTGAATGGCAGCTGGTGATCTCCATATCTGTTGGGTAGTGAGTCCACTCCACATTTTCATTAGCTTAAGGGAGCATAAGGGAGCTATCCAAAGTGGTGGATTCATTTAGGAATAAAGCTTAGCACCTCGGAGAGCTCCTTCAGGATTAAAACTGAAGGAGTGGATTTACTGCTCCAATGAAATGGGAACTACTGCTCTACCCTGATACTGACCTTCCCAGTTGAGAAGGCCAGCTATGTGTGTGTGTATCTTTGTTTTTGGTCAGAGAAAACACTTTTCATTTTTGTCTATACCTCATACCCCGTGTCATCCCCAAGCCCATTGGTGCCACCCCAAGGGTAATACAATGGACTACCTGCTGGGTTCTGATTCAGATTACAGTAAGCCCAGCTTTCAGAGCCTAGATGAACAATGAAACTTACTAGGAAGCTTAGGAAGCTGGGGTCAGAAGGTGAGAGGCAAGGAAAAATACACACATAGGATTTTGTGTCTCAAGAGAGGACCTGTTACAAACTTTGCAAAATACAGAATCCACATCGTATTTGTTAGATTTTGTTTCATGCTTTGGTCACCTTATTTTCAATATGCTTACAGTCCTAGTGCTGTAGTTGCATATAACTGTGGAGGTTGTGTTTCATTCTCCTGTTTCACCCTGAAGCTCCCAAATAAATGACTTTTGGTCAAGCCCCAACTTGACTGGGATGCAGCAGAGGCATGGATTGCAGAAACTGGATATAGGGATATGTGATGTGTTTGAGTGTAATGGTGGTGGCTGCTGATGGTTCCAATGTCAATCAGATGGTACATCAGCTCTGGATTTTAGTCCAAACTATAAAGGAGCTATCCAAGGAGCTGAAAGTCTTTTGAGGAATGGGGTTTATTACCTTGGATAGTTCCTTTAAGGTTCAGACTAAAACCTGGAGCAGATTCCATGACCCAATGACATTAAGGCCAGCAACCATCACAGTAAGTAGCAGGAAAGGCTGGGTTGGTCACTGGATTTTCATACAGTCATAGCCCAGTTTCAGGCTGCTGTATTGCAACAGTATCAGCAACCATGCATTCATCAAGACCATGAAGGAGGTGCTGGATTATACAGTTAACTTCTGCATGTGATCCTGCCTGCTTCTGAGATTGTTGAATATCTGTGTGTTGACTATCTGTGTGTTCCTGGAGGCCATCGCATGAGATTAGTAACTGTACAAAATGATCCTGTTGTGATGTAGAAAGCCCTAAATTTGAGGCCAAGCTAGCTGAAAGATCACATACTCCTGTATGAGCCTGCCCGAAATTTAAGAACATCAGCAGAGGCTCTCTTGCATGTCCTATCAAATTGCAAGGCTAGATTGGTGGGTGCACATGACAAGGCTTTCTCTGTAGTGGCACCCCAACTGTGAAGATCCTTCTCAAGTGAAGTGAGGCTGATGCCATCACTGTTTAGATTCTAGCAGGTGGCTAAGACTGTTGTTTCACATGGCCTCTGATCCTTAAAACTGAGGGGCTGCTTTGACTTTTTATTTGTGTGGTTTTTAAATTATTTGTAAAGAGTGGTTTTAATCTGTTTTTAAATAGTTTCATTTGCATAATTACGTTTTAACTGTTTTCACCCATTGTATTAGATGATCTTGGGCATGTCATAGCTTTCAGCCTCACAGGAAGGCAACAGCAAACCCCCTCTAAATAAACTTGTTCAGATGAAAACCTGGGTCACCATAAAGGCACAGTTGAAACTACTGAGAGGCACACAACAAATTTCACCTCAGGACCCACATGAGTTGAGGGAAAATAGGTAGAGGCTTCAGAAATTAAATAATAAATAAATAAATGGTGTATAGAAAACACAGTACAGGTGGCTCTCCTCCTCAAATTAGTAGCACAGCAATCCTGTGAAGTAGGTCAGGCTTAGAGAGAGTGACTGGCCCAAGTGAGGAACTTTAACTTATCTATTTCAAAATCCAATCTAGCATTCTAAACACCAAGCTATATTGGCTCATTTCCATTGCTCTTTCCCTCAAAATTCTCTTCATCGTCCATCTTTGTTTCCTTCCTGATGATTCCTTATTTAAAATGTCTTTTCGTACTGCCATTTCCTTTCCCCAGGGAAGCGACTGGCTTTCCACTGCTAGCCCGAGGCCCTACAACAGCATACCCTAAAGCAGGGGTCCCCAAACTACAGCCCGTGGGCTGAACCCGGCCTGTCGAGGCCTCTAGACCGGCCCGTGGCCGATCCTGCCACCTCTGCCGTGTGACGCGGGGTGCCATTTTCTGTTCCAAAATGGCACCCAGTGTCATGCGCGCATGTTGACCCCATGGATTTCCTAGGGTTTTCCTAGTCAAGAAATTCTTAGAGGGGGGTTGCAATTGCCTTACTCTGAAATAATGTCTGCAATTTAAAAAGCAACACAGGGCAACTCACCCTGTTTGGGAAGATTCTGACCAAGGGATCTGTGCTGTACTGCTCAGTACTGTGCTATACTGTACTGATCTGTGCTGTCCAGGTGCTGATAGATAATATTTTCTTTTTGATTACAAGTCCTATCATTCCCAGCAAAGGTGAACAGCAGTAGTAGTCCAACATATCTGGAGGGCACCAGGTTGGAGAAGGCTGACCTTAGCCTGTCAGTGAGAGTGCTAGGATAACCATTGCCCTGACTTGGTAACCTCCTAGTACTGGAAGCATTTTATGCCAGGAAGCATTTGTACCTCATTTTCTACCCACAGCAGTCTGAAACTGAAAAAGATCCATAACACATGGGACTTATTTAATTGATTCAGTACATGTAGAGTAACACTGTTATATCTGTTTTAGCTCTTGTTTAACACTTGTGATAGGAATTAATCCACTGGAACATGTCTTCACCTCAGTGGACTTTTTAAAAAATGTTATTACCCACTAGCTTGTGCCTTGACTTTCCAAAATGCAGGCTATAATAGTTATGGATGTATCTTTCTTGCTGAGAATGAAAAATGAGACTAATCACAACAGGAAGACTTATTTGCTAGACTAACAAGACCACTGAGATAAGTAAATATCAGTAGCTTTCATGATATCTGCACACAATAAAAGGTTCTCCTCAAACATGGTCATTTACTGTTTTTGGTGCCCATATTGTAGGTCTCCCATCTCAGCCAAGCTAAGAGGCTGATGCACTTGGTCGGTAAGATAATCTTCTCCTCCTCCTCCTAATTTGAAAGCATAATTGCCTAAAAGTTACTTTGTGTGTTGTGCATTATGAGCCCCACCTATAGCCAAAGATTGGAAAAGTCATAAGTCATAATCAGAGCTATGGAGAAGCTACTTTGGGAAAACCTTCTCATCTCCCAGCCAGTTTGACTAGAGTGTTGTAGTCCCAAAGGTATTTTTCCCAAGCTCTCTTCTCAAGTGGAAAAGCATGTTTGGCACAGATGACATGCCAGGGCTAACTTCTGGTTACCTGTTTTTGATGTAAATAATATCAAACAGAAGCTTTCTAGTGTTGGACAAGAACTCCCACCATCCCCAGCAATCATCTGAAGCTGCTTCCCTGCCTATACAGTTTCCTGTCAAAACACCATTCATGCAAGTGCTAATGGTATAAATAGTGCCACATCTAATTTGGACCCTTAGTGTGAGCTGAATGTGAGACTGCGGCCTCATTCGCACTACATAATAAACCAGTTTGCAAACCTGTTTGAAGTGGTTTAAATGGCCCTCATTCAAACTTGCACTGAATCCCTGATGCAGTTTTTGAAGGTCCCCCCGGCGCTAGACCCATTTAAAACACATCTTCTGGATCAACAGACTTCTCCATGTCTTTTGAAATAAATCGATTCAGCACTAGTGTGAACAGGATGTGGATTGGAATTGGTTCCCTGTGATGCAATTGTGTGCCCACCTCTTAAACTTCCTCCTCCCTGGGTGAAATACCATTTTTGGACTGTCACTCTGCTCCTCCTCTTTACAGCTCCTCCTCTGGAACTTTTGGGGAACTTTTCCCCATCTTGTGGTACTTTGAGTTTACCTGCCCTTTTAAACACTCTTTAAATTTGTCAACTGGCATTTTTTTTGTTTTTTTGTTTTTTTCTTATGACAACAGATGCAACAGAGCATGTCACCAAATGTGGGTGGAAACGTTGATGCAATTGCCATGATTGACCGTGGGGGGGGGGGGAAGCTGCGGAAGAGGGTCCATTTTGAATCAATTAATTGGTAAATGTGAATGAGAAGTGGATTAATTTGCAACAGGAAAATTCAATCGGTGCAAATGTAGTGTGAACGACACACCACTGTTGAACCAAACCATCGATTCGAATCGCAAACCGAATTATTTGTAAGTGGGAATGAGGCCTGCATCTCATAACAATTACACCAGTCACCTGTTTGATCTTGGCAACTGACTATAAGGGCTTCTACCAGCCCAAGTTAATGAACTAGAGGTGGTATTGAGATCATTCTAGTGCACTATATTTTTCTTTGTCAAACACACTAGAGATTTTAGACTTTGTAATATGTGTGTTTATTTACAAATACACAAGTTGGACATAGGTGGAGGTTCACACCATTAACATTCATTTTGACTAGGCTGAATAATTGGTAATTGGTTCATTTCAAAACAACTTCTTTTCCTACCAATACAGATCACACCACAGCCCTATGCATTTGCTCAGAGAAGATGTAGGGACATCAGCTTTATCCCATACAAACATGATGAGATGTCTGCACACATCTACTAGTCATATCCCCAATGGCCTTGTTCCTCTCTACACTACCCTGACTATAACATATTAAGCAATGAAATTATGTACTGTGAAAGGCCCTCAATTCGTCTTTTAAAGAAGTTGCAGCCCATCCATCCTGCCACACTGTTTATGTTTTTTAAAATCTGTTTTTCAAAACCAGGATCTCTTTCACATTACACACTTCCTTTTCATTTCACTTTAACTGCCATGGCTATATCCTACAGAATCCTAGAACTTGTAGTTTGGATGAGACCCTAGAAAACTCTCCTTGAGAACTCCAAAAGCCCCTCTCTAAATTGCAAATCCCAGAATTACAGAAGATGTTGGAATATCAGTTAAAGTAGAATCCCAGTGATATAACTGTGTAATGTGAAAAACCCAGGGCCCATTTACATGACTCAATAACAGCACTATATTCCAATTTACCTGCCATGAGGAGGCATTAAGAGTTCTCAGTCTCACCATGGTCAGAGTGTGTTCTGGCATTTACCATCTTTTCAGTGCTTCTCCATTTTAGATAACAGGATAAAGATCACTTTTTAAAAAATAATTACTTCATGGAAGGGAGTGATTCTTATTCCGTTGAATATTGTCTGTTGTGGCAATATTTATCATCACAGTGATGAATGCATTTAAAAATGTAGAAAAATGTGAGTTTCAAGAGCTGTTACACCCTTAATGTTGTCATTTAAAGAAAACCCATTATTTCATTTAGCAGAGAACAAACTGTAAAGAAAATGTTTTTATATTTACCATAAATTCTCTTGCTCAAACTTATGAGCACTCCTTACACAGCACTCCTTACGCAGCGCTCCTAAACCCTTCTGGAAGGAAGCCATGTTGATTTAAATGGAGTTTTATGCCAAACAGATGTTTCCAGAATAGAAAGGTAAACAAGGTGTACAGAGGGGAACATGCACAAAGAACATGATGGCAGAAGAGGAAAAACAGACCTATTGTTTAAATTATAAGGAAGATTTCTGTAATTCACACATTGTTTCTTTCAGCAGGATTAAAATTACATTAAACTTGAGTGCTCAGTTCGCCTCAATTTTTTTCACCCTGAAAATGGACAGTAAAACTGGGGAAGCCATTATGTAAAATATTTTCCAAGGAATGAAATCCTCTGTTTCAGATTATATCTCTCTCTCCCTCTCTCTCCCCTTACATAAAATCACCTGAGAAATTTTGTATCAGCCCTAGCTCTATTTCTTTTTTTAAAAAGGTAATTTTAGAATTTTTACACACAGTGTTGCTGTTGTGCGCCTTTAAATCATTTCCAACTTATGGTGATCCTAAGTTTTCTTAGCAAGATTTGTTCAGAGGGCTTCTCTAAGGCTGAGAGAACGTGAGTTGTCCAAAGCCACCCTGTGGGTTTCCATGGCTAAGCTAGGATTTGACCCCTTGTTTCTAGAGTCCTAGTCTAATGGTACATGCAAAAAGGAGCTTTGGATTATTGTTGGTGATAAGTTGGCCATGAGCCAGCAGTGTGATGTAAGAAGGTGAATGCTATTATAACCTGCATTAATAGAAGCATAGTTTCCAAGTTGTGGGAAGTCATAGTCCCATTATATTATGTGCTGGTCAGGCCTCATTTGGAGTACCACATTCAATTCGTGTGCCTCGTTTTAAAAAGGATATGGACAATTTGGAGTGGGTTCAGGGAAGGGCAACAAGGATGATCAGAGGTATGGAGAACAAAATATATGAGGAAAGGTTGAGGGAGCTGGGTATATTCAGGTTGGTGAAAAGAAGACTGAGGGGTGACATGATTGCATTCTTCAAATATCTCAAGGGCTGCTGTCACATGGAAAAGGGGACAAGCCTGTTCTCTGATGGGTAAGATCAGGTCTAATGGTTTGAAGGTACAGGAGAGTAGATATCAAGTGAACATTAGAAGGAACTTCTTAACAGTAAGATGGGTTTGGTTACAAAGTGGTAGCGTCTCTTCTTCTAGATATCTTCCAAAAAACATTAAGCAGCTACATTCTGGGGATGTTTTACCTGGAACTACCATACTGAGCAGTGGATTGGATTTGATGGCTCTTGAGGCCCATTTACCGTAATCTCTATGATACTATCACAAAACTGAAAAATAATGATACCAACAAAGGTTGAACTCATAGATAAAAGTGTAGGAATTTGTTTTTAGACTAGTTAACATATTATATGAGAACAAAAATGGTGAAGACAATAACAAGGAATTTTACAATAAATTGGATCCCACTTATTGACTATTGTAAGATGAATTTCTTGCTTTTTCCTGTACTGGGGCCATCACTGTAAATAAGAAAATAACTTCATCAAACATTGAACTATGATACCAGATGCTGCTTAGTATCTTTAGGGCAAAAGAGCTCTATCTTTTTTTAAAAAACAACAACACTGTTTGGTTAACAAAGATATTTCTTTGGAGTATTACACTGAGAAGCTTAAGGGAAAAAGCAAAGCACAAAAGCATTAAAAGAAGAAAAAAAAAACCTTTAATAATATTAAAAAATTACACCAAAATCCCCTGTGGAATTCTTGACTGCTGCTTCTCTTTACCTTTCACAATTGTGTTATGCTATTCCAGTAGAGTTTGCCTTTGACTTGGGGGAAGACTAGCATCCAAAGCACTCGAGTTTTACCGACTTCTCATTATTTGGTCCCTTTGTTCACAAAGGTATTACAAATAAGCACATTCAAGGGAAAAAGATTCAAAAGAGGGAAGAAAATAATCTAAAAAAGCAGCAAAGCACATACAGAGTCAAGGGGAGCCAGTATTTCAGCAACATCAAAAGGCCACGAAGCAGATTTAGGCCTGATGAGACAGTCACAGATTTCTTTTTTAAAGTTTTTTCTTTTTTTCTCTTTTTTTTTACTGCCCCTCTCATATGGTTTTTAATGCAAACTGTAATTTTCTGAAAGTCACGTCAAATTTTTAAAAATAGGCTGGGCTAATTATGCCATTTTGCAAAATTAAGATGTTGGCAGCTGTGGATGAACAGCAGTGGAAGTCCTAGGATGTTCCTCCTAACCATGCCCTCCTTTTCTGATTTATTGTTATAAAGTTTGCTAGCTTCAGTTATAGTGGAAGATCCTATCTTATATCCATAGTTGAGGTAGAATTCCATTGCCACTCAAGTCAGTTTCTGTTCTTGGAATGGAGAAGCATGTGCCATTTTGTTATTTGTCTCAGGCAGGAAAATATCTTGCACTTGCTGTGTGTGCTTGCTGTGATTTACCATCTTGTTAAAAACTTAAGAAGAGCCTTGTTGGATCAAATCAAAGATCCTATCTAGTTGAGCATTTTGTTCCAAGGTTGCATTATGGGAAGCTCACAAGCAGAACATGACTACTGTTGTTAGTCATTTCTGCTTTTGAGCCTTGAGTGTTTCTTTCTCCTGTCTGCTTCTCTTCCAACTATCATTTTAGCCATTTTTAAAATCCATATTTACATGCCTTCCTTCTCTGCATCGCTATCCTAGATTGTTTAGCTGTAAGCCTGTCTTCCTGTACTTCCATTTATTTTGTGTATGACATCACAGAATCATAAGAGTGGGATAGGGCTATGTAGGCCATTGTAAGGCCTGGTTTTTAATAATGTTGAAAGAGAGGATTGTTAAATCCACAAATTTCACCCACTAATTCTCTCTGTTTTTAGACAAAGTGCCTTCCCTAATGCCTTCTAAAAACAATTGCTAAGGTGGACAGCACAAATCGCAGGCGGGTGGGGCAGATCTGGAGCCCCTGTAATTCAAACTGTGCTACAGCCTGAGCTATATACAGTGCATGAAAATAGTTTAATTCTATGACAATGAAATCCTGAAGAGGCAGAGGTTTTTGTAGTAATTCAGGTGGGAGATGCCATTATTGAATGACGTCCCATGTAAAACAAACAAACAGAAAGCTCCCAGTGCTCTACAAGCAATGATAACAAATGTAATACATTAGTATAGTCTTGCATAGTCTCTTTTTGAATTATGTTGGTAAATTTCACTTCTCAGAGGCATTTACGTTTTACCCAGACATGTATTGAACATCCTGGAGACATCCTCTGACAACATTCCAGGTTTGATGTATTTCCATCAAAATATATATTTAGCTGTTATAAATAGCGAGATCAGAGATAGTATTTATCTCTTCTTCAGATCGTAAGTAATATTGATGAATGAATGTTGTCGTTCAGTTAAAATCAAGTTGACAGGATGCTTTGTTTAATGGTGAACCTCCGACTCAGTATAAAATATACATGGAATCAGCTCCTTGCTTCAATTTAAATGTTGCTTTTATTCTCTTATGTGGATCCTGAACTGGAGTGATAGTAAATAGTGTGCCAATGGAAGGCTAGCTCATGCAAAACTCTTTCCCTTCCTTCCTCCTTTCTCACACAGTGCCGTGTACTCCCTTCAGAGTACACAGAGTTCCCTTGAATGTGGAACCTACCAAACATTTTGAATTATGAGAGTGTAGAATATATCTGCCCTCTGAAGAAACTTGCTAAGAAAACCCTATGATAGGTTTGCTTTAAGATTGCTATAAGTCAGAAATGACTTGGAAGTGCATAACAAGAATATATCAGCTTCCCGTGTATAGTAAAAATAGACCCCAGACTCGCCAACATTTGTGCAGCGAACTCAGGACATGCTTACATGGGTCAAATGAACTGGATCCCCCCCCCCTTGCTGCGACTTGTTTTCACAATACAGAGCCATAGGCCCAATTCAACTGTGGACTGTCTTCACAATGTGAGACTAGTTCTACATCAAATCTGGGACATTACAGCCTTACCTTAGTATAAAAAGAGTTCCCTTTTGTTCTGGAGTTTCCAGGAATATCCAGAGCACTACATAG
>CM034701.1:326958838-326971815 GCA_020142125.1 Phrynosoma platyrhinos
GTGTGTTGCATTTTGCCTTACATCTACTTTTAAATAGGCCAGAGACACACTATTTTTAAAGAAAGAAAAAAGCTTGGAATCTGGACCAGCTAGTGGTCCCAAGGGGCACTGGGAAGCATGCCAAGAACTGGGATAAAACCTGCCCAACTGGGTAGTATGGCAACTCTACTCTCTTTTACTGCAGCACCATAACACACAGTCCACAGAGAGTCCCTAGACAAGCTGCAAATACTTTTTGGAAGGTATGGGGGGAGGGCTCAGAGCAGGAGGAGAAAAGAAATAACTGTTGCTAGAGCTTGTTTTCTGTTTTTGCATGACTTTGGATACTAGTCAGTGTTTCAGTAAATAGGGTAAGCATGGCTAAGAGGACAGATGGGCAGAAAAGATGTGGAAAGAAGGCAACAAAAATAGAATCTAGCAAAGATGCCGAATAAATGAGAGTTGGAATAGAAAGCAAGAGAACAGAGGCATAAGGGATGTGGGTGGCTAAAAGAGTGAAAGCTGAATGGCATAAATTCATGACACATGCACCCTACTTTCTTCATATACATTTAGGGTTTTTTTGTGTGTGTGTTTTGTTTTTTGTTTTGTTAAATCACAGAGTTTCTGGAAGAAATTCATGGCAGTGTACCTGTTTATTTATCAGCATATATTCTGTCCTCACAACAGTCCTGTGATGCATATAAGGCTGAGTGGGTTAGTCCAGCACTTCTGAATGGTATCAGATTGGGCAAAGCTGGATCAAAATACTGCTCTTTGTTCTACTTTTTTTTTTGTTTGTTTGTTTGTTTCTTGGAAACAGCATCAACCAGATTCTTGCACAAATGCTTGCTTTTTTATTATTTGTTAGTTTTGTATCTACTTAATATTTGCTTCAAGGTAAATAAATGAACACTCATTTTGTTAAATTTATACCCTGCCTCTCCCCTGAACAGTATTCAAAACAGCTACATGCAGTATATAACATACAACGTTTGGGGGGGGGGACCCATAAACACAGGCATACCAGTAAAAACACAAAATACCTGAATGGTGCCTAAAATTTGTAATATGTTATCTTACTCATTATTTATATGTTGAAGAACTCATGATTATGAATGCTGTCATTGTATCATTTATAAATTGTCACATTGCTTGGCATCTGTACACCAATACTGATATTACATGTAGAACACCACTTTTCCCCTGAGCGTTGTGTATTCTGCCCTGAAGTGTTGGCACTGTATTGGGCATCAGTCTCCCCATTCTCTTTGGTGGCAATGGACCAGGACTGAGCAGAAGGGAAGATTAAGGATGGTTGACCTGAGTAATCTTGTCTCATTATCATCATTGCTATTGTCCCTAGCTGGAACATTTGCTTTGGAGATCCTCAAGTGCCCCACTCCACTGTTCTCTGCTCTATTTGTCACTCACTACTGAACTTTGAAGCTCCCCCCCACAGGGCTTCCATGTGATTCCTTCTTTGTTCCACATTCCATGCCATACTCACATTCTGTAGTCTAATACAGGACTCAGCATTATTATGGGAAGAAACAGAGAAAGACTTGTGGATCCCTCATAATTTCTTGGGTAAGTTAACATTTGGGTTTATCAGCAAGTGAATGAATCCCGTAGGTGAGTTTTTGACACATTAGTTTGACAAAATGATCAATTAAAACAGTTTATGAGCCAAGTTCCTATCATCATCATCAAATATGTTAAGAGATGGATCTAGCCAGGCATTCATTGGTAATGTATTCCAGAGACAGTGAGCAGCCTCTGATGAAAAGGCCCTTTCTCAGATTCTCTGTTCAGTGCTTTGAGATGAAAAGAGCAAAGGGAGAAAAAAGAGTTGCATGTAAAGATCTTAAACCCAGACAGTTCTTTGTGTGGGAGAATGTGGTCTTTGAGAAAACCTGGTCCAAAACTGTTCAGATTTTTGTGGCTCATAAATGGTAATTTGAATTGTAGTCAGTGAAGCTGAAGTCACATGTTCTCCATAACCAGACTTGCTCAGTACTGTGATTACAGTATTAGGACAAGAGGCAACTGTTAGAACAGAATATGGAGAAACAGAATGGTTCCCAGTTGGCAAGGGGGTCAGGCAGTGCTGCATATTATCACCCTACTTGTTGAATATGTATGCAAAAAATATCATGTGAAGAACAGGTTTAGATGCAGAAGAAGGAGGAGTAAAGATAGGAGAAAGGAACTTCAATAATCGCAGATATGCAGATGACACCAAACTACTAGCAGAAAACATCATGGACTTGGAACAATTATTAAGGAAGGTCAAAGAAGGAAGTGCAAAGACAGGCTTACTGCTGAACATAAAGAAAACAACAATAATGACCATAGAGGATCTATATAAATGCAATCTAGATAATGAGGAAATTGAAATAGTCAAAGATTTTCCTTATCTTGGATCAAATATTGATCAAAACTGAGACTGCAGTAAAAAAATCAGAAGACTAGGAATGGGAAAGGCAGCCATGAAAGAAGTAGACAAGATCCTAAAGTGCAAAAGGCTGTCTTTCTTTGGCCACATCATGAGAAGGCATGACTCATTAGAAAAGGCAATAATGCTATGAAATGTAGAAAGTGGGAAGAGGAAGACTACATGCTAGATGGCTAGACACAATTAGGGAGATCACAGGCCTGAATCTACAAGACCCAAACAGACCCATGGAGGATAGGGGATCTTGGAGATGTTGCATACACAGGGCCACCATGAGTTGAGGTTGACTCAAGGGCAGTTAACAACAACTACAAACTCTTCCTTGCTGCTGGTACTTGCTTGGGCTTTCCCTTAGCACCAGAGTAAGAGAATTAGCAAATCAACAACAACTGGTCTTTGTTAGAGGATCAGAAGAGGAATAGGTCATTCTAGGGCCAGTGGTGGCTGGTGGTTTCAATGTCAGTCAGATGATGAATCTGTTCTGGGCTTTACTCTAAACTTTAAAGGAGCTATCGAAAGTGCTGAGTATATTTGGAAATAGGACTCAGCACATTGGACTTCCTTTAACATTTGAACTAAAACCCAGGGAAGATGGTCCAATATGAAAACCACCAGCTGCTCACTGTTTAGAGAATATCAACAGTGCCTTTTGGTGGGCCTTGACAGCATACCCTACAATTTATCCTGATTCGGTAGAGATAATCCCAATTTATCCTTTGTCATCCTATTTTTCCAGTTGCTTTTACAATTTTCCAGTTTTTCTCTCCTCCTCCCATTTTTCCCACCTTGTACTCAGTACATGCAAATGGTGTTCAAAAGTGATTTGCACACAATTCACTTAGCAGGAGGAAGAGAAAAGGAGGAGACAGAATTTTCCCCTTTCTAGTAGGTTCAGGCAAAACCAAACTGCAGCAGTCTCTCCTCATTTGTGTATTCTCTCTCATTAACTTTTCTCATCTTGACCACACTCTGATGTTGCTTGGTCATATGTGTCCCAGTTTTCATATGTGACATGTTGAAAGGTATGTGACAGGTATATGGCAATGCCAGCCCTTTTTTTTAAAAAAAATAATAATTTATGTCCTACCTTTCATACAGCAAAGGATACAAGCTGGTTCATAACAAGAGAGACAAGCATACTGCTAGTCCTGCATAAGATAGTGACATTGCTATGTCTTATAAAACTGGCCTCTAACCTTCATTTCTGACTCTGCATGGAGAAGTTCCTGCCAGATTTATTTTTCTTGACAGTTGCTGTTCATTTATGCCTTTTGTGCTGGAGAGGATCTTTGCAGGATCAGTATTGTGCCTCTATGGGACTTGAATGCTATTTCTAGACAGAGCTCTGACTTTCTTGGATTTTGGGACTGTGGTTTCTGTTGCTGTGCAATTTTTCAAAAGCCTAAAAGCATCCCCCAAAAATCCAGCTATTCAGTACTATTCAGCTTGCCATTGTAAACAACAATGCAGTGCATTGTCATAGATACTTTTAAAAAGATATTTTTGTACTTCTATAATCACTATTTCAAGTGGGGAAGATATTTTCCAACCCAGATATTCCATAATAATAGTGACTTCTCTCTTTAGCTACTAATAATCAACAATGTAAAATCTTGTGGACTTAAAAATCACAAAATTTTGTTCTGTAAGCATGTGACATCCAGATTGTGATCTCCCCTAAGTGTAATCATTCTCAGAAGACCAGGGAAAAATATGGGCATAGGATTCCTAGAATCTGTTCCATGGTTTGTAGTTTAAAATTACTACAGCTCTTTAAATGTGAATTCAGACATCATTTTGCCCTGTAAATGTGACAGCATGTCTGAAATAGTGCAAGAGAGGAAGAAATTGGCAAAACGACCTCTGTGTATTCCTTGACTAACAAAACCCAATCGCATTCATGGGATTGCCGTACATCAGCAGGTGACGTGGAAGCATATATATATGTATGTGTATATATATTATACACACACACACAGAAACCAGCTGCTCTTTCACACTAGCGGTTCACACCAACAGAAAGGACTGTAAAATGCTTTCCTCTACTGTGCCAGATTTAGTGGATCAAGTGTTAGAATTTGTTTGTTTGCTTGCTTTTTGATAAAATGATAAAGAAGCAATGAAACTAGATATGTTGACAGCAATGATGAAAGACAAACCAAAAGAAGAAGTAGAAAAAGAATGGGAGATGTCCAAAGAATATTGGAAAATGGACAACTACTGAATATAACATATGAATTTATATATAAAACAAAATTTGGGAAAATAAAAAAAATGAAAAGAAATAGGATTATTATAAAAAAAGGGGTTTATAATGATGAAAGAAAGAAAGAAACTAGAAATTTAGAGGCGTATGACAAGGTTTTTGATTAATTATGTAAAGTAAGTGTAAAGATAAGGAAGTCAGAATTTATTAGACAAAACAAATAGCAGGAAAGAAGGATTAGGGTGTAGAAAATACGTATTTAGGTGTGAAAGACAGAATGTATGTAAATTTGTATGTATATGTAATTATGTGATGACATGATTGTGAATTGTATGTTTATGTTTTAAATGTATGATAATAATAATAATAATAATAAAAACAAGTGTTAGAATTTGGATCTGGAAGATCTGGGAGAAAATTGCAACTTAGCCATAAATCTCACTGATCCCATAATCACTGTGGGGCAATTTGAGGACAGGTCCTGACATTAGATGGAGTAAGGGGGCTGATGTTGGCAGGGGCAGGAGTGGCAACTTCCCCAGCTGAACCCCTGGTCTTTCTCCTCTCTAAGTTGCTTTATTGTGGTTTTAGCTGTTCTGAATTAATGGTTTAAGCAAATTGTTGTTTCACACTTTTTACATTTTTATATTACAGATTGTTTTAACTATATTGTTTTAACATGTTGTTTTAATGTTTTAATTTGTAAGTTGCTTTGGGTCTCATGTTGGGGGGGGGAAGCAGGACACAAATTTAAAAGATAGAGAAGCATTTTTTTTGCAGGAGTGTGTGTGGGACCAATCTGGGTCAGGACTATAGTCATGAGTAAAAGGGTTATCCTACAAACCACCATGCTTGGTGCTGGGCAAGAAAGTAGCACTAACTAAGAATGCCAGCAAAATTTGCCCAGATTTTCCATGTTCCAAAGCAGTGTAGTGGTTTGAGTGTTAGGCTGGAGCTGCTGCTACACTGCAGAAATAAAGAAGTTTGACACCACATTAACTTCTGTGGCTCAGTGCTATGGAATTCTGGGATTTATGAGCCATGGTGGCGCAGTGGTTAAATGCCTGTACTGCAGCCACTCACTCATAGACCACATAGTTGTGAGTTCAATACTAGCCAGGGCTCAGGCTAGACTCAGGCCTGCATTCTGAGGTCGCTCAAATGAGTACCCACTGTTGGGGGGCAATGAGCTTACAGTTGTAAACCGCTTAGACATCCCATAGTGCGATATGAAGCGGTATATAAATGAAGCTGCTTTGCTTTGCTTTGTTTTATAGTTTGGTGTGGCAACAGAGCACTCAGAAAACTACAGATCTTAGAGTTCCATACCATTGAGTCATAGCAGTTAAAGTGATGTCAAACTGCTTTATTTTTTCAGTGTGGCAGCAGCTTGGGACACTAGGAGACCAGGGTTCAAATCTCACTCAGCTATGGAAACTTACTGGGTGATCTTGGGTAAGTCAGCTTCAGAAGAAGGCCCTCTGAGTAGAATCTGCCAAGAAACCCCTTGATAGGCTCACATTAGGCTCACTATAAATCAGAAATGACTTTAAGATACACAACAACAAAAGATATAGCATCCTCATCATGCCAGACTGTGTTGTCTCAGCAGCATCTGTGCTTTGCCACTGCTAACCTCAAAATATATAGTGCCCCCACCAACAAAAGGTTTGTTTGGACATACTACCCCTTGCTGAATTTTTTTGGCCACTATACTGAGAGTCTGCATAATGAAAGAATTTTGTCTTTGTGATCATAAGTCTGTTGAAGACCTGATGTGTGATAATTTAATGCCCTGTATTTTTGGTTAAGAGGAACCAAACCTCTCCAGCTAAGCTTCCAGGAAAAACAGATCAGGACAAATTATTTTATTGTCAGATTAAGATACATTTGTTTCATATTCAATGGCAAGCTCAACCACTTTGGTCATTAAATTTAAGTTGCAGTTAAAACCTAAAATTTCTACAATAACCAAAACTGACCGTTAAACCATGTATTTTATTAGCTAGTGAATTATTAGTGTTTAGTCAAATTTAGATTCTGGTTGTGATGTCCTTTTGCTATTTTAATGTATTGTTTTATTATACTGCATATGGCTATGTGTTTTTAACTTAATGGGGATTTTTAAAATCATGCTTTATTTTTTGTAATATTTTGTTGTTTGCTGTGGCTTTATGCTAAGGCAATGAAACTGAAATTTCCAGAGAAAATTACCTATATGCTTGTGGAAAATAGTTTGTTACTTTGAAAGTGATCGATGATGATGATGAAAGAGATGCAAATAAAAAAGGAGGGAGAAACATTTTTTTTTCATATAGAAATACATACAAGTGGCCTCTTAATGTTCATAGCAGAAAAAATATATTATTTTTCATACAATTTTCTGCATGTGTGAAGAAAAATCTGGAAAGGTCCCTCTTCAGAAGATTGAGGGGTTGAGAAACTTGACCTGTGAATCAGCACATCAGCATGGCTGGGGCTGATTCTGGGAGTTGTAAAATAACAACCACCACCACCTGGCTTTTCTGAGTCCTGTCAGTGCATATGCAGTATGACCCATGTATCCATGGGAGATACATTCCCGGACTTATTGTGAAAATGTGAAATCGCAGATAATAGTGAACCCCACTGAAATGAATGACTTCTGCAAGAAGCATAGAGAGAACACATCTCTAGGCATTTCTAGGCCCTCCAGTGCAACTGAATGGTCAATGTCTGTTGAAAGCATACTATATAGAATCACACTGGAAGACCAAGAAAATGCCTAGCGAGAACATACATATTTCAGACATATGCATACCAGTCATTCAGATACAGGGGTTGTACTATATTGTTCCCTAATCATGACTTGTTTGATTTGTACATTATTAGCACGTGATGTACATGATGCAGGCTACATATTAAATGTAAATTGTACTTTTTCTCTGTGACCACCATGGGGCAGGCAATAGGTAGGTGGGAATAGTAGAAGCAAGCTCTCCATAACCATGACACAGAAAAATAGATAGTGGGAGCGGGAGGAGAGTGAGACTCAAAAAGCAGAGGGGAAGCTTAATGCTCTAGAAAGCCCTCTTTGGGATACGTTACATAATGTCAGGCATTGCTTTCTTTGGAGAAGCACAATCAATGAGGGTTTGGGGACTTGTAGTCCAAAAGCTCAGACCTTTTCTGAGCGTTGTCAGTGTGAATGCTGGCCCTTCCATTTTCTTGGAAAGTTAGGATTTGTAATAAAGAAACAGCTGAATATCTAGATTTCCTCTTTCCATCCAATGATTATAAAAACACCCTGCAGGTTCTTTGTGCTGAGTTCAAAATCAATAAGTGAACAAAGCATCTCACACAAGTCTCTCTTAGGATGCAGGAACAAAGGAAAAAGCCCATTTCCTTATGGCCTGTGCTTTTTGCATGTAAAGTAGCCATTAACCTCAAGGCTTTCAGTAGTGTTACACGGGTCATACAGCTGCTGACTGTTATTTCATGAATTACTTTTATTTCAGAATCTTGACCCTTGGCACAGAATCCTCGTACTGCTGGCTTTGTTTCTTTATATAAATAGCTGGTAATGGCAGGAAAGGGTGGCTTCTTTCTTTTTTAAAAACATTGATGGAAAACCACAAGTTGCAGTTGGAAGCAACTCTGATTCAAGAAGAAACTGTTGATTTGTATTTGTGTGTGTTTTCTGATAGCAGTATCTCACCATCTGCCTACCTGGCTGTCATTGTAAAGGTTATTCTGCTCAAATGAGGCAGGACTAGCTATATGAATTTTGACAAAAGATATCCATAGATGTATGCATTTTTGTCAAAAGAAACAGTCAAAAGAAACATTAGCCATAGCATTATTTATTAATTTAGGCTGGAATCATCTTGGGGTCTGAGTATAGTGTAACTTGTGGTTGCACCAGTGACTGTTATGTTTAGATGCTTGTGCAAGGAGGTATCCAGTGCTGCCTAATGCATGGGGACCTTACATTTTGGCTTTTCTTTTGGCTTAAATATACTTTAATTTGATACACGAACTTCAAACTATAGTTCATCTGTTCTTAAATGTACAGTCAACCTTCTACATTTGCAGGGATTAGAGGTGTAGTTCCCCCTCGTTTAAGTGGAAAAAACATGAAAAAAAGCTAAATAAAAATTACAAATGCTATTTTTTTAATCTGAGAGAACACTTCTCTAGGAATCTCTAGCACCTCCAGGTGACTTTATGATCCATTTCTGGCAATAGTTGACCATAGAATCTCACTGGAGGACCTAGAATTGCACTGGAGGACTGAGAGATTCCTACAGAGAACATATTAATCAAATCCACAAATCATCAAATCTGCAAAAGGGAAACCAGCAAATATTGGGAGTCAACTGTAGTTCTTGGAATCAAGCCAGCATCTTTTTATGCACCTATTTCAACAAATCACAGTAAAATTAAATTCCAGTTTTTCTTCATGAAATGGCAAGCTGTTGTTGTTGTTGTTAATTGCCTTTGAGTTGACCTCGATCCATGGCGACTATGTATGAGAGACCTCCATGTCACCCTATCCTCAACCATCCTGCTCAGCTTCTGCAAATTCATGGTTCTGGCGTCTCTGATTGACTCTATCCATCTGGAATGCAGTCTTGCTCTTTTCTTATTTCCCTCTGCTTTACATTCTTTTCTAGTGAGTTCTTTCTTATCATGATATGCCCAAAATACAACAACCTGAGTTTAGTTATCTTTGCTTCCAGTGAGAGTTTGAGCCTAATCTGCTCTAGGACCCATCCACTGGTCTTTTTAGTGGCCCATTGTATTCTCAGAACTCTTCTCCAGCATCACATATTAAATGAGTTTATTTTCTTCTTATTTGCTTTTTTCAATGTCCAACTCTCACAGCCATACATAGATATGGGAAATACAATGGCGTGAACAGTCCTAACATTGGCATTTTATGATATATCTTTATACTTCAAGTTCTTGTCTAGTTCCTTCATAGCTGCTCTTCCAAGTCCTAGTCTTCTTCTGATTTCTTGACTGCAATCTCTGCTGTAATTGATTATTGAGCCAATATATGGAAAATCATGGACTATTTTGATCTCTTCATTGTTTGCGGTCATAGATTTTGTTTTCTTGATGTTTAGCTACAAACCTGCCTTTGTACTTTCTGCCTTGACCTTTTTAAATAATCCTTCCACATCTCTGATATTTTCTGCTAGTATTATTATTGTAGATTGTTAATATTCCTTCCTCCAGTTTTCAAACCTCCCTCCTCTGAGGCTAATCCTGTTTTTCATATGATGTTCTTGGCATACAAATTAAATAGATAGGGTGATAGGATGCAGCTTTGCCTGATCCCTTTCCAATTCACAATTCACAATAGTAGGTAGAAATGCTTATAATTAATGGCACACATTTTCAGTTATGGGCTTTTGGTTTTGGATTTTTCCAGCTCAGTGGTCACAGCATGAAATGTTAGTTTTCTCCAAATATAAACACGGAGAAATGTAGGTAATTACTATTCAGGATTTGTCTTAAATTCAGAACAGAAATATTGTAGAAGTCTGTCATGGCTGCACATATGAGAAAAGGACTAGATTAGCAGGCTTATCCTTTTTATATCCTTATATCTTCCTCTGCAGAGCTATTTTTATTACATCATGGAGATAAAAATTGAAATGTTTAGCCTGTGGAACAGAATTCCCAGTAATGTTACACAGACAGGTATCAGATGCTACACATGTGTTTTTGCAGTCAGCCTTAGCTTGTGCAAGATGATTATAATTTTTCATTAACAGATAGTCCCTGAGATGTCATATGTGTGGATCACTTTACTGTCAGTACTACAAAAGATATGATCCGATTTGATATTGGCAGGCATTTGGTGAGATATTCTCTAAACATTCTTTTCTATGGTATTTACATGAGGGATTGGAGACTGCTATGTCAGTGACCCAGCGTTTTGGAATATCAACCTGTAGCAGACAACAAGATCTTCAACAACTTGATAACAAATGTTAAATCATGACATGATTACATTTGCAGCATTTTTTTTGTTGACTTCTAAACTGGTTGTTTTTACATTGTAGTGACATTACAGTTTGTTAAATGTCTCTTTTCAATGTTGCATGGACAGTAGCTGGCTGAGGTGAACATTATAAAATGTAGAGAGATCTTGTAGCACCTTTGAGACTAACTGAAAGAAAGAAATTGGCAGCATGAGCTTTCATAGACTTCAGTCTACTTCCTCAGATTATAAAATGGATAAGCTGGCAGAAATAATCCAGTGGATGCTATGGTCAATTAATTGGCTTAATTAAATTAATTGAATTAATTGGTTTAATTAATATAGTTATAGGCTATATATGACTCCTACCACAGCAGGAACAATTACACTTATATACAGTAATTTTGTTTTTTAAAGTTTTATTTAATATCTTTTAAGGCAGCTGTTCAGACCAAGACTCTGTCTAAAATAGGGCTACTAGAGTGAAATCTGGAAGGGGCTCCTGCACCTTTAATGGCTGTGTAGAAGAGAAAATTTCAGCAGATGTTGCTTGTTACTTGGTTGCATGTTAAGCAGCAGCGCCTCCTGAAATTCCCTTTTCTACACAGTGATTTAAAGGAACAGGAATCTTTTCCAGTTTTCACTTTGGCAACAATACTCTAAACACAACTTGCAACACATGACTCATTTTTAATTACTGGAATATCATCCTTGTTGGTTATCTTTACTATATGGCTTTAACTTGGTGTATCTCTTTTTCTCTAACTTTCTCTCCAACAATTCCAGGCAGGGCTAGAAAAAAGATTTTTATCTGAAAGAAAAACTCAGAGCCGCTGCAATGTATAAATACAAGTTTGGAGGCTAATCTGGCCTCCAGTCTGGTCCACCTAGGTTTCCCTGCCCACTTTTAAAACCCCTTCCTGCTAGATCTTCTTGTAGCCCCATCCATTTGGAAGGGAAATGAGGTGTAAGAGTGACTATGCCATAGTTGATAATTTCATGTCCCTTCCAAATTTCCTCTGGAGAGTGGAGACGGGGCAGTGAAGTTGGGTACACTCTACTGTGCCCATTCAACTAAAAGCTGGCTCAATTATGAGGGTAAAAGTTCTGGCTGAGAGTGGTTTACACCACCCTCAATTTCCTGGCCTAGGAAAGTCAGGGAGAAAGCAAAGCCAGGTCCTTAGTAAACAAAACAAAAAAAAAATAATCTGGGAAAAGTCCAGTTGACACTTCTGCATGCCCCCTTGTATCATCCGGCTAATGTGGGTGATGTTAGGGGGACCTTTCATACAATATAATTATAACACTGTGTTGTCAGTTTAACTACCATAGTTCTCTCCCGTGGAAACATGAGATTTGCAGTTTAGGGAGAGGCACTTAGAATTATCAGCCAGATTTCTCCGGTGCCTCACCAAACTACAAAATACCCAATTCCATAGCATACAGCCATGAAAGTTAAATTGGAATCGTAGGCCCTGGTGGAAAGGCTCAGGGTACAGCTGCCAAAGTGAAAATTGGTGAAGACTGCTGCATTGTCACTCTTTTTACCAGCTTGGGGAGTTAGCTGGCATAGTTGGAAGGATCAGAGATTGAGAGGAAGATTGGGAGGAAAGGAGTGGGGAAATTGATGCTCTGGGAAGGGGTTTAAAATCTAGCAGATGTGGGGTAGCAACAAGGTGGAAAAAGAGTGACAGGCTGGCATGGTTGGAAGGAGAGGAGACTGAGAGGAGGATTTGGAGGAAGAGGAGTTGAAGAGGAGGTCAGTCGGCTGGGAGGGAGTTTAAAATCTGGCTAAGGCATTGTGGTCGCAAGGTAGTAAAAGGTCAAGTGTTCACTAGGCAGAAAGCAATGAGATGGAAGTGTTGCTCAGAGGAGGAAAACAGTTCTTCATTCTGTAGCATTTCTGGATGAATGTGTTGTGTTACTGAACCAAGTTGAGTTGAGTCAGAGCGTCATTTATTGTGGAGTTAAGTCAAAGTTGAGTAATCAAAGCAACTTGAGTTCCAGTAAATCAATTCAAATCTACATTACTATGGCTGTTGCCCTCCATGGATTTGAGCATCCACGGCCCTGCCCCATTCATTCCAGTGGTAGTGCATGCACACATCTGTGCCAGTGCAGTTGCATGCATGTCACACCGCCATTGGAAACAGTGGTTTTGACATCCCACCTTTTTTGTTATCCGCAGAGGGGGGGTCTGGAACGTAACCTCCATGGATATGAAGGACCAACTGTATAGCAGTGCATGCTAAAAAATGCCATCACTGCTTCCTATGGGATCCTGGGTTTTGTAGTTTGTGGAGGCCCTGGAAATCTAGGAGGGACCACATCACACCGGTTTTGAGGTCCCTCCACTGGCT
>CM034701.1:326971915-326986392 GCA_020142125.1 Phrynosoma platyrhinos
ATTTAGAGAATTTTAAAGAGTCCTCCCCCAACCTCAAAGCCCAGGATTCCATAGGTGGGAACCATGGTTTTAGTGTGGAATCATCACATAATAGATCTAGAATGTGAAATGGTTTTAAAAAGGCCTCTCCTGGCCTTGAAACAGCCTACAGGTAAGACAAAACAGGTAACAGTTGACTCCATATCCCTAGGGGAATTTTAGGTTTTTTAAAACAACAACAAATGTTAATATCTCTGTCTTTCCTGCTTTATATTCTTTCTCCTCTATACTAATGATGGTTGATGTAACAACTGTGTAATGATGTTACAGATAAATCATGGGCACAACCCTCTATTTGAAGAACAGTGTAAATTGCCACTCCATTTGGTGTTCATTCCTATAAATTGATTGGGAGACTAGTGAACAGTGGCTGCACAATCAGAAATAATGGCTAGAGAGGCATTTATTGTTGCTCTTTCCTATATCCTGCCAAATTTGTTTCCTCGGGGACTAGGAATTCATGGTAGGCTGCAGGTGAATTACAGCTATTGAGCCATGTTCTTCTGCTTGGATGGATGCTTCCGACTCTCTGTGCAGAGAATGAACACATTTGAAAAATAGAACTTCCACCTTGAGAAGCTGTAGTATTTACAGTATATTCTAGTACTTGTTTTCTGTTACTAAATCCCAAGTAAATCCCACCAAAAGAACATAATTTTGGACCTATCCCTGCATTGTCTTGCTCATTCAGTAGCCATTAAGGTTCTTTGAGTAGCTTTTAACCCATCTTTCACATTATGAACACATCATCTAACAGTTTCTATATCTTCGTTGTTGTATCACTCTGTTTATGTCTGTTTTTGGTTTCTAGTTGGTGGGTTTAGTACTGAGGGTAACAATCTAATGAACTATCAAATGAGTGTCAACCATGGTGAAATATTTAATTGGAGGTAGTAAAGAAGTGCATGGGAATTGTTGCTTGGGAAATACCATCCTAGATTATTATGAGTAAAATGTTGTAGGTTTTACAAGAAGACTGAATTTTGGCCTCATAGGAAACTGATGTTAATATTTTACCTAGTTATTTTTCTATTTTATTACAGTTGATTCCTATTGCATTAAATTCATAATTGGAAATGAAACATTAAGCTCCTCCCTTCTAGATCCGAGGACAAAGGAAAGCTTTTGCAGATTGTTGAGGGTGGCATAAAATAGTCAATCCTGCCTGGGATATACTCATTTCTGATAAATGGTTTTCTGTAGTTTTTGAAATCCTGTTAAACTAGAGATTGCAGAGAGGGGAAGGAATCTCCAGGTACACCATGTAAATGTGCTAGAAACACCATGGAGGTGTACTTTTGCCATACTATTTTCAGGTCTCCTGTCTTCAGTCTTTGGCTTCAAAGGTGTAGTAACAAGGGAATGTACACAATGAAGGTAATTTAGGACTCATTGCAAGGTGAATTTAATACACACACACACTTTGCTGTCCTTTATGTATCTAACTACAGATCCAGAAATATGAAGGTGTACCTAAAACCCAATTGGATTTTTAACATATCAATTTTACACATTTTAAAGAAAGCTAAGCAAGGCTGATTCTGGCTTTCTTTGGAAACAGTCTGTTCAGCTGGTCACTTAACGGTGCACAGGCATTGTTTCCTCTGGAATGGTTTCTCTCCTAAAATACATGACTTGGCATCTGTCATTTGCTGGCATTCAGCATGTTTCCATGTGCCAAGCTTCAAATGGTGTTAATGGGGGGTGGTGATGATGATGATGATGATGATGATTTTGAAAGCATGGTAATTGTGTGTTCTGGTGCTCATAGAATTAAAAAAGAACCTTGACATTGAATCAAAGTACCTCCTCCACCATCATTGTTTTTCGGTTGACAAAAGAGCGATAGATCAAGTATATATTTGCAAAACTGAGCAGCTGCAGCATTTGATTATTGTAGTTTGCGAATGGGCATCTTTCTAAACTTCCAATGACGCACTGCATCTTTTTTGAACCACAGTACTCTCTGGCAGTTGGATGTATGGTTTGTTCTTTTCTCTCTACCATGCACCATCTACCACTTTTCTGCTCCCTCTTTCCAGCAAGACTACAGCAGTAAGCAGTCATGCTTATCAGTGCCAGAACACAGTGTACTGAGTACAGACATATTAAGCTCCTGTCATGTCCATTCCTGAATTTAAATCAACAGAGACTAATAGCAAGTGACCTTCCCATGCTGACTTCACAACTGGTAGAGCCTTTAGGGTGGTTTTTGGGCAGGGGAGAGTTAAGGGCTTCACATCTTGTCAAATGGTAGAGGAAACAGTGCTTCACTGGCATGTTCAAAATATGTTTTTTAAAGGCTGGCTGAAATGTGTTCCACAGAAGGCAAACCAAACAGAATCTAATGAAGAAAATATCTGTAACTCTGAGTTTATTTGTATTTACTTACAAAATACTATTTAAAACGTGTTCAAAAAAGAATATAACACACAACCAACCCATTCCAGAATACTTTTTAATGTAGGAGATTCTGAGGTCTATGCTTAATTTTAGATGGATGAACTGTTGATAGGAGCACAGCTACAACAAAGAACATTGTTCTCTCTCATTTTCATGGGGGGGTGTGTCTATGTGTCCTTCTCTATAGAGAATAGTCCACCAGTTGAGGATAGTTTGGAAGTAATTAATTAAAAATATTTTCTAATTTGTTAACAACTGTGTTCTTTTGATAATTCAGTGCTGATGAAACTAAAACTTTAAGTAGCAATTTTTCATTTTTTTTATTTTAGGGGATAATTTGGGGAGAGGTGAAGAAAGCTGGACAGTGAAGAAAACTAATAGAAAGAAAATCAACTAATTTGAGATGTGGTGCTGGAGAGGATACTGTGGACTGCTAAAAAGACAATTAAATGGGTCCTAGAATAGATCAAGCTGAACTCTACCTGGAAGCCAAGATAACCTTTTTGCCTGATCTGGGCACAGGCTGAGATGAGTGTTATCGCACATGAAACTGCTGCTATGCTGCTGCCCATCCCCCAGCCTCATTCTCCTTGCCAGTTTTGGTAGTATGGAAATCTTCCATACCACCAAAATCTGTGGGCTAAATGTGTCTGAAGGACAGGTGGTGGTCGGACAGCAGCGCATCAGCAGGTTTGTGTGCGATAACACCCAGTCCCAGCCTGTCCCAGCCTGATCTCGTCCTGTGCAAAAATGGCATGTGCGATAATCTCCTAAATCGAGACTGTCATATTTTGGCCACATCATGAGAAGGCAGGAATCATTAGAAAAGACAATAATGCTAGGAAAGGTGGAGGGCAGTAGAAAGAGAGGGAGACTGCATACCAGGTGAATAAACTCAGGTACAAAACACACTGCAGAAATAATCCAGTTTGAGACTGTTTTAACTGCCCTGGCTCAGTTCTAGGGAATCCTGGGAATTGTAGTTTTGTGAGACATTTAGCCTTCTCTGTCAGAGAGCTCTGCTGCCACAATAAACGACAATTTCCAGGATTCCCTAGTACTGAGCCAGAGCAGTTAAAGCAGTCTCAAACTGGATTATTTCTATAGTGTATTTTGGACCTAAGACATAGTTGTTATGGGGGGGATGCAGATGGCGAAAAGCGCCGTCTTCAATCCCAGGAAGGGGAGGGGCAGCCAGACAGCAGGCGCCCCAACCCCTTCCCAAGGACGTCATCGGAGCTCCTGCCATTGCACATGGCGGGCACTCTGATGACACCTTCCAGCTCAGCGTTCAGAGCACCTCTTGCGGCGCTCTATTTTAGCACTCCTTCCAGGGGTGGAAAAAGAGTGGATTGGGGCCGAGGCATGGGGCAGCCTCGACCCCAATCCATTGCTTCTCAGGGCGGCCCATGGCCGCCCATCTGCAATGGCTGATAGTCCCTGAAGGAATGTGTTCATGTGAAGCTGTAACTGCCCAAAGTCTAATTAGAAGTTTCAGAATTGGACTCGTTTAAAGCCCAATAGCATAGTCTTTATTCCCAGCTGGCTGGACTACAAAATATTGGAAAGCAAGGGTATTTCATGACAGTCAGTCAAGGAGACCATGGCCCTAAATCTGCAGGACCTGAGCAGAATGGGTGAGGACAGGGGATCCTGGAGGTATCTCATTCATGAGTTGGTCAACTCAAGGGCAGTGAACAACAACAATTTGAGGACACTTTTAGGTCATTTTAAGTCATTTTATTTGATGACAAATTGTTCTAAATTAGTTTTTATAATTTTCTCTGATCACTTTAAAGTATTTTAACTTTTAAATCTTCTGTAATGGATTAACGTTCATGTGTGAATGCTAACATTCCCAAGAAAGAGTCTTCTGTTTGAAGCCTTGTACAGTCCCAATCTGGTTAAAAGATAAAGACCTATAAGAAAGGAGAGCAGAGACTTTAATATATAGGATCTGAGCAGCACCCATTGTTCCCAGTCATCCTAAATGAATCCTTAGTGCATTTCAAAAGAAAGATGAAAGACAGTGAGACAAAAGCAGCTTCTAGCTTACCTTCCTGCACACCAACGAAGCCCTTCTCTTCTACTGCTGGGTGAGACTATTATAAATGCCTGGCTTTTGTCCTGCTTCATTTGGCAAAAGCCATGCATTTACCACTGGCTCCCTCAGGCTGGAGAATGGGAGTACTATGAGATTGTATGGGAAGGTAAGCCAGAAGCTTCTATCTTGTTGGCTTTCGTCTTTCTTTTGAAATGTGATAAGGCTCATAATCTTCCCCATGATAGTGAGAAGTGTTGCATTTCTCTTTAAATGATACTCATTACCTCTACAAATTTGCACCTATACATGTATGTTAGCATACACACATTTTACACTGTCTTCCCATAAACTGAGTTGTGCCCATGCTGGAATGGATCATGTCCTTGTGTCTTATTGCAAAGAAGCAAGCATTTGGAGGGATTCATGCAGATAGATAGAAATGATTGCACTCAAGGAATACATCTGCTGAGTAAATGAGTGCCACTTTACCATAACCATTTTCCAGAAAAAGAATAAGCTAATAGAGTGCTAGTTACTGAAAATTTAGCAATAGCATATACATTTAAATATAATTTTACCAAGGGGCAGAGGGAAGGAGTCAATAGGGAAGAGGGTTCTATGGTTCCCACAGCAAACTAAGGCTGGATCCACACTAGTAAAAAATTCCATACACACTTCAATTCCAGAGCTGTAATAACATACGTTTGACTGTTTGACAGCAAATGTGCTTCATTTAGGCTTTAATGCTGTTTTAAAAACCTCACTTTTTACTCTGCAGTAAAGCAATTTTTTCCTAATTTTTTTCCAATGTGTGCCCTACCAGATTTATATGGCATCAGGATGTGGGATAGCTGGGGAGCAGGACAGATTGATGGATTGCATCCTTCATCCAGCAGGCATCTTTCCATGTTTTGCTCTTTCCCAGTATATCTGCCCAAGGAACAAATCCAACCCGTTCTCCTACAGGCATGATTTGAACTTAAAGTTTGTCTCCATCTCACATCAAAACCCTTCGGTTACTTTCCCTGCTTCTGAAAAGTCCTGGCCAATGGAAGCACTTGTAAAGCGGGTGCAGAGTGGAGGGAGGTAGGAGAAGCAGTGCCAGCCAAACATCATAGGAAAAGGAGTTTGTTCTAAGGATGTGGAGTGGAAAGGGAAGCAAGGGAACAAACATTTCAGTTTTTCTTTCTCCTTCTCCTTGGGGCTGCCTGTGTTGGGCAACATTTAAAATCTACTTGCTTATTCATTGGGGCATAAAGTGGGGAACAGGATTTGATGACGGAGCCATCCAGTGAGAGTTCCAGGTGAGTGGTAAGATTGACAGAAAACAAGAAAGCTATTGGTTGATAGGTTTATGTGTGCTGGGAAGGGGGGAAAGTGCATGGGAACAAAACCTTTTTGTACAAATTTGAATTTCCCTGGGGGAAAATGTGCGGCTATGAATACAATTTGAGTATGGATTTTTATGAGTCAGTGTGGCATAAACATAATAATAATAATAATAATAATAATTTATTTATTTATACCCCACCCTCTGACAAGCAATCGGGATGGCTTACAATATTAAAAATTCTGTACCATATAATACAGATCACATAGATAAAACCTAAAAATCCCCAAACTCACCCGCCCCTTAAAAAAGTGAATGACATGAAATCTGGGCAAAATACTGCACACTGGATCTGGATTATTTTGTGGTTTGGGGTTTTTAGGAAGAGCTGGCGTGTCTGTTTTTAAATAGATTTCACTTTTGTTGTAGAAGAAACAAGTTAAATGAAATTTTCCAGGGCAGAAATTAGTTATTCATAAGACACAGTGCACTACTACAATTATTGTTATTTGTGGTCAAGTTGACTTTAACTTATGATGATGTTATGAATGAGGGGCTCTTGGAGATTTCTCATTTCATAGGGTCACCATAAGTTGAAGTAGACTTGGATGCAATTAACAACATTAACCATTGTTGGGCATTGTCTCTTATGAATAATATATTTCTTGCCTTGGAAAACTTCATTCAATCTGTTTCTTCCAACTCAGCGTTGGACAAAGTGGGGCTTGCAGGTTGTATACAACCTGCCTTTGTGGCACCCCACATATTTGTTTCAACGGTTTATGTTTTTTGCTGCTGGAGGCCTCCAGGAGTAGTGGTTTGAGGAATTAATGTGGGCCCAGGATACCCCAAACCTCAGAAACCTCCCCCAATGTTGTACAGTCAGCTGTCCGTATCCATGGGGGTTCTGTTTTGGACCTACCTTCCCCGTGGATGCCAAAATTGTGGGATCAGAAGTCCCATTGTTTTTAATGGTGGCACACTGTATGTGCAGTCACACTGGCACATTCACGTACAAGCACCACCATTTGGAAGAATGGGACAGGGCCATCCGTGGATATGCCAATCTGCAGATAGCAAGCCCATGATTGGGGCAGGCCAACTGTATTTTATTTTTTAAAAAGTAAACAAACTTAGAAGTGGACTTCCATATATTTCTCCTTTCATTTTCTTGGGGGGTCTTTCTTTTCCGCTTGCCCATGTATTTTGCCCAGGGCCAAAAAATAGCCTCTGGAACACAGGAAATTACCTAATCCTGTTTTAAGATGGTGACATTATGCTTACTCTTATTCGTATCTATGTGTTCACAGAAATTAAGTACTCATCAAGCCTAGTTAGCAGAGCAATGGTGAGGGTGGTAGGGTTTGTAGTTCAACAGCATCAGGAGTGCTGCATATCATCACCACCCCGTTAACCTGTGTGTCTTCACACTGCTTCTCAGGAGAAGGGATGAGTGATGCTGCACTAATACATTGGATAGTCTTGGTATAAATGGATCTCCAGGACTATAAATGAATATGTGGATGCTTTGTCTTGGCTATATAAGTCAACCTGGTAGGGATTGTGTGAATCAGTCCCTAGATTTCCCTGGACTGCAGGCAGGACCATGGTTTTTAGGCTTGTAGTAGGTGAACTATTGGATACATAATCAAGTATTTTGAGGATTTCTTTTTTTTAAAGAATGTTTTTTTGTTTTTTGGTTTTTTTAAAAAAAAAAAAAGAAAATGGTTGGAATGATAATAAAAACACATGGACAATGAATGCCAAAATCTCAGCAGTGGAAAGGGGTGGTAAAATATGGTCCTAAATCAACTAAAAAACTAAATTTCATTGAATTTAGTAGGACTGATGTCTGAGCATGAATATCAACATTATTTTTGTCAATGTTAGTTCTAATTTTGCATAGTTTTTATTGTTATTTATTCAATTATGACTCTACCCAAGAATGAAATTATGAAAGAGCAGTAGTGGATGTTGCAGAAAAATAGATTGATTTGGATCCCAAGAGTTTTGTCAACTCTGGCTTAATGTGTTAAATTTAAATTGTGAATGTTGTAAAAGTCTTGTGCCTAAACTGCCTTCTTAACTATCTTTTCCTTCTGATTGTGTTACTATTGTATATAACAGCATAGAACTGAAATCAAAGAAATATTAAAACAAAGAAAGAAAAGATAATTTACATCTGTTCTTGTATTAGACTGGATTTAAAACAGATTACCTCTTTTTTCCCTGCCCTTTTCATCCTTTCCTCTTCAGCAAGCTGTTTCTTTTCATCATTGTTCACTCATCCATGCACCTATTCCATTCCTTTCTTTAGAAAAATAAAGCAAAACTTTGAAAAGAACTTAAGTGAAGAAAGCTGCATAAGCTAGCCTTGCATATATTATATGTCCAGCATTATAGGATGAAGTCACTGTTCATTTTCAAAGTAGATCCACATTATTAGGAGTTTGGAAGGAAACTGAAATATAATCCATTGTAAGGGCAAAACTGGATTGACTGATAAATCTGTGCATGATTTGCAGTTCTGGTTATTTAACAATGGTAGCAACAAACTGACAACGCCTCCCCCAAAGCACCATAGGAAGGGAGAGCAGTTTTCTCCAGTTAAAATTTGGTTAATACACTAAAGTGTGATTGAACCTATATGTATAGGAATGCACTGTCAGGCAAAATAAAAACTATGCAGATGGGTTGAAACTGTCACAATGTGGGTGCTTGTTACAAAATTCAGCTTTTCTTGGGAATCAACTGCTTTATTAGGGTTCTTTGTTTTTAAAAATGGCCATATCATACCCCTAACTTCTACCTCCATGTAGAAAAGTACATTTGAATGTGATGAACTGAATGACATAATCTTGATTATTCAAGCTCAGCTCCATTGCTAGTACTATGAAGAGTTATAGAAATGGGTTTTAAGATGTATATTTTTGCCTTCTAGGACCAACACACAAAATGCCACCAACTGCCAGTGCAATGGACTTCTTCCAACTCTTTGTCCCTGACAACGTGCTAAAGAATATGGTGGTGCAAACAAATATGTATGCCAAGAAGTACCAGGAGAGATTTGGGAGTGATGACACTTGGATGGATGTCACCCTGACAGAAATCAAGGCTTTCTTGGCATACATGATATCCACAAGCACTCACCACTGTGAGTCTGTCCTCAGCATCTGGAGTAGTGGATTCTATAGCAACAAAAGCATAGCACTAATCATGACTCAGCCCAGATTTGAGAAGATACTCAAGTACTTCCATATTGTGGCCTTCCGTTCCAGTCAAACAACACACGGCCTCTACAAAATCCAGCCCTTTCTGGACTCTCTGCAGCATAGCTTCGACTCTGCTTTTAAGCCTTCCCAAACCCAGGTGAGATTCAACTTCTTGGTTGTGGCAAATTGTAGCTTACTCCATGCTTACGTACCAGAGGCCATTGTGTGGTAGACCTACATAACATTTGATAGTTACTCAGTGACAATACAACTATAGCATGAAGGCTCCACTTTAACAGCCATGATTCCATCCTATAGAATCCTGGGATTTGTGGTTTAGGGGGAGTATTTAGATGTTATGAAGGCCTAAATACTCTAAAGCAGGGGTAGGCAACCTTTCCCCTTTAAGGGCCGAGGGACTTCAGCTCCCAGAATCCCAGGAGCTATTAGTCAACATGGGACTATTGGCCAACATGGCTGAGGCTTCTGGGAGCTGAAGTCCCTCGGCCCTTAAAGGGGAAAGGTTGCCTACCCCTGCTCTAAAGGCACCAGCTCGTGTCTTCTCTTGGAAGCTGAGCAGGATCTGCTGTAGTTAGTACTTGGTGAATACCAGGCGCTGTGGGCTATATTTCAGAGGAAGGAACTGGCAAAACCATCTCTGAGTATTCCTTGCCTAAGAAAACTCTTATGAAATTCATGGAGTCGCCATAAGCTGACAGACACATAAACACACATTTAGAATTTACAGCCAGACAGTTTTAGAGCTTCACCAAACTACAAATCACATAGATTTATTAGGATGCAGCTGTGGCAGTTAAAATTAATGGAATCATAGTGCTATAACTGTGTAATGTGAAAAGGCCCTTGGTCACTGTGGCAGGGATTCTTGGGGGAAATAAAACTGGGTATCACATGGGAGAAAGCACATGTGTTCAACATGTAAAACACCTGTCTGTAAGTATATGTACAGTTGCTCAATCCAGGAAATAAAAGTGGCAGCAATTTGCTGTTGAATGTTGACTTGGTGGGAACATCAGTTTGAAATGTATAATGTACAAACATCCTTTACATCATAGGTGGACAACTGTGAGTGGTCAGTTCCATCCTGACGACCCCCTCTTCATTGGTCACAAACTGCTGAATTGTAGGACGTTATCACACGGGGCCTAAAGCAGTCCCATCCCCATCGCATCCCCGTCCCATTGCAGTTCCTTTTCAATCCAGAACTTACTGGCATACAGAAAGCAGCATCATTCTGGTATCATTCTGGTCACGGCAAAATGTAATTCCCAAAGAAACCAGCATTCAAAAGAACAGGGATGATGCCGGATGATGCCGCAATGGGACGGGGATGGGACGGGGATGTGTGCGACGTCGTGTGAAGACACGGGGAAAGGAAGCGCAATGGGACGGGGATGCGACGGGGATGGGCGGGGTTTCTCTGTGACGTCGTGTGAAGACACGGGGAAAGGAAGCGGAATGGGACGGGGATGCGACGGGGATGGGCAGGGTTTCTCTGTGACGTTGTGTGAAGACACGGGGAAAGGAAGCGCAATGGGACGAGGATGTGACAGGGATGGGTGGGGTTTCTCTGTGACGTCGTGTGAAGACACGGGGAAAGGAAGCGCAATGGGACAGGGATGCGACGGGAATGGGACTGCTTTAGACCCTGTGTGATAACGTCCCTACTGTTGTCATCCAAGTCCTTCCCAAAATGATGTTGTATCATGGAAATCATACTGATTTGGAGGAGGTGAGGTAAAGACTGATAGGGAGGCTTCAGTAGGGTTGTGAGAGTAAAAAACCTGGGAGGGCTCCTGTACCTTTAATGGATGTGTAGAAGAAAAAAATTTCAGCAGATGTTAGCTTGTTATCTGGTCTGCACAAGTATTAAAAGTACAGAAACTCACTCCAGTTTTCACTCTGGCAACACAAGGCTTCAGGGACCAAAACAGTAGGTTCCAGGGGCCACATGTGGCCCACAGACCATACTTTGCTCACCCTTGCCTTAGAGAGAGATCCTGGAACAATATAATGTGCATGACAAAATGAGTTACTTTGCTTACTGCACCCAGCAAATCTAGTCTGGGCACATTGTGTTCCTGACACCTTGTGGTTTTCTTTGAGTCTACCATACTGCTGTCCATAAGTTTAGAAAGGGAGAATGTGAGGTTGGATAGGAGGCACAATGTGCTGAAGTGTTTGAAATGAGGCATAAAAAGACATATGTGGTAGGAACATAAGTCATTAATTTTCTTCTCAAAGGATGCAAATAGTAATTTTAGCAATTCTTGCTGTAAGAAAGTCTTTTAAAACACCAATTTTTGGTGAATGCAGTTCAGTATGTATTCTGTTAAAATTTGCACATGATTGTTACATGCAGAAAATAGCATTATCTGCACAGGAATCAGCATTTTCTGTGCAGAAATATTTTCTGTGCAGAAAATATTGTTGCCTGTGCTGAATAACCACATGTGAATTTTGCACAGAATAATTCCCCAAATACAGCATTGTTCTATGCAGGAAGCAGGATTTCCCCCCCCACAGAAAATGATATTTCTGTGCACAGAAATGTTACTGTCTCACAGAAAATACTGTTTCCTGTGCAGAAAATGCTGTTTTCTGTGCAAAACAACCACATTGCAAATTACAATTGTTTGAAACTCATGAAATACTTTTTTAAAAAAAAAAAAACATGGTTTGATTATTTTGAATATTCATCCCTAATTCGAGTCCTCTCAACTCATTCTTTGACCATTGGAATAATTGCAGAGTGTTCCACTACTAGAGACAAGAATACTCATGCTCCTCCTACTTCCCCTCCACTCCAACTGCATTCCCCAGCTCTTCTCCATGATGCCTGTAGTCCCAAATGTCTTACTTTAAGGAATCCTTCCTCAGATCAGGCATTGTGCATAGTGGGCTATAGAAACTGCCAGTGGCCCTCAGCAGTGCCCAGCTCAAAAGAGCCCTCCAGGTCTCTTCTGAGCTGTGGTGTTTGCTACAGGCGGAGAGCATCTGCTGAGGCTCTCTGGTACAGTGATGAAATTCCTTTCAGAAGTGAAGGAGTACAGTTTACCTGTTGCACTTTCAGTTCTATCTTACTCCCCTTAATGGGATTAATGGCATGTATTAGAACTATATATGGGAAATAGTAGGGATGTCTTCATTTGGCAAGGAGCCTGGCCTACATATGAAAGGTTCCTGCATGATTTAAAACCCTGGTAGATCACAGTTGGAAAACACGCAAAAAGTCATTGTCCATGCATGTAGGGGGGTGAGTTGTAGTCCGAAAAAGTAACTTTTCCAGTCTCAATGCTAGATGTTGATATTTGCATACTGTTATGATCTGAGGGGATAGTATGGGATGATACTCTTATCTTCTGATAGACTTTACCAGAATTTAGTCTGAATTCAATTAGTGCTGCTTCATGCAAATTGTTTCTCACACAGAAAATGATCCATGTAATTGGCCTTCTAAGTTTCAACTACCAGAATAATTTATGAGTAATGACATCAGCGCCAAGTTGGATGAAGTAAAATCATACTGGCATAAGCCTTTTAAGAAGATGATGTTTGCAGTATTTTCTGTAGTTGCTTTTAGGTAATACAGTATCATACACTGATGGAAATGACTCCATGATATATGCACCTCTATGCAGAGAATTTTTTACTATCATGTGTCCCATTCATGATGAGTTATGAGAACCTGTGATAGGCCTGTGCAAATCCACACTGAGCTTAGACAAACACTTAATTTGATTACAAAATGGTCATGTTATTTAAGTTTAAAGTTCATGTAGGATTTTCTTAGAAAGATGGTTGACTAATCCCCATAATGAAATTAAGATGAAGCCAGTCCTTAATAAATGCAGAAACATTGTACCAAAATAATTTGATAGCAAGAGCTACAGATTTTAATTTTGATAGTCATGAATCATAAGACTGCCTTAATTCAACATTTATTTTCTAATTATATTACTTCTCTTTCTCACTAATTGTTAAATTAAATTGAAGTGATGAGAACACTAGCATTTCATTATATGCTTTCCCCAGCATGAAGGTACAACATATTTATTAAATGAAGAATATGCCCCGAAGGCTATTAGCAAGATTTGAGAGATATTCTGTTGATTTAGGAGTCATCCATACACACTTTTTTCCCATTAAGTGTTGGCAGCATCAAATGAAAATTTCCATGTGAAAATTAATTACAATATTTATACTAAAAAGGGCATATACAGTATGACCCCTGTATCTGTGGTTTTGGTACCCATGGTTTCACTTACCCACATCTAAAAAAAATATATCTCTAAGCATTTGGAGGTCCACCAGCATGACTCTATGGTCATTTTCTGCCAAAGTTGACCATAGAGTTGCACGGAAGGACCTCCAGATACCTAGAGGGAATGCTTCTCTAGGAATCCTGAGGTCCTCCAGTGCAACTCTATAGTCAACTTCTGCCAGAAATATAGAGTTTGTTATTAACTGTTGATTTTCACTATCCTCAGTAAGTCTAGAAGCATGTCCTCTGTGGACACTGGGGTTGTACTGTATTTCATTTCATACCAGCTTGCTTCATTCAAAAACTATGAGTACCACCTTAAGCATGATGTAGGGCCCAACTAGATGTGACCTAAAAGAAACAATTGGCAATTGTATGAATGCTGTTCATATAAGAACAGTTGTGGAGGGGCTGCAGAGACCATGGAAGGGCTTTAATCTTTTGAAACTCACCCCCTCTGACTCTTGTTTGCATTGGGATAAAAACTTTCATTGGCACCCTGCATTCACAGGAGACTGGATTTTGTCTTTTTGAACTGAAATGTTCATTATTCTTAATTAAAACACAAGGTGGCCCAGGTACACTCACTTCAGCCCAGCAGAGGAGGAAAAACAGCTACTGACTCTCCATAGTCCTGCCATGGGTTGCTTTTTCCCTTGGCTAAGTTAAACACATGGTAGACCAGAGGCAAAAACAGTAGCCAGAAGAAGATGGGAAGCTTAGCAGGAGGCCTTGTGTTGATGAAAGCCACAGCAGTGGAAGAAAAGCCAGTAGCAACTGTAACTTTGATGTCAGTAGGGTAGTGAGTCTGTTCCACCTCTTAACCTGAACTGCAAAGGAGGTATCCAAGGTGCTAAACCTAGACTTACAATAAGGTTCACTTTGTTTAGCTCTTTTAAGTTTGGATCTGGAACAGATTCATCACCCCACTGATCTGGAAACTCTCAGGTGTCACTGTGGAAAACTTTGATGTCATGTACTATCTAATTTCATGAGCTTTCAGCAGGGTAGAAAGCTTTTTCAGTAAACTAAAGTTGTTGACAGCATCACTATGTTGTCAGGACTAAAACTATTTTGGTTACATGGTATAATAAAGCACATAGAAGTTCAAATGTTTTTTGTGCATCTTCGAACCAAAACATCCCTCTTCCCAGGACTACCCAT
>CM034701.1:327008388-327022693 GCA_020142125.1 Phrynosoma platyrhinos
GGTAATGTCAACAATTTTCTTCTCACTATGAGAAAAAGTATTTCCAAAACCATGCACATTTTGAAGGCTATTCACGATTTGGGATGCATTCTGTTGAAATGGACATTTTTTGAGCAGAAAATGCTATATTTGGGGATTTGTTCTGTGTAAAATCCACATATGGCTGATTTGCATAGAAAATAGCATTTTCTGTGCAGGAAACACCTTTTCTGGACAGGAATTAGTATTTCTGCACCGAAATATTTTCCGTGCAGAAAAGGCTATTTTTGTGCAGAAAATGCTGATTTCTGCGTATAAGAACCATGTGCAGATATTGCACACAATATGTCCTGAACTACAAAGATTCTTGTCAGTCCATGATTCTCTCAAAACTCAAAAAAAGGTGTCTTTTAACATTTTTTAAAAAATGTATTCTTTCCATCCCTAGTGGCTTTGCACAAATCTACTTTAGCAGGGGTTAGGGGCACAAGAACCCCTGCAAAAGTGGAAAACCACAAATAAGTGAGGGAAAACAGGAGTGGTGTGTATATATATTCCTCTTCCTCCCCCCATGCTGTAGCCAGCTTCCCTCCATTGACTAAAGCACGAGAAAGGTGGGATGGGTATGCACTCACCCTTCCTGGCTGCCCCCACCATCCTGGGCTTTTTTTGCCTGGGGGGAAAGCCCAGGATGGGAGAGGAGGTGCATGCACACAAGGACAAACTTGCAAATAGTCAAATCCACAAGTGTTCAACCTGTGAAAGTCAAGGGCTGATTGTATATTCAGGGCTGAATCAAGAGATAGCATGGGTTTTCTATGTTTTGGTCACCTAAGATTTAGGGTGTTTCATTTGTTTTGGTCTCATTTTAAGGCAGCTGTGGAGGTATCTGACGTTGATTGGAGCAATAGTAGGGGTGAATATTTTCACTCAACAGTTGCCGTTCCGCTGACCTACTCCCTTCTGCTATTTGCCTCAGAAGCTTCCCTCCCAAGAATAATAGCAACTTTGAGCTGAGGGAGGGAGCTTGTGGCAAGACTTCAATATGTGCTAGAAAGATTACCCCTTTTCATATCCAAATCTGGCTTCCTCTCACACACTTATTACTACTACTAGTAAAAATAAAAATCAGCCTCCCTTGAATAGTCATCCAACAGCACATTGGATTAGAACTCCAAGCACATCTGACTAGAGATAATGGGATGGTTGTCCAAGGTGTCAGAAGCATCCTAGGTGGAGAAAGGCTGTATTGAATGGATTCATGGATTTAATGTCAAGCCTTTTTAATGGAATGAATGTAGGTTGTAGAAAGTGTAAATAAGGCACAAAGAATGGCTTAGAAGAAAAAAATTATTAGACATTGTATTAAAGGATTAGATGTTCATTAAGGATGCTATGTTAAACTACATACTAGGGAGAAAGTTGGGGTATAGGCAGAAAAGTGCCATTTTTCAGCCTAAGTAAGTATTAGAGGGAAACACTCCTGGTTTTGTTTTTGTTGGGTTTTAAAAACCCATTTCTGTTGTTCAAATGCATTACAATTTGCTACATATTTGTAAACATTTGCATTTATGGTCAAAATCCTGTTGGAGATTGACATATGCATGAATACTGTAGTTGCAGTGTTACCTGCCCCAATCCCCACTTCCTGATCAGTAGCCAATGCAGTCAGTCAGGGTTTGTTTCCCTCTCAATTGGGAAGCAGTTGACTGATGATCCCACCCACTCCTGTGAACTATCTCCAGTGCAACAGCAAGAAGTAGGATCCTGTCCCAGTGCCACCCTGCACTGGAGATTATTCGCATGAAAGGAACATCAGTCGGATGCTTCCTTAACAACTGAAGAACATCAATCGCAGTGACTGCTTTCCAGTAAGGAAAGATGGGGGGGGGGGGCTTTCACAGTCCCTACATAGCCTCTAAACCAGAGACTATATAGGGATTGTAAATATGAAACAGTCACAAGTGTGTAACTCTAACTGTGCATTTGTAAGTGCCCAACAGGATTCTGGCAAAAATTGGTTGAAATTAATGAAAAATGATTTTTTCTTACATACTGTTAAATTCCCTCTTATTATTAAATAAAATCTTCTCCCTCATATTTAATTAACTACTATTTAATTTCAGTGGCAAACATGAAATGTGTTTCATTTGATATTGATTAGTATGATATTGAACTGAAAGAAACTGAGTGGGGTCTGGTCACTTCCATGTCATTGGGACAGTGAATCCACTCGTAATTTTTAGTTTGAACTTTGAAGAAGCTATCCATATAGTCAAACCCTATCCCCAGCACTATGGATAGCTCTTTTAAAGTTTGGAGTAAAACCAGAAGAGATTTACTGCCCCACTAAAATGGAAGCCACCAGCCAAACTGTGACTGTCACATAGTTTATGATGTATTTGGTATCATGTAATTGGCCTACATTTTCAAAGACAAAACAGCAACCTACAGATCTGTCTGCCATCATCCCCTGCAGCATGGAACCAGTCACAGGACAGAGCTAGGGCTTTGGGAAAGGCAATGGGAATGGGACCCAGCATTCATCACATCAGTCCACGAGCTGTCCAGCAACACATCTTTGCCTGGCAACAAACTCATTAGCATTTCAATTGGGAATACCAGGAAGGAGAAGGCAGCCTTGGCCAGAATTCACACACTTGTTCCCTGGCTTTGGGAGAGAGGATTAGAGCAAGGAAATGGTGCACACAGGTTCTAGGGCAGCTGGCCATTTTGCAAGATTTCCTGGCTCTCAAAATGGAGTTTTGGCACTGTAAAATGGAAGGAGAAGTGTCAAGTGAACAGCCACTACAAACAGCAAAATACTTCTTTCATATTGACCTTCAGCTTCAATTTTCCAGGATAATTTCCAGTTAAGCTTTAGCCCAAGGGTGGAAACAATGTGGTCCTTCAGATGTTGTTGGCCTGCAGCCACATAGCCCTTGACAAAGTATGGTTGGAACTGCAGTTCAGCAGTAGGAGGGCCACATGTTTCGTATCATTCTATTAACCAAACTTTTTCTTCTTTCCAAACTAAAAGTGATTTTTGCCGATTTATGGTTAGTTTATTGCAGCAATAAGCTTCCTGTGGCACCCTAAAGAAAGGTTTGGAAACACATGGTTTTTAGATGATGTGGGACTACAACTTCCATCTCCCTTGCCAGAATAAATGATGATGAACAGTGATGGAAGTTTCAATATAACTACAACTGGGGGGGGGGGCACATCTTTCCAAATTTTGCCCTAAAGACCATTAATGCCTGGTGGGCTCCATGTCAATCAGATAGTGATAGTGCTCTGGATTTCTGTTTGAACTTTAAAGGTCATATCCATGGTGGTTACTTTCTTTTGTGAATAGGATTGTGCCTGGATCAGATTTATTGCCTCATTGACATGGAGGCCACCAGCTGCTACAGTTAAAGGCTACTAGCATGGCAGCCTTCCATGTCCAGGAAACTTTTGGAATGTGAGACTATTCAAAAATGTGTTACTTTCTTTTTTGGATAAAAAAGACCAACTTTTCCATGTTATGGAGCAAGTGCACTTTAAAAAAAAAAGAGAAGAACCATCCCTAGTCCTCTCTGACACACTTTCTTTTCAACAAGAAAGCAAAGTAATGCTTTTCATAAAAGGATCTCAGTTGAAAAGAGTGCACCAATAGTGACAATGCAGAGAGGAGAGGCATGTGATACCCCCCCAAGAAAATCTTGTAAGCAGAGTATGCTGTAGGCTATGAAATGGGGCAGAGGAAAGGACAGTATGTGAGAAGCTGTCATTTGGCCTAAATCTCTATAGAATGGGGAAAGGACTTGGTAAATCCAATTCAAGGACTTCCTCATTGAGACCACTGCTTCATGGGACCATTGAAATCTATTATGCAGATCTTTTACAATTGAACCCCAGAATAGTGACAAGTCAGATATGTTCTTAGGAAATCACCACTATGGAATACACAAATAGTGGTAAAGTCAAGTAGTATGACCTCATCATCATCCAAAGTAAAATCAACTAAAAGTCCTATGATACTTCTTAAAGACAAAGGGTTAAGTTGTTCATCCCAGTCAGCGAAGATGTGTTGAATCAACAAGTGGCACTTTCATCAATGTTAATTCTCATCAATGCCAAATTCTCACTGAGTCAACAGTTCTATTCTAGTTGGGATTAACAATTTGATTTAATCCTAGCAAGTATATTTCACCATGGCTTTTGTGGACTACAGCATACTGATACATGGGCTACAGTCTATGAAAGCTCATGACTGTCATGCTGTTAGTAATTTACACAAATTTAAATCCAGTTTACGCTGGCATAAGTCTCTATTTTTTGGCATTGTGGACATCAGAATTCTGTACCAACCTTGTACAACAATTAAACTCTCCCCAGAACCCACCTTTCAGCTGCTTCACACATCATAAGTTTACTGGCCAGTGGAAAGCAGGGAAGTAGCAGAAAAAGTGTCCTGCCACGTTCTGAGCCAGTGTGGCTTAGTAGTTTGAGCATTGGACTATGACTCTGGAGACCAGTGTTTGAATCCCTGCTCAACCATGGAAACCCACTGAGTGACCTTGGGCAAGTCACACACTCTCAGCCTCAGAAAATCTCGGGTTGCCATTAGTTGAAAATGACTTGAAGGCACAAAACAAGAGTGTTCTGATAACTGGATGCACTGCTCCATGACCTGTGGAGGACCTCAGGAGGGTCCCAGGGGGAGGGGTGTAGCTATGTGGAGGGAGAAAAGAGGACATCCCCCACCCAGCAAGTAAGAATTCCATATCCCAATGACATTTTCCTTCAGCTTCCAAATTTCTAGCGTTGCAGAGAGTGAGACATTGAAAATCATTTGCACCTTGAACTCATGTATTTGTTGTACTTGCATTCCCTTGGTAGATATGCCTGCCCTTTTCTTTGGATGGTAAAATTGTATTTCCTCTTTGTAATTTAATATTTATTATATATCAAGTATATCAACATAAGGTGTACTTTAAGGTAAACATAACATAGTGTACAAACAACCTATTAAATGTTCAACTGAAGTTTTAAGTTATGGCAAACTAGAAATTTGGAGACAGAAGAAAAAATTAATTTCAAGACACAATTCTTATGGTGAGGGGAATACCCTATAGAGCCAGTGTGGTGTAGTGGTTTGAATGTTGGACTAAACTCTGGAGACCAGGGTTCGATTCCCAGGGTTTGGCCATGAAACTCACTGGGTGACCTTGGGCAAGTCACATGCTCTCAGCCTCAAGGGAAGTCAATGGCAAACCTCTTCTGAACAAATCTGGCCAAGAAACCCTCATGATAAGTTTGCCATAGGGTTGCTATAAGTTGGAAATGACTTGAAGGCACACACCACCACCACGCCTCACTTCGTAGCTACCCGACTTCTTTGCCACTCCCATGTTCTCCACTGGCCAGCAAATTGGGGCAGCTGGCGAAAGAGGGAGGTGCAGGAGTTAAAAGGTGAGGGGGTGAGAGGGGAGACATTTTGAAGTTCTGCCTGTCCAGAACTTTATGATACATCTCCCAGTCCCAAATCTCAACTCAATACCCCACAGGAGTCTCTTATTTCTGTTGCAATGCTCTAAGACAGCTGTCCCTTTATACCTGAATGAGGTATTGTAACTGAATATGAATTTGAAGCCATTAGAATCTGGGTGGCCTTCCAGGTGATATAGGGCTGCAAGTCCCATCAGGCCTAGCCAGCACAGCCAGTGATGAGGAATGCACAGATTTGCAGTCCAACAGTGCTGGATTCCTTTCTGTGTCTGGTTCCTTATCAAATCCAAATTTTCTCAGGTTTTGCTTTTAGCTGTTGTAAAGATCTAGCAAAAGAAAGTTCAATTGCAGCATCTAGAATGGTGAGGCAGATTCTGGGGCCCCAGAAAATCCACTGTATATGGAACCAGCCCCTCCCCCTGCTTTTAGAAACTTGGTTGTTTTTGGCCCAAAGGCTCACCTAACAAACTCTGGGCCTGAAGACACCTCTGTTGTTCTCAGGGCCCTGGAACATAACAGAAGCACGGATCCAAAAGCCTTCAGTGAATGAGGGATGGTGTCCACTACTTGGATCAGTGCTTCAAACAGAAACATTTGACTCATTTTCACCCTTCCTCTTTCCCCACCCCATTCCAGAGAATCATAATCCTCAACTGAATTTGGACAATCTTGCTATTCTGCAGATTTCACCCATTTTTTGTTCAATGGCAGCATCTAGAATGGTGTCTCTACTCACCATTGGCTGTGCCCTGGTTCATTTTTCCAATTCATCAGTGGCCCTACATAGAAAAAAAAAATCCACACCCTTGGTGTATAACTGTTCAAGGATATTGCAGGATAACATCAGCTATTTGAATTGTGCATTCTGAGTGCCACAGAAAGGTGGCATTATCTATTGCATGTTGCATTTGTCATTTTTAAGATGCATGGCCTCTTTCTTGTTGTAGAAATGTTTTATGGACCACATCTCCCCTTTCTCTCTCTTTCCTTTTTCCAGGTACTTCATTTCACATAAACCAAACAAGACGTGGCAACAAGTATTTTGGTTTGCCATCAGCATTGCCATCAACAATGCCTACATCTTGTACAAAATGTCTGATGCCTACCATGTGAAAAAATACAGCCGAGTGCAGTTTGGTGAGAGACTTGTAAAGGAGCTGCTAGGCTTGGAGGATACTTCACCTTGTCATTGATGGATTGTTCCTGATGGCTTAGGTCAAGAGAGGAAAAGGAGAAAGATGAGACTGAGGAGAAGGAGATTCTGAAATGTCAAAATGAGGAGGATCATAAAATGACCAAGGAAGCCATTCAAGTGTTTGGAGTCTTTGACAAAGGCTCAGCTGATATGCAGAGAGCCTTAATGGGAGCACTGCCTGAGAGCTGCACATATGAATGCACCATGGCCACTTGTGCATCAGAAGTGAATTTACGTTCGTAGCTATTTCTTAATACTATTTGTCAAACAGGGTGTTAGTTATGTGAGCCTCCTTTCCTCCCCCATTGCCCCCCACACTAACACAGCTTGACAAATGAGACTGGGCAATGGATGTTCATTTTTGAATTGTGTGATCAACACACAGTGTCAAAAAAGATGTGCTATCTTGGGGCTGCAAAGGCTCAGCCACCTGGGGAGGGGTCACTCAGAGGTCTCTGGCAGGAGAAATATTAAAAAATGTATAAATCTATTTTGCAAGCCTATCGTTAGGTGACAGCAACGAAGGCTTAGTGGGTTGATGAAGATTTTATTTTCTTGCAGTGTTTTTGGATTGTGGGGTAAATAATAGCAATTTTTTTATATAAACCAATGATCAGAAACTGAAGGAGCTTACCAATCAAAGCTAAAGTCATTTTGCCACGTCTAAAGTCAATGCAAGCTTTGGGATTGACTTCAGTGATGCCATTTTAGGAACATAAGAGAGAATAATTTAATTGTAACAGTGTGTCCCACTGCTTTCCCAAATCCCATGACATCATGTAAGAATGACAAAGTTTTATCTGAGTTCAGATTAATTTCTCTTTAAAGTTAGTTCAGCGTTTTGTTTGAGTGTTGTATAAACAAATATGGTCCAATCTAAGCTTGTGCGCTGTACCCTGTGTGCAAACCTAATCAGAGATCCCACAGCACATGCAAAAGCAAACAAATTCAGAGGCCTATTTACCATTGCAGGATATTGCTGCATGCAAGCAAAGTCACCATAGAATGTGGGCATAGAAGACAGGAAGGTGGTTTTCCCACTGACCTTTCTTAGCACCAATGTTAATATCTTGCCCATTTATTAATTTTCCATTCATATAGTACTTGTAGCACATAAATGCCTTTGTCATATGAGAGCATCTTTGAATTGAATTCACAATACCATCTACAATTCCTTCCATTTTCTCTCCCTTCCCCAACTCTGATATCCTCCAAAGTTAAAACTGATTTTCTATACATCTTTAATTTAATACTTGCCCAAACTTTACAGGAAATAATAGGCCACTTACAGAAACATGTTTTGTATTAGCACACTTGAGATGTTCTGTGGGACTGGTTGGAAGGGAGAGTCTACCCATAATATTTATGTAATGTGTTATGGCGGGTCAGGTTGGTTTTGTTTTTAAGGCCAAGTTGACACAGACATAGCAGGAGTAATATAGAAAATGAGTTTCTTCTAGGTAAGCATCATAATAGGGACTCTCCATAAATCATTGGAATCACTGCCCCGTAGCTAACAGATTCAGTGATAGAAGATTTTCAGAAAGGAAGCCAACAGGGAAAAGAAGGAAACACACACGCTGAATGAGATGTTCTTTCATCACCACATCACAGCTTAAATCCATAACTCAGTCAAAGAGTTTAACACCGGGGTAGGCAACCTTTCCCCTTTAAGGGCTGAGGGACTTCAGCTCCCAGAATCCCAGGAGCTATTGGCCAACATGGGACTATTGGCCAACATGGCTGAGGCTTCTGGGAGCTGAAGTCCCTCGGCCCTTAAAGGGGAAAGGTTGCCTACCCCTGGTTTAACACAAGGGTGTCCATTTTCAACTCTTTTCTCAAATCTCTATGGCTGTCAGTTGAATGTATAAAGTAACTAGCAGGGAGTATTGCTTTCTGTAACCTTAGGCAATAAGAAATACTGCTCCCTCTTTAACTGTTCATTTGGACTGACCTTTAGAATATTCAACTAAAATGGAAAGGAACACCATATAAAACTTTATCTTTGTTGATTGCTGAAAGGTATTCTAGTAGAGGCAGACAATTGCAGCCCTCTAAATGTTTTTGGACTACAGCTCAAAGAATCTCTCTGGCTTTCTTGGCTAGGGCTAATGGAAATTATATGTCAAAAAGATGTCACAGTTAGGGCTACTGAGAGCTGGGCCAGGGACAAGACCAAGATGCGTTACCAGGCCCTGTCCCTGAATTTACAACAGACTGTATAGCCTCTTTCTGGACTGTTGAGATGCCAACATTTACTTTCTAATGTATTGCTTATTTTTTCACTGTCCAAACCACCAGACACCAAAGCCCTCCAGAACTCCAGGCCTCTGTGGCAGGATTGGGGGCTGATGGAACATTTATGGGACTGTCTACTAAGATATATTATATTTTGAAACAAATAGTTTCTGTTTACTCTTCTAAAAATGCCAACATTTTTTGGAAGAGATTTAGCCTTTCTAGATCTGCTTAAGAAACATGAAAATGCATGTATACATGTTTCGAGACTATCTGACAATGTTATATATCATTCAGCTACATATGAATAGTGGGTTTTAACGTTGCTAATGAATACAGGGGTGTAGCTATAGGGGCAAAATGAAGGTATTGCCCCAATAAAATTAAAACCTCAATTGAACATTTAGAAATAGAGTTTAGACATCTGAAGAAAAGGGGGCAGAGAAAGCTACCAAGGCAAAGTAACAGCAAAGATTAAATATTTCATTTCATTTGTATGCTGCCTTTCTCTCGAAATGGGACTCATGGTAACTCTGAGAAAGAGTTACTAAAAAAAAATACATTTTTAGAAACAATTAAAATCATCAAATAAAACAAGATAAAATTATTTGATAGACATACATAGTTTAAAAAGAAAGATCAAACATCCCAATTAAAAAGCTTCCCTTACTATACATCAAAAGTCTGCTTAAACAAAATTGTCTTTGCCTGGGGGCAAAAGGTAAGCAGGGAGGGGACCAGGCTAGCTTTCTATTGAAGGGAATTCCAGAGAGTGGGAGCAGCCATTGAGAAGACTCTCTCTCATGTCCTAACCAAGTGAGCCTATGATAGTAGTGGGACTGAGAGAAAGCCTTCCCTTGAAGATTTTAGAACTCTGGTATGTTTGTATGGGGAGATATGGTATTTCAGATAATCTGGACCTAAAATGTAATTCTAGAATTCTATGAGTAAGTTAATTCCAGTGTTCACATTCTGCAGTGATGGCTACTTTGAGTCTGATTGCCATTTTAAAGATGTGTTGCAGCTTAAGCTTTGGTGTTGTAAGATCAATTTTCCCAGATGGCCTTCCAAAGCACTTTGGGACCCCGTTATTTTGAGCATCCTGCTGCTCCCCTAAAGCAAACAGATTTTTTGCTTTAGGGGAGCAGCAGGATGTTTGTCATGCATAGAAGGCCATACTAGACAGATCATTTCCTTTTAGAAAAAGAAAATAAAGGCTGTCATACCGTTGGGAATTTGCAACACTGTAAACCAACTTATGTTTACATAGTTTAGAACTGTGGTGTTGCGCAAGAGTCATATTCCCAGGAGAGGAGGATTGTTGTAGCTGCACCATTGAGACCATTGTACAAATTGAGCAAGCAGCATAGCTGCTGTGCAGTGGTCATAATGTGCAACAATAGGACACTTTGCAGGACGTTGTCCTTGTGCAATGACAACACAAGAAGAGCAAAGCAAAGCAGCTTCATTTATATACTGCTTCATATCGCGCATGGGATGTCTAAGCGGTTTACAACTGTGAGCTGATTGCCCCCCAACAATTGGGTACTCATTTTAGTGACCTCGGAAGGATGCAGGCCTGAGTCGAGCCTCAGCCCTGGCTGGTATTGAACTCTCAGCCTTCTGGTCTATGAGTGAGTGGCTGCAGTACAGGCATTTAACCACTGCGCCAAGAGGGGAGTGCAGTGGCCCCAACAGAGTCATGAAGCAGTTGGCCATACAGCTGCTGCTTCTCCTACCATTATCAACATTAGGTAACCACTACCACTGCCATTGAAAGAGATTTGTGTTCCCTTGTGGCTCTTTGAGATTCTTGGAGAGGATGTAGCATGCAGTCATTTTCCTTGCAGGAGATGCAAGTGGAGCCTTTTTGCGCTATACATTTTTATTGTTGTTGTTTGTTGGCTCCAGCTCTCCATTTCATCAGTAACTACTCTGCCCTCTTAGACCTGTGCTAAGTGAAGCTGGTACCTTACATAGGACTAAGTTAAAATCAGTGTTAGTGGGGTCATTAGATCAAAGCATATGTTACAGAAATCTCCCACAAGAAAATATCTTCCTTGTATTAAAATTCCATCAGGTCCTAGTTTGGCCTCAGGGATTAGTTTGTGAGTAGCTCTCTGTGAAGTTAATACTGACAGGGCTTAAAGCAGTGGCAGCATGTCACAGGATATACATTTTTCTTCCTTTGGACATGGGAAAAAAGTAAAATGGAAACCATACTCTTAAATAACTTTGAATCCTTTGCTTGAATCCTTACATTATTTCTATGCTATAGTTTCCTAAAATGAGACCTTCCATAAAAGAAAAGAAAAAAAATTAACATACATATTGTTGCATTTGCCCTGCTTCTCTAAGCAGTGAGTAAGGAGTCTGAGGGCACAATGGCACAAACTGCAGCCCGCCACATGTTGGCGTACTGCAGCTCCCAACAGCCCAAACCAACTTAGTCAATGGTGAAGAACATTGGGAGCTCCAGTCTAATGAAGGCCACACTTTGCCCACCTCTGTTCTAAGAGTACTTGACATTGGGTTCTTCTAGGAAAGGAGCCACTGATTAGAGGTGTTTTGGCATTTTGTAATACTTACATTTATTTACAAATATACATGTTGAACATAGGAAGAAGTGGCCTTTAAGCAGTCAGTCATGGGATGTTATCTATACTACAGAGTTATATCAGCTTGATACCATTTTAATTTTAGCAAGTTTAATAAGTACAGCATTTCAGGAGGAGTGGGTGAAAGCTGTCTTGCAGAGATGTATTCAGGACCTCACCAAACTGCAAATCCCAGGATTCCATGGGATGGAGAGATAATGTGTATATAGCACCTTCTGGTCTCTTCCACACTACACAATTACAATGTGTGTATATCATAGCAACTCCATGAATTTTGTAGGGTTTTCTCAGGCAAAGAATACTCAGAAATTGTTTTGCCAGTTCCTTCCTCTGAAACACAGTCTACAGCAACTGGTATTTTATGACAGTCTCCCATCCAAGTACTAACCAGGTTGATCCTGCTTTGCTTCCAAGATCAGACAGGACTTTATGAACAACAGTGAAGCATGGTAGCTACAGTGATATCAAAATGCTATAATTGTTCAGTATGGGGAAAAAATCCCAATTCTACTGCTCCTATTAAAAATCTCTGTGGAAACAATCATGATAGTGAAATGCTTTCTAAGTCCAAACCCAACTCTCTGCATTTCTCTTCAGTCTGACTCAGACTTCAACATGTTCTTCAAGGTTTCAGCATGTTCATCCAGAGACATGTTTCCTGGCTGGAGGGAACCTAATCCAAATTTAAACTCATGCTAAAATGATAACCTTAAAGGTGATGCCTCATTTTTATATTTCTCCCTCCCATTCTCCTTTTTATGCTGCAAGAGACTCATAAGACTACTTCTTTGAAAATTAACCCAAATGAGTCATTCTTCATTCTGACCATCCTCTTAACCCTTCCATTTCTAGTCTCCAATGCAGAAAATCACTGGAACACAACAGGCTATTCACATTTCTTTTTCAGGTCCAGGTATTGCCTCAGGCAGGAAAGAAATCATGATATAGCACAGTGTGAAAGAATTCAAAGATTTAGTTGCGTAAGTCCGTAGAATCAGAATGTAGAAAGATCTTGTAGCATGTTTAAGTTAACCCTTGTACTATTTTTCCTTTTCATGCATAGCTGGAATCAAGGGAGAACTAATGGCCATTTCTTTTCCTACCCCCAAGTGGTGTTAACAGGCTGTGGAAAAATTGTTTTTTCTTGTCAGATGAAATCTTGTATTTTCTACTTGAAATAATGTTGCCTCCTTGCAGCTTTCCTGTTGCTTATTATTTCTCTTCTTGCAAAAGATCCCTTTAATTGCTCTTCCTACTAGTGGAATGGTACAAGGGGAGTTGGGGTTGACTCCTGTAGCTCAAATGTTACTGTATTTATACTGAACTGGGTAAAGTCTTAAGGGCACCTCAGTTCTGGGAATAATCCATTGCCTATTTTCTAAAATGGATCCTTGACTGCTAGTTATAAGTGCTATACCAAGAGAGACCGAAGCTGCATTAAACTCCTCTCTCCTCACCTGAACTTGCTTTGGTGATAATGGAGAGAAAATTCACATATGCACTTCGTAAGGAGATGCTTAAAGTGCATCAAGAGCAAACATATCTATGATTGCATGATGAATAGTCTGTTGTAACAAAACCAAGCAAGAGGCTTATTTAAAGTCTAAGGCTACTCTCCTATGTCTGCATAATTGGGAACAAACCTTGGAAACAGTAGAGGCTTAATGAATTAATGTTATCTTTTTCACTTCAAAAAGTCCCCCCCCCCCATGAATTATTACTGTCAAGTCAACCTTGACTTATACCACCCTGCTAAGGTCTTGCAGACTCAGGACTTGATTGATTCTATCCATTTAGAACAGGGGTAGGTAACCTTTCCCCCTTAAGGGCCGAGGGACTTCAGCTCTCAGAATCCCAGGAGCTATTGGCCAACATGGGACTATTGGCCAACATGGCTGAGGCTTCTGGGAGCTGAAGTCCCTCGGCCCTTAAAGGGGAAAGGTTGCCTACCCGATTTAGAATGTGGTCTTCCCATTTTCCTGCTGCCTTTTACCTTAGTAAACATTATTGTCTTTTCTATTGACTCATGTAGTATCATGAAAGTATGACAGTCTCCATTTAGTCATGGCTTTTAGGGAGTGTTCAGGTTTGATTTGCTTTAGCAGCCATTTGTTGGTCTACACCAGGGGTAGGCAACCTTTCCCCTTTAAGGGCCGAGGGACTTCAGCTCCCAGAAGCCTCAGCCATGTTGGCCAATAGTCCCATGTTGGCCAATAGCTCCTGGGATTCTGGGAGCTGAAGTCCCTCAGCCCTTAAAGGGGAAAGGTTGCCTACCCCTGGTCTACACAGAACTCTTCCCTAGTATCACATCTCAAATGAATTGATTCTCTTTCCTATCCATTTTCTTCACTGTCTTTAAATGGGAAATACAGTGGCATGGACAATCCTAACTTTAGTATTTAATGATATATTTTTACACTTCAAGATCTTGTCTAGTTGCTTTATAGCTCCTATTCCAAGTCTTCTGATTTCCTGATTGCCATCTCCACTCTGATTAATGACTGAGCCAAGGTATGGAAAATCTCAAACTATTCAGTGTCTTAATTGTTTGTTTTGAAGTTACTTGAGTCATCTGTAGTCACTAATTTTTAGTTTCTTTATGTTCAGCTGGAAGCCTGCCTTTGCACTTTCTTCCTTGACTTTCTTCAGTAACTGTCCCAAGCCTTTGGTATTTCTGCTAGTAATATTCATAGTAGCCCATGAATGTTGCTTACTCATAGTGGCTGTAATCCAGCATCAGGAGATATATCTATGGCATAGCTACAATAGTCTATTGTCC
>CM034701.1:327022793-327037970 GCA_020142125.1 Phrynosoma platyrhinos
TGGCTGACAATCCGTTCTGCAATTACAACACACATGGGTAATGCATACAGATAATGCACATTCACACACCATGCTATGCACTTTCATGAACTACCACATACCCAACTTTCCTACATACCCAATGTTGCTACATTGCCTTCAGTTAAACATGATCATTGCATATTGTTGAAAAAAATCACTATGCATTTACAGTGCAACCTACATCCACGTATATCACTAACTGTTATGCCCCCCTCTTCAAATCCTGACATGTTCACAATTAACATTTTTTCCAAGTCATGTAATTTGTCATTTGATACTCTCTCCCAAAAAACCCCCATAAAAAACCAACAACAAACAACAAGTATTTTTAAAATGTTAATTCTATGTTATGCCTAGGCTTGTTCTTTCAAGCCTAGGCTTGTTCTTTCAAGCTTGCTGAGTCCACTAAGATGTACTTATGAGGAAGTTGCATAGGATGGCACTATTCAGGCACTGATCCAGCTGCATGAGATTGCTGGAGCCAAGTCTATGTAGATACGTAGCACTGGTCAGATTATACCAACTGGCTCCAGTTTATGTTACATGATGCTTAGAGCCTTATCACATTATTAAACAAACCCAGCAGGCAAACAAAAAGACATGTTTGTTTTTTCTCCCTCTACACTACTCTCATTCTCTTCAGGTTGTAAAATTGTGGGAGAGCATTGTAAAAGTCTCATTTTTGCCAAACTGATTATTTCAGCTTGGCAAATGGGACACTTTTATGACCCTCTCCCATGGGAGAATGAAAGAAAACAGTCATGCGGAGGGAGAAAAAAATCCACATGCATATTTTCATTTGACTGTTGGGTTTGTTTAATAATGCAATAAGGCTCTTAGTTTCTGTGCTCCATCTGCCCCCCAACAACTGGTTATTATTAGCATGTGCCAGAATCCTGTATGATCGTTACATACTACATAGCACTGTAACTATGGTGCTACACAATGTATTCTGTCCAGACCCCCCCACACACACACACACACTTACTGTTAAGCAGCCACTGAAATTGACAGAGGTCTGTTCCAGTGATGTCACTAGGGCAGGGGTAGGCAACCTTTCCCCTTTAAGGGCCGAAGGACTTCAGCTCCCAGAATCCCAGGAGCTATTGGCCAACATTGGACTATTGGCCAACATGGCTGAGGCTTCTGGGAGCAGAAGTCCCTCAGCCCTTAAAGGGAAAAGGTTGCCTACCCCTGCACTAGGGGATATGGGGGGTTCAGACACCCTAAAAGGGGTGATACCACTGCTCCTCAAACACCTATCTTTTGGCAGAAACAGGCTGTGGCATCCATCTGCTTCCCTTTAAAATGCTTCTACAGATGGTGGGAGTAGGGTGAAACCCCAGAATTTTTTAAAATTAAAATTAAAACATCACATTTTAATCAAATCTTCACTATGTATACGTAAATACATTTAGGTTTTGTATATGATATTGTAATTTGAAGGTATACTTTTAATTTTGCTATTTTCCTAGACTATTAACAGTACACTCAGTGATATATGGGAATTACAGTTTACGAGTAACATTAGTACAAAAAAGTATTACCAAGGATTCTATATGGTGTCAAATGGGAGGTGACACCATGAGTTCCTGCACCAAGTGACACCAAGCCTAGGGATGCCACTGGCCTATTCCTCTGTTGATCAAGATGCAGCTGCCTGATATTCCCACCCCCTCCCATGAATATATCCAGCACAACAGGCAGAAAAAGGACCTCCCCAAATCTCCCATGTGCCAGACTGCTTGCACTGGAGGTGGGGGTGCGGATGTCAGGCAGCTACCTTTTGATCAACAGGAATGAATCTTCATCAGTCCCAATGGCTGCTTACCAGTAAATGGGGTTTGGGGGACTTTCACAGTTTCTATATAAGTCCTGAACAAAATAAGTAGCAGTTACAAATGCATAACTGCAGGTTGTGTATTCATAACTGCCCAACAGATTCCAGCCATCCTTCCTTATTATTTAAAAAAGGCTATGTCCTATATTCCCCAGCAGCACTATGCATATAGAATTATATCAGTTGATATTTTAACATTTATCCCATTGAGATCAACAGGAAATCTATATGCTTTAATGCCATAATGTTTGACTGGATTGGCCTTCCAGAAAATGGAACCTCTCCACATGTATTATAGCTGGCATGCATGCAGAGGCGGGAGGCTGGTGAGAAGTAGAGTGTGATAACCTTATTCTACACAAGTGCACTTTGGGTTTAAAAAATTGGTATTTTTTATGATAAACTGTCACAAGGGTAGGAGGCTGCAGCCATTTTAAAGGTGAATTGCCACTCCTGAAGTTTGCTAGGAAAGATAATTCATCCTTTCCTTTTGGCCAATAAAAGACCAATTGGGGTGAGCTGGAGTGGTTGTGGGCTGCAAAAGCAAGCATGTGGTACCAGGCCACACTTTGTCCCTACTACAGGGTGCCACTGGTTTTAGTTGTTTTTAATCCCCACTAAATTTGTATTTGCATGGTCCAGCATACAAGATGGAACCCTTAGGTCCAACATCTGTTGGCCAGTTGGGTGAGTCAGGTTAATATGTCTACCACATTGCCAGAGGATGAGCTCAGAGGAAGCTGAACTCCTGTGTGTGCTTACCCTGGAGTAAACATGCATAAGATTTTGCTGTTAGATGCTTGCAGTTATCTTTGGATACAATAACCATAGTAACTCTGTTGAACAAGTGTAGTAATCATGTGGAGTGTCAGCAAGGATTTTTGTCCTGGTCCTATCAAGTCAGGGAGGCAGGATTGGAGATGACAAGCTTGTTGTTTGAATGTTGAGAGCCACTAAGAGAAAAGTTGACTGAAGATGTCGTGGTGGTGGAGAGCAAAGGGGCTGCCTGCTTTAGCTGATTTCTTCTCATCTCTTCAACCACAAGTGGGTAACTGTAGCCTTCCATATGTTTTTCAACTGCAACTTTAATGATCCATCAATGGTTAGGGCCTAGGACCAAAAATATCTGGAGGTCCATAGTTGTTCACCAGTGTCCCAAACATTCTGTTACCTAGATCCAGAAAGGGACATATGTGTATGAGAGCAGATGTCTGCATGTATAACCCTAGCTATGTTGGAGTAAACAATGTGCAGTCTGCCAGGTGATGAGGGACTCCAGCTCCCATTTATCCTAGCCAGCCTAGGCAGTGTGGAGCAATGAGAGAAGTTTCAGTCCAACAACATCTGGAGGGACACACTTTCATCATCTCTGATCTACCTTGTAGTGTTCATTCAGGTTCTACTGTTGTATCATGAGGCATCTTCAAATTTAGATGTGCAACACCTTCCCCCATCAGTCAGCACACACAGCCTGATACTCATGACTAGTTCTGGATCAGGGCCAGAGCATCTCTGCCACATTATCTCTAAGAACTATCAAGACCATGCTCTATAGATGTCTCACACTGTGCCAGCCATTGTCAGCTTGGCACTGTCCAGATGTGATGGACTACAATTCCATCATTTCAAATACCATGGGATCATGAGAACTGTAGTCCAACAAAATCTGAGAATCATAGAGTTGGAAGAGCCCACAAGGGTCATCCAGGCCAACCCCCTAACATGCAGGAATCAAAGGATTCCCAACATATGGCCATCCAGACAGTTTAAAAACTTCTAAAGGAGGAAACTTTACCACACTCCAAAGCAGCCTATTTCACTGTTGAGCAGCTCTTTACTACCAGGAACTTCTCCCTAATGCTTAGGTGAAATCTCTTTTCCTATAGTTTGATTCCATTGCTCTGTCTCCTATAGTTTGATTCCATTCTATTGCTCCGTGTCCTAATCCCTGATCTGCTTTAGAATATTTCCTAGTATTGATGTCAGGCTGACTGAGCCATACTTGTTTGGGTCCTCTTTTCTCCATTTTTTGAAGATGGGGACAACATTTGCTCTTCTCCAATCTTCTGGGACATCTTGGTGGGCACCAGGTTGAGAGAGCTGCCCTGTGCAGAGTACCTTTTATCCCCAAGTCCTGTGCTGCAATGCATTCTTAGGCAGTCCGTAAAATGGTTTATTATGAAGTATAACATTAAACAGTAACACCAGAGCTAAGCATCAGTGCAAAATATGTATTGTACTGTAGCACATTCTATTTTAGGAAACTAATATGAATATTTACTAGGGCACTGACTCCTGTACCTTTTTACATCTGCCTATTTACTTGCTTTACAGTTAAGGAGGCTGTTAGCAGAAATCTCTCAGTTTTCTTTCTTCTTCTTCTTCTTCTTCTTCTTCTTTTTTTTTTTTTTACTCTGCTGTGTAGCTACACTTTCTAGTTACTGTTCATGATCCATTTTTTAAATATGTGCCTTTTTAGAAATCCCATTTCTTTTGTCCTGTCCTCCTATGCTATTTAACTTGTTTGGGGATATCATTATTTCACATTCCTGTATGTTTAACCTATGCAGTGAGATACTTCTATAGTGTTGTGAAAAGGCAGTGTCTAAAAAGTACACATTTTTATAAAGCCTTTGATTGATGCTCCCATGCAGGGCTCATTCTTCTAATGGGATCATCACTGACAGCTAATGAGAATCTGTTCCAGCTTACTCTTGTGCTTCCCCCAGGTACAGTCAGTCATTGGGCAGACTTCAGTACCAAATAAGGATCAGAAGGCACCACTATTTCTGCATTTTGCACTTCTATAATGCCTTCCAGCCACAGAATTGATTTTTTTGGACTACAGTGACCATGCTGGCGGGGTGGGTGGGTCTAGAAGTTGCAGTCCAGTGAAGAAACCTCTCCAGGCTCTCAATTATTTTTTTAAATACATTTTTAAGATGCTCTAACTTATTACCTATAAATTCACTTTTCCTGAAATGGCCTTCACAATCAGGGATGAAACAGAAAGAGGAAAAATGGGATGACACAGTTAAGGAAAGGAGAAGCAAAGCCAGCAATACTCCAGATATTGATATCAGTTTCACAGGGGAGTTTTGAGGGATGTGACAAGCTATCCTAAGGAATCTGCCACCAGATTGCAGAAGGACTAACCTAAAACACTGAAAAATCAGTTGGACAGCATGCCACAGCAATGAGTTGTTTCTGAACTGCTGTCTGCAGCAAAAGTCACTGCATTGAGGGAGCCATAAGGGAACTGGGCTACAAGATATACACTTACTGTGGCACATAGGCAGTGTGTCTTGAATATTACAGGCCGGTCTTTCACTTGCTGATACTTTAAACATCTAGTAGCAAAGAGCAGCTCCTAAGAAAGTAGGGCGTCCAATGGATCTGTTGCTGAGGGATCAGCAAATCCACATTGTTTTACAGCTGCTCCCCCACAGCAGCTGTTCCAAATTGTACAGGAGTTCTTTGGTGCCAAAGCTTTATCAGGATAGGGTCCAGCCCCTGCAAAACTTGGAGCAAATGGAAAAGGAACAGCTGTAAAATCAAAAAGAGATAAACCAGACATGCAGCCCAAGATGAAACAGCTGCCTTGTTAGAAACGTAAAACTAGCACCACCACCACACTGGAGCTGGGGGATGAGTGGGAAACAGACAAGAAAACATGCAAAAAATACTGTAGAAGCACTCTGAAAATTTGCACATCCTTATCTCTACTTACTATATTGGTATCAGTCTGGATTTGAAGGGAGTTTAAATGGTCTAGCAACATAACAGTTCCTTGGCAGAGCTAGGCTCAACCATAAAGCAGTGGTTTCCAGGGACTTAACATGCATAGGTCATAAAACCTGTGGAAACTTAATTTTTCCTTCAACTTATTTTTTTATTAAGAATCACAGCTCCATCATGTTTGTTTATTCAGAACTGGATTTTATGGAACTTAGTTCTAGACAAGAATATTGTATATGAGATCTTGTTAACAATAGCATTAAATGCTCCCAACTCCACTCTCAATATAGTTTTCTTAATTTAACAGTGATACAATGAATTAGCTTTAGACCCTGGACTGAACAGGTCTTACAGGCCAGTTAGAAAGCTCTGCATATTATAACACAATTCTTCTCTCTCATCTGATACTTGCATTCCATGCTGTGCAACTCTTTCTTGGAGTCCTGATACATTAGAGCAAAACATAAAACAAAAGTTATGAGACTTTCCCATTCCTGTTTTTAAAATAAGAGCACTGTCCGTATGCAATTTTGGCACTTGTAACTGACTTAAATCATAATGGTATCTTGACAGCAGGAATAAAAATGAAGTTTGTTTCAGCTGTCCTGATGCATAATGCAATTGCTTAGGAATTAACACCATTTAGCATTTTGATGTACAAAGAGATCACACACACACACACACACACACACACACACACACACACACTAATAATGACTGGAATCCTGTTGGGGCGTTTGCATGCTCATAAGTGGAATTGCATCTGTGGGAAATGGAATTGTAAAGATGTACAACATCCATATCCAATAGAGGTCTACTGGTATGTAACTACATAACAGAGCCAGGAAAGGGACCTGAGCAAATCAGGACTCATTGGCTAGTGTCCCCAATGCAAATCAGTCTCATGATGCACTTCAGGCATCCCTGATGTGCATTGGTTACTCTCTTGCTGGTGTCCAATTATACATCTTTGCAATTCAGTAACCAGGTTTCAAAAAGTGCCCTACTACTTATTTAAGTGCATGCAAATTTATGTTGCATGAAAGGTCATACAGGATCCCAGCCATTAAAAAAATGAAAGTAAGCATTTTTGACCAGCCCCAATGACATTTTTGTCCAACTAGTGCTACTCAAAATGATGGTTCATGAAGCAGTGCCGGACTGCAAGCAATCTGTTGCTGGTCCCTGAAATGTTTCCAGGAAAGAGAAACTCGTACAGACAATGGGCACAAATATGTTAGTATTCCCTGGCATACTGGGGAAAATATTGCTGGTTTCCCAGTCAGATAGCTTACAAAGCACTGCATCAGACAAAGAGTTGCCCCTTGATCAAGGGATTCCAGTCCACTCTTAATGGCACATATTCCTTGCAGCTACTAGAACTTTCTTTATTAACATGACATACTGTAGTATTCAACTGGCTCTAGGTATAAGCAGTCTATTTTCTCTCTCAGATTGTTTTTTCTAGACCAATTTTAATATTGGAAAAGGCTTCCCAGTAACCAGCTCCAGTTTACCTTACTTAATTTTACTAGCTCTATCTACATTTCCTTCACTAGATTAAGTTATCTTTGGCATAGGCTGTCAATATTCATTAGGTGGCTTAAGCAACAAATTGCAGCTGAGTACAAGGGTGGCATTGGTATATGCACTGGAAAAATCTCTACTGGTTGAAGTTTGTTTTCTTTCTTTATCATTTTCTGTGTGAATGTCCCTAACATGTGCATGTCATCTTTTGTTTTCAGAGCATCACTGGCTCTTAAAACAGAACTTGGATAATTATAGTCTAATTAATCCTGCTTGTGCCTTCCCATAAATATTGGGTTGGAGATACTTACAGATATTTGGCCTACTGCTTTCATAAGACCTGCCCAGCATGGTCAATGGCAAGCGAACTGTAGTTCAAAAGAGCTAAAAGGTCAAAAGCTCTCCAGTAAGTGTTTAGGATGGGAGGTACCAACTCATGCCTCTCTACATATGATCAGAACAAGGGTTCAAAAAGAAAAAGCCAATCATTTTTGAACATTAGACTCAGGGCATGTTACCTACCTAGACAAGTATGAAAAAAGGGTAGATTGATGGCAAGGATTATGACAGTGAGTGTCAGTGAGACTACCCAATGACATGTAGGTCCAGAGTAAAGATCCTAGACACAGCAGATATAGCCATGATTTTTATGGCAACCAGCATTTTTCAGAACATCTGATGTTGCCCAAGGGAATTTGGTATGCTCTTTTTAGGAGTCTGTGACATCAGCCATTCTGCTGAACTAAATGAAAAATCACAGTATCTCGGCATTGAGCATGTTAGCATACCATTCTTTATGAAGTAGAACTTTAATCAATGTTAAAATAGCTTGTACAACATTTGTGTGTAAAGAAACATCACTCTCCTGTTACTGCAAACAAGGGTATTTGCTATCGTGTCTGTAAAGACTAGAGTAGATTAACCTCATCTAAGTGAGTGATGTAGCGCTTTGGCATCATATTGACTCACTGGGCCATTCGATTTCAAGTACTTAGCAATTTTGTATTATTCAGGATGGATGCAAGAGACACCAAACTCATTTCCTCCAGGCAAATGATAAGCAGGAAATTGCAAGAACTGAGAAGCAGCTTTTGAGTTTCTTCCACCACCAATCTTTCAAAGATTTCCATGCAAGGAAAGGGGGATACTACAAGTGGAATGCAGAGTAGAAGACAACACTCACAAACATCTAATAGCAGCTCAGGGAGTGGCTGGAGAAAGAGCCAGCCTTTCATAGAGCACTAAGTGCCATTTCTGTAGAAAGCCAAGAGAAGAAATCTTGAAGACACCAGCCATTCAAAGAATGGTCAAACTCAACTATGCACTTGTTCTGAGAATGATGTTGCAGGGACATTTGCAAATGAATTTGTGTCAAAGTGTTCAGTAAACAAAGGCCTCACACTTCATGATAGAATTAGACTATTCATATGACTGGTGTAAGGATGAGGCTACTAGCAAATGGATTGCTGGATTGTTTATCATGGGGTGAGAATTGTATGTCTCTCTAGATCAGGGGTAGGCAACCTTTCCCCTTTAAGGGCCGAGGGACTTCAGCTCCCAGAAGCCTCAGCCATGTTGGCCAATAGTCCCATGTTGGCCAATAGCTCCTGGGATTCTGGGAGCTGAAGTCCCTCAGCCCTTAAAGGGGAAAGGTTGCCTACCCCTGCTCTAGATGTTGTTATGCAGATCTTAGCATCTCTAGCCAACATAGCTAGTGGTGTGGAACACTGGGAGTTGCAATCCAAAAATATTGGGAAGCCACATGACTTCCACATCTGGTCTATAGTTACCAGCCCATATGTGATGCTTTCCAGAGGTTTGGGACTACAGCTCCACTACCCTTATCCATTAGCCATGATAGCTGTTGGGAGCTGTTGTGCAATAAGCTAGAAGGTGCTGCACTGGTCTAAGGTTAGCTTGTTTATTGCTTGTAGTGTGCTAATTCTAGCCTATTTTAATCTGGCTTTTTTTTAAAAAAAAATCAATTTGTAAACTGGGAAGCATCAATAGATTTCACCAAAGCCAAGAAGAATTAATTGGCAGAAGTAAGCATACTTAGCATTGCTGTTACACTGATATATGTGACTTGTGAATATGAAGTGGATATAAATTGAACGAAAGCAATTCAGAAATCTGAACAGTGGCTTCCCTCAAATCTGAGATGAAAAGAGTTTGAAATTCTAGCCTGTTGTGGTTTAGAAACTGCTCCTCTTTCCTGGTTGTTGAGTCTTCAGGTTGAAAAAAAATTACCAGTCTTTGGTAGAGTAAGACTCTCTAAACTAAATTTGGAAAAATTACTTGATTTGATTGTAGTTCCCGGTAACCTCTAACCAACCTGACCATGGACAATCTTGTGCAATGGAATACAAAAAGTAGTTTTTTCAAAGCAAAGTGCACAGGTCCATCTTGGTCCCCATCTCTGTACGCCAGAAAGTCAAGGCTGCTAAACACCTAGTCAATGCATACAGCAAGAACTTGGGAATCAACATCACTTAAACAGGCAAACTCACCATAAGGGAAAGAACTACATATTCTGAAAGGAAGCCCTATGAAGTACACTTATTATGCTTTTAAAACTGTTTCACCTTCCATTTTTTGCAACTGACATTCCATCAAATGAAGTGACTGTACATAACACTATTGTAGTGTTGTTGTTGTTGTTAAAAAAATGTGTATTCTACTACCTGTGTGTTTTCAGGCTATGCTTACAACACACACAAACACAAATATGATTGCAGTTCAGTTGCAAGCTTCCATTTTCTTCCCCAGAGTGTGTTTAAAAACAAGAAGCTCTGTTCAACGGTGTCAATGGTAGGTTAAACGTGCAGTGCTGTTTTATCATTCAGTTTTTAAGATCAATTTTATACATATCTATACGTTCAGGAAATGCATGTGTGGACGCCTGTACATGAGTAAAGTTCCCACTTGTGTTTCTGACTCCTTGGTTCAAATGAGGACCTATCTTTGTGACTATGGGTTTTGTTCTACACAAAGGCACGCTTGCAATAAATTTTTACAAGTTTTCTACACCATGAGCTAAATTCTGAGTTCCAAAATGTGAAGTGTGGTAACAAACAACTAAATGGATTTATAGTATCACTCTGATTTCTTGTCATGTGATTCTTTTCCCCGTTCAACAGTTTGTTTACAATCAACAACTTTGAAATACAGTCAAATATAGATTACTTATTTTGTCTGGTCTGGTTTTTTTATGGGAATTACAGGCTGCTGGTGGTGTGTGTGTGTGTGTGTGTGAAAGAGAGAAAGATGGGAGGTGATGGAATGGGATGGAATGAAAATATGTTTTAAAAATTAACTGTACCATGTAAAATAGATGGGAATCTTGAGACCCTTATATTGATTTTGAGGGCCTGAGCCACTCAGGTCCTTCTCAACTTAGGTTCAAAGGATACACTGAAGTAAGATTAAGCACTGACAGTATAGCTTGCCTAACTTGATCCAGTACCTTTTCATGGCTAAGTGGGAATTTGAACCCTTCCCTCCAGAATCATAGTCCAGTGCTCAAACCACTATGACACATTGGCTTCCTTTTGATAATCTGGACAGGTTGGACTATTGTTTCTACTGAGCTGATTCCCGTCACAAACTTTCCACTCAAAAACTGAACTATTCTTTCAGTTTTATGACAGCATTTTTATTCTCTGAGGAAGAGTCAAGGGGTAGTGAGTTGAGTCTATGCCACCAGGCAGATGGGTTTTGGAGTCCTTGTTAGCATCAAGGCCAGCTTGGCAGTTTGAGGCTGGGAAAAGATGTGAAGGCTAGGAATGGACTGGTGGGTGAGATTTTCCCCTGATACCTGCTTGCATAATTCTCATAGTTGTGGATGAGAGAGAGAGATGAGTTATGCCTGTGTACTTATACCTTTGTTTGCTTCTGCACTGTGTAACCCTAGGGAGTCAACCTTCTGTTGGCCTAAGGGGGGGGGCACATGAACCCAGGGGCTCCCCATTTAGCCGGTGATGAGGAATTGGTTTGCCAGTCTGAGTAGAATTAGTTGTTTAGGGGGTCCCATGGCTGTGGAGATCCATCAGCAAAAGAGCTGGAATGCTTTTCTGCTGAATAGCACATGTGGCATCATTTATCACTACCAAATCTTATCTAATAGTACTAATGTGTGTCACCATGAAACAAAGTCCTGTGGAGGCCTAGAATTATACCTGGTTCCAGAGCAGAACACAAGGCACAGGGAACCTCCCCTGAATCCTCCCTTCCACTGAATAGTAGGACTGTCAGTTATTTTATAAGATAATTTATCTTCAGGACTAAATCCAGTTGTTTACTCCAACTAGATTTGGCCCACTGAATCAAATGAAATTTGGTAAGTCAGTATTTAATGTAAGTTCTAATAATTCCAGCAGTACTTATGTGAAGCATAAAGGTTTCCCTTCAAAGAAAGAGGGACATCCAGGGTCAACCCTCTCCATGCATTGTCCCCGAGACATGGCATCCTGCTGGATTCTTGGTAAAAGGCCTACATTCTATGCCAGAGATGAGCAACTGTGAGGGATCTGGGGCCAAGTTTTACTCATGGACCCCTGGCTGGATGCATCAGAAGTGATACTTCTGGACACCATTTTCAACCAAATTGTGGCTTCAAAAAAGGATGGGGATTATAACTCAATGTTTATGTAAGCTTTTGCGTGGGGGGAAAATCCTTAAGTTTTTAGGGAGAAATTTGGGAGAGGCATCTTGGCACTTCAGGGGATTGTCAGGGAGGCTTCAAAAATGGGATTTGGCGGTGCATGCCCCCCATCGGCTTTCCCAAGGCAATCAAAGGCAACCACTTTACATTCTTCCACAGCTGAACTATTAAGACCAAAACCAGATTCTCAGGTTGATCCATAGTGGTCAGAATTTGTTAAAGGGCCTTGTTTACAATCTCTGTTTTCTGTTTCAAGGGAACTTATAAAACCAACCACCCCAAACAAGAGCCATGTTACCCATTTAAATTTTCCCCACATTAACTATTTTGGTGTACAGCTGACAACTGCTGGCTATTGTCATTCAGGTGCCATGTTGCATGGTTAAACAAGAGAGAACAATCTCTAAGCAACTGGATTGTCACTAAAGAGATGGAGGATTGGTACTGATTGAACACAGGACCCTGCATTCTAAACAGAATCCATTGTGGCAGAGTAATCCTATGAAGATTTGCAAGGGGAAAGTCCATGGCAAAGGAGCCATCACTTTCTAAATTCTGCTGGATTTCTGCCAACTGGGATAGCATTGGTGGTGGGTTCTTTACCTTCTCATCTTTTCTTGTTGCTGGTTTTTTTCCTTTTTCTCCCTTCTTGAAAACAACTACCTCTTTGGTGAGATTTTCCTTTCCATCTCTGTAGTCAGTCAGTACTTATAAAAATATGACTTGTCACCTTTAAGGGTATGAAGCCTGCACACTTTCAACACTCTCTCTGATGAAACCATAAGGCAGCCAGGAGGAGTGAAGGGTTAAAGCAGAGGTGGCATCTAGTTGTTCTCCAGATGTTGCTGAACTACAACTTCCATCAGTCTTAGTCAGCATAACCAATGATACAAGATTATGGGCGGTACAATCAAAAACACCTAGAGGGCCATAAGTTGCACATATCTGGAAAAAACCATGTAGGATTTCCATTGTCAGGAGGTGACAGTTCATTGGTGGCAATAGCTCTTTGTTCCTTCCCCATGACCGCACCAGCTTAACTCTGAAGAACCAAACACACCAGTACATACAACTCTCCCTGAAGAGAGACTTCAGCATCCACTGGGGTCCCAAGACATAAACTATCTTGCTCACTGGATTATCACCCCTTTATTTCTCTTCTACCGCTATGGTTCCATAAGAGGCAACCAGAAAACAGTTAAGCTTTCAGAAGTAAGCAAAAAGAGCTTTATATGAGAAATTTTAAAAATGGGTATTTTATGGAAACTGAACTGCTGGACCTTCAAGGGAGGAAATGTCCTTGAAGAGCTAAGTCGATTATTTAGGAGAGGCTTTCATATACCAGCAGGATAAATTCCTTTCACTAAATACCTTGAAGCTGTACCTCAAGCCAGAAATTTGTGGTATTAAAGGTTACACAGCAAAGTGAGAATCTTTTGACATCCGTTCTAGAAATGCTGAGAAATGACCTATGGATTGTTCAAACAATGGAGGGCTGTAGAAGAGAGGTTGGTGACAGCCTACTGATGCAAATTTATGAACTGTTGGCATCAGATTTTTTTTTTCAGTATTTGTGCTAGATAGAAAACAGCTGAGAACTGCAGGAATTTAAAACCAGAGATAACAATTCCAGTGTGCACAGCAACAAGACAGATGATTTACATCTTTAAAGGTAAGTTGAATTAAGTCTGGAGAGCATTCTCTACTAAGCTAGAACATTTTAAGAGATAGATCTTTAGAGAATACCAAAGTAGCTTCATCCATATGTATTTATTGTCCCCTGTTTACTGTGCTATTTGATGATAATGGATTTCATCCAAGAGTGAAAATTTATGAACATGCTTTAGGAAATCTACAAATGAAAGAAAATTCGTTCTTCCACTTTGTTGCAATATTTTCAGAGCTAATATAACACTCAATTTCTTCACTTTGCCTTCCAGTAAATTCATCCCCAGAAGAATTAAAGATATATTTGCAATATATCATTTTGTTTTATATGCAACATCATAAATTGTAGGTATAAAGAGTCACAGTCTATGCATTGGTTCAAAGAACAATTATTCACTAAACAATCCTGCTGTTTCTAGAGAGGGACAGCCAAGCTCTGTGGTCTATGTGCCTTGCACTTTAATTTCTTGCTTGTAGGAATAGCAGGAAACCTACTACCACAGGTTATTCAAGGACAATGGGTTTTCATAGCAAGCACTGAGTGTCAAGCGTATAAATGTGGTACAGCTGTGTAAGAAGTGGGTGCAAGCACCAAAGGTAATGAGGACAATATTGAAATCTACTCCCTGACAGGGCAGCCCACTGTTGTTCAGCCATCCCCTTGCTCTGCTGGGGACCGATTCTACTTGCTCCTCTCACCTCTGGACAATAGCACCAGGTTTTTATGATTTATAGAAATAGTTAAATTCCATTGAAAATTTCTGGAATCAATATTATTCTGGACTAGAGAACATGCAAAGTAATACAGCTTCCATTCTTAGGGTCCCATAGAGCATATCAGTTAACTCTAGAAATGAAAATAAAAATCCAAAAATTGTTTCGGAATCAAAACACTAAAATTGGATACCTAAAATACTTTTGCTTATGTAGCACTCTAAATATTGTCAGAACTGCAAATTGTGGCTTTCCCCATCATTAGCTATGCTGGCTAGGACTGCAGGGAGTTGCAGTTTGACATCCGGAGGGTCACAAGTTCAGCAAACTTAACCCTTGTTCTTCCATATGTGTGGTAGAGACTGGAAAGAAAGCTGTTTGTGTGAAGAAATTTGTCATGCTTTGCCTTGACCCAAGTGAAACTGGCTAAGTCTCATTCCTCTTGCCAGTCTTTTGATGAAGATAAACTGCTGTGCCTACTGTACACAGGGCCATCCAGTACAACCCCCTGCCATGCAGAAATACACTATCAAAGCACTCCCAACCAATGGGCAACTAGCCTCTGTTTAAAAACCTCCAAAGGAGATTCCACCACTCTCCGAGGAAGATCTTCCTAATGTTTAAGTGGAACTTCTTTATATTCAAGAAAAAAACATTCAAAGACATTTAGACAGACAGCTGTAATGGAAATGAGGATAAATATAAGGATCTTCTTTTGGAAATAATGTTGTTGTTGTTGTTAAGTGCCCTCAAGTCGATCTCAACTCATGGAGGCCCTATGGATGAGACATCTCCAAGACCCTCTGTCCTCCAATGCTCTGCTTAATTCCTGCAACCCCTTAATACCCGTAACCTCCTTAATAGAGTCCATCCATCTGACACGAGGCCTTCCTCTCTCCCTACTTCCCTCCACCTTCCCCAACATTTTTGTTTTTTCCAATGAGTCCTCTCTTCTCAAGATGTGTCCAAAGTACGACAGCCTCAGTTTAGTCATCTTGGCTTCTAG
>CM034701.1:327038070-327050225 GCA_020142125.1 Phrynosoma platyrhinos
CACACATGGTCAGAGGGAACATAATGGCTTGTATGATTCTTACTTGTGTCCTGAGTTATATATCTTTGCATTTAGAATCCTTTCTAGTTCTTTCATAGCCACCCTCCCCATTCTTAGTCTTCTTTTGATTTCCCGACTGCAATCCCCATTTCTATCAATGTTTGATCCCAGGTATGGAAATTCTTTTACTATTTTATTTCTTCATTATCTAGGTTGAACTTGTGAAGGTCCTCGGTGGTCATTATTTTTGTTTTATGTTCAACATTAGGCCTGCCTTTGCACTGTCTTCTTTGATCTTCCCTAGTAGGTGTTCCAGGTCTGTGAGGTTTTCTGCTAGTACTATGGTGTCATCTGATTGTTGATATTCCTTCTTCCTGTTTTCACTCCTCCTTCTTCTGTGTCCAAGCCTGTTTTTCTTATAATATGTTCTGCATACAAGTTTAACAGATAGGGTGAAAGGATGCAGCCTTGTCTGACCCTTTGCCAATTGGAACCATTCTGTTTCTTGGTGTTCTGTTCTGACAGTAGCCTCTTCTCCTGAGTACAGATTCCTCATCAGGACTATCAGATGTGTTGGCACTCCCATGTCTTTAAGGGCATTCCATAGCCTTTCATGGTCTATACAGTCAAAGGCTTTGCTGTAATCTATAAAGCACACACTGATTTTCTTTTGGACATCCCTGATGTGATCCATTAGCCATCATATGTTTGCAATGTGAACCCTAGTGCTTCTTCCTTTCCTGAACCCTGCTTGGACCTCCGGGATCTCTCTTTCCATGTATGGTTGGAGTCTATGTTGCAGCATTTTGAGCATGATTTTGCTCATGTGGGTGCTCAGTGCTATGGTCCTATAGTTGCTGCAGTCCCTTGTGTCTCCCTTTTTGTGGATGGGGATGTATACTGATCGCTTCCAATCTATTGGCCATTGTTTTGTTTTCCTGCTTTTCATCATGGGGGATGGTCTCCACACCTTCAAGCTTTCAGCTGGTGGGGCTGTTCCAGAGGGGCCCGTTGTTTTTTCAATGAGCACAGTGTGGGGAGGGAAAGGGTGTCTCTTTGTGGGCTGCACCTCCTCCTTTGCCTCCTCTTATCCAGCTGGCATCCATATCTTCCAGGCCACATGGTCAGTGGAGCCACATGGCTGCAGTCTGTAGGGAGCGGAGCTCAGAAAGCACTGCTGGGTATGTCCAAACCCTCAAAGCACTGACCGTGTCCCACATTCCCCTGCTTTGTGTGACCATCCATGTTCAACCAGCATCATTTGTACTTTTCAATCTCAATCCCACTGCTAAGTATTTCTCCTCAGCAGTGTGTGTGGGGGGCAGGAGTGTGTTGGGGTGGGAGGTCCGGTCATGGAATCATGGACCAAAGGCCACCTAGTCCAGACCCCTCCTGCCAAGCAGGAGTTCAGAGCTAAAACATAGGGTCAGGGTCAAGGTCCCATTTGACTTCTGTTTAAAGGTCTCCAAAAGATGGAGAGTACACCGCTCTGAGGGTTTCTGTTCCACTGGTGAGCCATTAATGGCCAAATTATGTATAGCCGTCCCTCCACATTTGTGGCTTTGACTTTTGCGGCTTCATTTGTGGTTTTGATTTATATGTTCTCTCTTGGAATCTCTTGGTCCTCCCGCGCAACTGCCAGATGTTGACCATAGAGTTGCACTGAAGGACCTGGTGATTCCGAGAGTTGTTCTCTTAGGTAAAAAGAATAGTAGAGTTATTTGCGGTTTTTTCACATTCACAGGGGTCCTTTGCCCCTAACCCCAGCAAATGTGGAGGGACCACTGCATTCCTAAGGCTGAGGTGGAACCTCTTTTCTTGCCCTTTGGATCCACTTTGGTCCCCGACACTGCAGGAAACAAGATGGCTGCTGCCTCTCCCGGCAGGTACCCAAAGACTGGGGGCACTCAAGCCATAGCTAAATTGTTTGTTTGCCACATTTTGGGGTGAGTCATGTCCAGTGTCAATGGCCAGCTCACGGACCCCCACTTTTAAGAGAATGTGAAAACTGTATGTATTTGTGGGGAATCCCTTGGGCATTGCACGGCAGCTTGCACAACCGGTTGCACAAACAATTTATATGCCAAACATTTTGTGGAACCAGTTGCACAAGGTTGCTGAGTGTGCCCTAGGGACCCCCAAATTGTGTAACTGCTCCGTCTGCGTTGGGTTGAGACGCCAAAACTTTCTCGGGACATCTGACAATGTAAAAATTGGAAACCATAGTTAAATCCATACAAAACGGTGGCAGAAGCAGCAGCAGCCGCCGGAAGCATTGAAGATAAATCATTCTTTCCCGTTCTTCTCAATTTATCTGAGGCCTGACATCGTTGATTACTGTCTTTTAGTTGATACTTTCCTACCTTGGGTTCTCAGATTCTGTCCTTGATTGGTTTAAATTTTATCTGTCAGACAGATCTTTTGCAATGATCACGGGTGGTCAGGCTTCATCCTCTGTTCCGTTATCTGTTGGAGTTCCCCAGGGCTCTGTTTTGGGTCCCCTACTCTTTTTCCTTTACACATTATCTCTAGGAAAACTCATTAGTTCTTTCGGCTTCTCCTATCATCTGTACGCCGGTGACATGCAGCTGAATCTCTCCAACCGACCTTTCTTCGGATCTTGAACAGCAAGTTTCATCTTGTCTTACAGCTGTCTCTCATCTCTGTCATGTATCCCCCAGATTCAGGCCACAGCCAAGACATGTAGAATCTTTTTGTATAATATTGCTAAAATTCGACCATTTCTCTTGGCCTCTACTACCAAGATTTTGATCCATGCCCTAGTAGTCTCATGACTAGATTTTTGTAACCTTCTCCTAGCTGGGCTCCCTCTTTCTCACTTCCGTCCTTTAATTTCAGTCTAGCATTCTGCTGGATGCATTATCACATCTGTTCACCATTTTGACCATATATCTCCTTTATTGTCATCCCTTCACTGGGTCCCCCCCTCTCTCCATATTCAGTATAAGCTTGTGTTATTGACTTTTAAGGTCCTGCATGGGTTGTCCCCTCCTTATTTATCAGAGCTTCTTTCCCCTTACTGTCCCACCCATGCCCTCCGTTCTGGTAGTCAAGATCTGCAGTCTCAGCCTAGGATTTTTACTGCTCCATCTGATTCATCCCTTTTCACTTGCTGCCCTTCATTTCTGGAACCTCCTTCCCCCACAAGCATCATTTCTTTAACCAGCTTCAAAGCTGAGTTAATACTGTTCAGAGAAGCATTTGCAGGCATTGCATGATGATTACTTGATGTTTTTAATTTGTTGCCTTCTTTAAAACATATTCTATTTTATTGTTTTATAGACTGTACACCATCGTCATGCTTTTTAAATCTATTTTATTGACTATATACAGCACTGTGTAAATCTACAGCGCTATATAAACAAACTGTAATAATAATAATAATAATAATTCAGACCTGGATTCTGTGGAAGAATAAAAAAAGGAGTCTAGTGGTAGTACATTATTTCAGGTGGATCATTTGAAAGGGTTATTAAAGAAAGTGCTTATTTGTTTGGATTTGAATTTATCTGAGAGTTCTTCTATCAATGGTGATGGAACTCAAAAGAAGGCTAACAGATTAGCCTCAATAAAGCAACAGATGTCTGCCCAAGATATGCAAAATCCATTGCCTGAGACATTTAAAAGAGTATTAGAATCAGAATGGGAAAGTCCAGTTAGTAACAGGAGATTCAACAATTTTTGGCAAAAAGTTGTATTTACAAGGATTTAATAGATCACTTAGCTGTGCCATTAATTGATGCTCCAATATCAGGAATGGTATCTAATTCAGCCTTTCCTAGGGAACATGACACTGTTTTAAAAGATATGAATAAGAAGAGAGTTGATACAGCATTTAAAAAAAAAAGTCATGAAGCAGCCTCTATATCATTAAGAGCACCTATGGCTGTTTGAATGTTAGCCAGAGCAGGTATATTATAGATTCAAGAGGTGTTACATTTGTATGATATATCCACCCAAACTTTATAGGAAGTTTTAGTAAAATTGGGTAGATTTCTACAATACATAATGGATGTAAGTGAAGATGCACAGTTTTTTCAGCTAAAACAATTTTTTCTAATGCTGTTGCCAGAAGGTTTCTTTGGTTGAAATATTGGGATGTGGATCAGAAGGCAAAAACAAATTTAATACACCGCTTTTAAAGGGGTGTGCTGCATAGCATGGTGTAGTGTATTTGAGTGTTGGACAAGGACTCTGAAGACCAGGGTTCAGTGCTCCACTTGGCCATGAAACCCACTGAGTGAGCTTGGGCAAGTCACATGCTCTCAGCCTCAGGGGAAGACAATGGAAAACCTCTTGCCAAGAAAATCCCATGATAGGTTCACCTTACTGTCACTATAAATCACAAATGACTTGAAGGCACACAACAACTGCATAGCATGAGATTAGCTACAGAGATGTAGTTATCCTTCCATAGCTACATCTCTTGATGTAGGATGCTGGGCAACAGCTGTTTTAGAGGCTTGACTAACTGTGGCTGTTATTACGGATAGGCTAAGTATGACAAAAAATTGGAGGTGGAAAAAACAGATTTTTTTTCTAGTAAGAAGAACAATACATCTTTCATTTCCCTCTATAACAATACTTTCCAGTGGCCATAGCTGAAGTCTGTTATGAAATATAAGGCATACACTTGAATTTAAAATCTCATGCACTCAATTTGAAGTTCCTTTGGTTGGAACAGCCCTGTTTTTTTTTTGAAGAAGTACTCACTTGCCAGGAATCATAGCAAGTCTCTCTGAAAACATGGAACATTAAAAGTATTTATGTGATTACAGCAGAAGGCTTTGCAGTAAAAGTAAACAAAAAACATAAAACCCAACACCCTCACAAAGCAACCAACCAGGTGCATCCAATCTTTTTGGCAACAATAAAACATTTGTTTGAATCTTTAACAATAGTTGACATTAGAACTTGGAAGTTTACTTTTTGAAATTACCTCTAAAATGGTTTTAGTGTAAAAAACCCATAAAACAGCATTGTTCCAAGCTCTGATTTACAGATGTGTTACATAAGGCTGACCAAATAGAACAAGAAGTTCTAAGCTAAAATTCAAGTATTCAGATTCGAAGCCTGAAGTGAACACACAAAAAAACAGAATGACAGCAAACCTTACTATCTTATCTATAAAGTATTTATTTTCTTAAGTTAAACAAACAGGTTTTTTTCAAGGATGGTTTCCATCTATAAAATGAACAAAATACAAGCTCTGTACAGCAGATTTTAAAGAATCAACTGAAACGACAGTTCCCAAACTATATTTAATTTGAAAAATGAAATTCACATGTACCACCATCATTTTTGCTTTGAAAAAGCTAAGGTTAGAACAAAGACAACATTGCATTGCAATTTGTTGGGAGGGGGAGGGATGAGGAGAGTATTTGGCTATTTTAAATATTTAAAATTAATATTTACCATTGGCTGCCATTACATACCCTCACTTCACTTCAAAGGCTTCTGAACAGGACTTCTTAGTAGAGGTTGCGTGTGACAGCCCTGGTGCCCTGCACCTGAAAACCATAGACTTTTCTTTTAAGAATGAAGTCACAGTAAATAACTTTGGCACACTGTGTCATGTAAACATATCTAACATCATATCACCAAGTTTCTGTTCTGAGCAAGGGGCCACCCAGTATTGCCCACAGCCTAGTCTCATTTTCGAGATCTTTTCTGCATAACATGTCTAGAATTTGGGAGGAAAAACATATTCCCACTTACAATACATAGCTCACATTTAGGACTTTCTGGAATGGGGAGATATTAAGAAAAATTACTAGTTAATCTGGTTAGAGAACAATAAAGAAAGTACTTTCCCAGAACTCTAGTAAACAACAGTTAGTATGCTGGCCATACTGCTGAATCACAAGGATAAAGGTGTTAAATGTGCAGGTTTTTTCCCTACTAAGTTTTTTTTAATCAAAAGCACTGGATTATGTAGCTAGTTTTCTGTCTAGTTAAAAGTCCAATGCTAACTCCCCTCCAAATTAATGGCTTCATCAAAGAATTGTCATCTTCATGTCAAGTCTTGGGTTGCTAAAGAAGGACACCTACTTTTTATTTTTTGCTTCCAAGGTCATATTTGAGCTGAATCTACACAAGAGATTTCAATAGGGAGAAGGGAAATTTGAGATGAAAAAGGATGATATTCACACTCCCCAGCCAAAGAAAAAAGTGCTGTAGGTCCAAACCATGTAATGTTCATACAACATCTCAAAACAGTACCTGCAGAGACCACAAGCATGCCATACAAATCCAAATGTATACCAGCCTATTTGAAACAGGGTACTAAAATTTTAAGTCCTTGTTTGCATGGAGAGATGCTCACATTTTGTTGCAAATACTTCAGCTGTCAGGAGAAATTCAGCTCATAAAATACTCAGATCCATACAGCAGAAAGAGAACACTGTCAAGACATGATTGCATAATAATTTGCCTTTGTCATTTTGTAATCACCAGAGGGCATCTTAGGAATGCTGCTTTCATTTTCCATTTTAAAATCTTACATAAATCTGTTTTCCCCCTCAGAAGCCTATGTATGGCAGTGGGAAGGAGGGGGAGAACAGTCAAAAATGGCAGTCACCTCTGACATTACTCTGATATAAAAATAGCAGTTAGACTGAAATGACTGCTTTCAATATACCACTTTGCTCCTACATTACAGTCCTGCAGCCCATTCTGAAGCACTAGTTAGGAGACAAAGAAAAAGCCCAAATCATGATAATCCTAGAACAGGTGCAGAACAGCTGCAATGCTGATATTTAGTTGCTAGCTGCTCACACTTCCACGAGAAGGCTACTGTGGTCTTGTGCTATCTGTCATTCTGACAACTTTTAAAGAGGAAAAAGAAAAGAAAATCATACTGTGAACACAATCTAAAAACTAAACCCTTACAGCTGCATTATTTTTTTAAAAAAAGAGAGAACTATTCTTTTAAGACAAAGTAGTCTAGAATTGCCCAACATAAAGACCAAGTTTACAGAGATATCCAGAGCACATGGCATGAATTCCTCAGCTGGAGGCGACAGTGCTGGTGAGATGAAGCTTGCAAGCCTCCTTCTGCCATTCCATCATCCTCTTTTCAGAGGCCCGGCATTTCCCAGAAGGACGAAACACAAAGTAGGCATACTCTACAAAGCAAAAAGCATCCAGTGTTTGCATGAACACAACTCAGCAGCACAAACCTGCATCTTCACAGAGTTTTGTTCTTCTACAACTGTCCAATCCACTTTCCAGTAAAGTGTTAAAATGCTTTCTTGATAAATTACAGGATGATGAAAAATTGATAGAAAGTTGTAAAGTTTGACAATATATATATTTATATATATATTTATATAATGTTTATATTTAGAGTCCTGTCATAGAAAAGTCCATGGTCAAATATACAAAGTACACATGGCAAAACCTTCAAAATGATTCTTTGATTTCTGGAAACCACAAACACCGATTTCTATGTAAATGGAGACTGCCAATGATCTTCTCCGAGCAATTTACTTCCCTCCCAACTATTCCCTCCCTCCCTCCCTCTGTGTGTTGAAAGCAGTTTTCTACTGTACATCTGTTGTTTTTAGGGATGTTAATCATCTGCTGTGTAAGTATTAGCTTGAAGCTGGAAAGGAACTGGTAAGTCTTCATGGTGGAAGGGAGTGCGCTGTGCTGCAGCTATATCTGATCAGACAATGTCAGGGTCCCCAGTTCACTTGCTTCTGTTTTTTTGTTCACTTTAGTTGTCATTGCTTACTTTCAGACAAAGATGGAATACTGAGGTATATAAAGTTATCAGTAATGCAATCAAAATTTTGCCCAAGGTTTAGGAAATGAGACAGTATATCTGTGCAAGCCCTTCTACTGTTGTAGATTAAGTGTGAATTTCCACTGCTGTGATAGTGAAGGATTGCAAACTTCAACAGTCAGACCACCATTTTTGGCATTTCGGCTGTCTAAACACAGGTTACTGCCCACGTGCCTCAGTTTGGCATTGCTTTCAATTTGCTCCCATTTCTAAGAGATAAAACAAAACAAAAGTTACTCAGATTCAATAAATAAGAATAAAATAAAGTTTTTTCTACTCTACCATATATTTTCTCTCTAACATACAGTATGGACTCTTGCAAGCTCCATGTTTCGTTTATAATAAAATAAGCCTCAGGCCATCAAGATTGATAATGGACTGACATGTAAAGTGGCATACTTGTGTGTCACATATATAAAATCCTTTCTTCCCTCTCCACATGAAATCTATATCCATACATTTTCCCATACCTCCCTTAAGACATGATAGATACAACCTCCTGAAGCAACAAAATCTGACTCAAATGCCACACAGCTTTATATGAAGATACACTGGGAAGATACATGGGAAGGAATGGCTTCTGTAGCTGTCCTTTCTACATGGCCAGCCAGTTTGCCTCAAATGATGGGAGTGAAAGATGGCTGAGATTGTAGATTGCAGAAAAAAGTTGTAACTGGATTAGTAAAACAAAATGTTGTTGTTACATTGTTTGCTAACATTAGCATCATGAAGGAGGAGGGCAATATTCTATAAATAATAAAAATGGGGACACCGTAGTACAAACAGTTAATAACTGGGAACTATAGCAGAGTGGTGTAAAGTTTAAATAATTTTATAATGCTGTGAGGACAGATCACCCTGGGAAGGCTACTGAATAAATGAGTGAAGTGGTGTATGGTAAAGAATCGAAAAGGCAGAATGCTGGGGTTAAATGGCAAACAAAGTAACCTAAGTAGCTGTGGTTCTAGGTCCAATGAACCTAGAAAGGATAATGCTCCCTCTCTCCCAAAATATTCACATGATAAAATATACTAAAAATGGCTGCACTTCACAGAAGAATCTTACAGAAAGCACACTATGTGTACATGAAACATGAAAGTGACTACAGAGAATGTTTCACCCCGCCATAATTCAAAAAAAAGCTGTGTGACTTGTGCATGATATTGGTGATGCATTGCATTGATCATGCAATATTTCGGAGTCTAGAGTTGCCGACTATGGTATTGATCTTGCAATGTAACTATAACAACTGATACTTTTGACATACAGGCCAGGTGTGAACAGCATAAAGTTCAGTTCTTTTTCATTTAGAGCAGGGGTAGGTAGCCTTTTTGAGCCGGGGGCCGGGTTGCTGTCCCTCAGACAATTGGGGGGCCGAAGCACCAAAAATAAATAAATAAATAAATAAATAAATTTATTTTTTTAAATAAATTAAAAAAAATATGCATGCACACTCTCTCAGCCCCAGAAAAGCCATGGCAAAACCCCTGTGGAGATTTTGCCAAGAAAACCCCAAGAACAAATAATAACAACAATAATCAATATCATCATGGCGGGAGGCGGGCGGCGGCAGGACTGGCTTGGGGCCGGTCCAAAGGCCTTGGGGGGCCGCATCCGGCCCCCGGGCCTTGGGTTGCCTACCCGATTTAGAGACTCAAAGTGTCACATTTCAAGCTTCACCGAAGTAGGATGGTTCCCTTGAAAGAGGTGACCTATTTCTAAAGAATAGATCTGAGGAATAAAAAACATATATTACCGCTTACATGGACAAGTTCATAAACACCCCTTAACCACTGTCCCTTTGGCCTAATTTCACAATCAGCTTTGGGCTAAAAACATAAATTACACTACAAATATTCACTTAAAAAGGAAAATGTTCAAATGAAAATGTCACTGGGTTTATGTTTTGCAGGCTACTCCACTCCTTGTTATTGGAAACAGACCCTATTGGGATGCTTTTGCAGGAAAGTGAATGAGCCAATTTGCAGGGCAGGGAGGAAAGCCTTTTTTCCTTTTCTTGGCCAAATGGAGAATCTTGTGTTTTTGATGCCTATTTTTTATTCTGGCTACAGATGAGTGCATCCAGATGCTGGAAAGAGAAATGTCTATACCAGGGGTAGGCAACCTTTCTCCTTTAAGGGCTGAGGGACTTCAGCTCCCAGAATCCCAGGAGCTATTGGCCAACATGGGACTACTGGCCAAAGTGGCTGAGGCTTCTGGGAGCTGAAGTCCCTTGGCCCTTAAAGGGGAAAGGTTGCCTACCCCTGGTCTATACAAAATGTACACTACAGTTATACATCCTTACTTATGCATGCCTACACCCCAGATACTGACCTGTCTACCATCATTTTCTCTACAGCCCTGAAGTTTTATGAGTGAGCCAGGAGCTCGGTCTACAACAGTAAGGCACAAATCCATGTGTTTCACTGACTTGTCCTTTGTTAAGGCCCATTCCTGAAAAACAGAAATAACATAGTTACATCTATGTGCACAATGCTTAAACACATTCATCTGTTTTAATTTGCTATCAGTACCTGCTACACTTGGGAAAGCCACAAAGAGAGAAATGTTTTAGAAACAAGGATCTGAACTGAGATGAAATCTGTTGGTATGACTCATTCTTTCTACATAGCAAAAAAAAAAAACATTTAAGTAATCTGCCACAAAGATTTGGTGTGATCCTTTGGAAGCTCAGTATTAACTTTTTTCAAATAATTTGGTGCTGCATCTATGCTTTAACATTACCCTACACTACCCTCTACTGGTTCTACTGCACAATAGAATCTAACCGACTCAAACCAGATTTCAGCAGCCAAGTAAGTGTCAGGAAGATATAAACCCATGTGATTAGAAAGTACAGGTCGATCTCTTTCACATTTTGCTTCATCCACAATAAACTAAGGAACAGAACAGGCAGGCAGATAACTTTTAAACTTTTATAGCTGCCTTTCCTGCAAAACCTGTAATATATTCAGCATATATATCAGGTTACTGAGGATTTGTGTTCCTCCCAAACCTCTGAATATATACTAACAATCTCATCCCATCTCCGCCTTAGCATAACATTTTTTAGCACTGGAGAAGATCAATATCACAATCTTTCCCTCTTGTTTCTTGAGAATATGGTGGATTCATTTCATTTCATTGTGATTTCTTCCTAACTAAGGTATTGCATGACAAGTTGAAAATGATAACATCCAAACTTTCTTCCAAACCATAAATTAGTACATATACATTCTTTTGCCTTCATTACATTGGTGCATTCAGACTTCCCCATATGAGCTGCTATTTCCAATTAGAGAATTTTGTCCCAACAATTAGGGCAGCTAAATTTATTTTTCAGCATTTTCGTCTATTCTGAATGCTGTTGTACATCATAGTAAACAGGTCAACATAACTGCATTGGTAACTTCATTATGATCTTTCAAACAAGAATTTATCAATTCTACCTAGATGTTCCATATACCTCTAATCAATGCCATACCATTTTGAAGCCTTCATAAATGATGATACATATGTGATTGCTTAACCTTTCCAAAAAGAGGGTGTTTAAAAAAAATAAATTCAGTGACCCAAATTCAAAAGGCAGCATTTGTTTCAGTCAATGGCAATTGTAAACCAAAATGGCCAACCTTTTCAAAAGAGCATTTGTGGTGGCTGTAAAATATGTTCTTCAGCAATAAAAGTATTACAGATACAAGTCTAGTAGACAAAATGCTAACAGAGAAAATAATACATTTGTGATGAGTGAAAATCGCTGTGGCACTTGGCAAAGGCAACCAGAGATCCAACCTCTTTTATGAGTCATAGTGGATTTTGAAATACAAGGACAAACTGCTCTAAATCCTATTAATCCCCTAACAGAGTAAACCCACTGAACCAACAGGAACTTGCTAAGTCAACACTTACATAAACTCCATTAAGTCAATTAGTCTACTCTAACTGGGATTTAGAATTGAATGTAGGCCTTTGATTGCAATTCTGCTACAAGTGAAAATTGTAGTACAAACACAACTACTTTAACCCTGCATTGCATACAGACTGTTATACAGTGGTACCTCTACTTACGAATGCTTCTACTAACGAAAAATTCAACTTACGAAATGCCCCTCCAGAAAAAAATTGCTTCTACTACGAAAGTGTTCCAACTTACGAAATTGGTGTCTCTGAATTTCATGGCATGCTATTGGTTAGTGAAATCTAGCAAAGCAGCACTGTATTGGCTAGCGAAAGAGGAAGTGTTTGCCTAGTGAAATCAAGCTAGGCAGCCCTGTTTGGGCTTACAAAAGAGGAGAGGAAAGTTGGTGGCTTCTGAGATCCAGGAAGGTAGGACTTATGGCTTTTG